>CM076583.1:507321389-507540323 GCA_034641835.2 Pinus albicaulis
ACCATAAATACAAAAATGCAGCGGAAATATAACACTTCATTTCATTAATATCAAAGAACTGAAATTTTTTTATAGACGAAATGGAAATAAACTAGCTAGGGCGTTGGTAGCTTATCTCTGAGAAGAGATGTGGTGGAAACATGCCTATGAAGTGTGTTACAATGAGGTTAGAAGGCCTATTTATTATTGAGAAACAATGGAAAACCATAAACATCCAAAAACCTCACCCTAGGAGATGAAGCGCCAAAACTATGGGCCCCGTTCGGGTAAATTGGTACATCAACTTCCCGGGGACGTAACTTTGGCATACGATCTTTGTTTAATGGGCTCAATACCTCGTTAGAAAAATCTATCTGAGGAATACAAAATTTGAGTTAGAAACATTGGTATTAAAGCCACGTTGCTCTCGATTTTCCCAAAAAACGTCATTTAGGGCTTCAAAACGGCTCTGAAAGTCAGGACTCGAAAACTGCTAAAAATAGTAAATTGTGCTATAATTAAGGAAACTGAAAAACTTAAAGAAAAAATGGTGGGGCCCCAAGTGGAATAGGTGGGTGGCCATAAATATCCACATGGATCATTCCTCCCCCCTTAGGATGCAATGGTCCCCATTGCGTTGAGTTCCTCCATGAGATGAGGAAACTTTTGCTGAACTTGGTCCCTGGTGAACCACTTGCCTTGGTGCAGGAGTTGGCCAACTTTGACAACCCAATACAATTGGATCTTCTACTAGAGAGTGTTCTTGCTTTGCATGTCCATGATACAATCTGTGGTGGTCTGTTCCATGCTGTCTGGTTTAACTCTGTTGGTGTGAGTTATTCTACAATGTCGGAGGTGTCCAGAAGAGGTGGGAAGTAGGGCCGAAGGCGGTCCACATTGAATACTGGGTGCAGACCAAGGAATCATGGAATACTGAGGTAGAAGGCATTGTTCCGTACAACCTTGGTGATGGTGTATGACCCATATTAGAGTGGATGAAGCTTGCGGTGGGGTCGAGTGAGGCGCTCCTTCTGCAAATGTAGCCACACTTTGTTGCCCACCTAGAAGTTGTGTTGCACCCGATGTTGATCATGTCGTTGCTTGTACTTATCATTGGCTCTATCCAATATGTCATGAACTTGTTGGCGGATGTGATGAATGTGCTTAATGAAGTTGTTCACTTTGTCAGCTTCAGACTAGACATGAGCCGAATTGGCCTGAGTAGCTACAAATGGCATGGCTACGTCAATGGGACATAGTGGATGGAACCCCAAGACCACCTGAAAGGGGTTGTGGCTGGTTGAGCTGTTGAGAGCCTGATTATAACTATGTTGTACATAGGGAAGGCTCTCATCCCATGTGCGTGAATGCTTTGAATTATACATGCGCAGAATGTGTACAATCGTCCTGTTGACGACCTTTGTTTGGCCATCAGTTTGGGGATGGAAAGTTGTGGACTTGGCGAGCTTGGTGTCCAGCATTGACTAGAGGCTAGACCAAAATGTGCTCAGGAAATTTCTGTCCCGATCTGAGATGATAAATAGTGGGATCCCAAAGTGCACCCACACTCGTTCAAAGAAGAGTTTAGCAGTGGCTTCTACTGTGATATTCTTCTTGCAAGCCGACATAATGGAAATATTCGAGAATTTGTCAATGACCACAAAAACACAGTCTTTTCGATGCTTAGTAGAAGGAAGGCCCGACATGTAATCCATGGAGATGGATTCCAAAGGCCGGCTAGGGGTAGGTAGAAGAGTATAGAGGCCTTTCTTCTTGATGGTTGGTATGGAAATGGTGTAAGCAGTCCAAGATATGATGTACTTCCCAACATCCTGTTGAAGGTTAGACCAATAGAAAAACTTCTGTAGTACTACCATTGTTTTCTCGACCTTGAAATTCCCAATGAATCGACTTTAGTGTGCTTCCTAAATCATCTTGGCATGCTCGCTTGAAGGAACAAAAAGGTGTCCCAGGTGACATAACAGTGCATCCTAGAGGTGAAAATTTGGAACTTGCGTACCCTCCAAGAGTGTCTTGTATGTGTGGTAGAATTATGGATCTCTCTTATAAAGAAGTGGCCAATCTGAAGTCTCGTGCCCACAATATTTAAGAACAGTGGTTAGCGCCATGATCGGTGGTCGGTTGAGGCAGTCTGCAACATTATTGGTGATGCCCTTCTTATACTTGATGTTCAAATGAAATTGTTGCGGATATGTGGAACATTTCTGATGGTGATTATTCTGCAACTTCCTTTGTGTCTGTATGAACTGCAGGGGTCGACGGTCTGTGTGGATGACCATTTCCTTCCCCAAAATGTAATGCTTCCATTGGCGGCAAGCTTGCACAATGGAATACATTTATTTGTCATAAGTGGGATAATTGTGGATTATGTCAGATAGTGTCTCATTGTGATATGCCACCGGATGCCCTTGTTGAGTAAGAACTGCCCTAATAGCATAGTCAGAGGCATCTGTCTCGATCTCAAATGGTTGTTGCAAGTCTAGTAATGTGAGCACTGGGGCAGAGCAGAGGCGATGTTTCATTTATATGAACACCTTCTGTTGAGATTCCGACCAAAATAATTTTTCTTTTGCTCCTCCCTTGGTGACTTGACTTAAGGGCCAAGTGATATGAGAAAATCCCAACATGAACCTACGGTAGAAATTAGCAAGACCTAGAAAGTTGTGAAGCTCTGTTAGAGTGGTTAGGGCCGACCAATCCCGAATTACTTGGATCTTGGTTAGATCCACATGCACCCCTCGTCCATCAACAATGTATCCTAAATACTGAACCTAGGTCATGCCAAAAGTTCACTTCTCCAAATTGGCACACAACTTGTGTTGTCGCAGTGTTTGGAGGACCTGTCGGATGTGGTGGAGGTGCTCTTCCCAAGCCTAGTTGAAGATCAGGATGTCATCCAAGTACACTACTACAAATGAGTTGGTTAATGTCCACAATATGTCTTCCATAAAACTCATGAAGGTTGCGGGAGCATTCGTCAACCCAAAAGACATGACCAACCATTCGAAAAGGCCCTCCTTGGCTTTGAATGCAGTCTTCCACACATCGAAGGGTTCGATTGGTACCTGGTGATACCTGGACTTCAAGTCGATCTTGCTGAAATATTTCGCCCCTTTGAGATGATCCAAAAGGTCATAAATCCATGGGATCGGGTACCTATTCCGGACAATGATCTTTTTCAACACCTGATAGTCAATACAGAGTCTCCAAGTCCCATCATTCTTCTGCACCAACACGATCGGGCTCCCATAGGGCGATGAACTTGGCCGAATGTGACCTTTCTTCAACAACTCCTGAATCTGCCTCTTGATTTCATATTTCTCCAGAACAAAGCGCTGATAGATTAGTCCATTAGGTAGCAAAAGACTTGGGGTCAGATCGATTGGGTGCTTGACCTGACAGTGCATAGGCACTCCTGTGGGTGAGGTGAATATGTCCTCGTACTCCTCCGCAACCTTGTCCATTTGTTGTTGTCGTGTGAAGGAGCCCTATCTAGATGTCGTGGCCACAATATTATTCTTGCCCTGGGGACAGATCATCAGGGAAAAAAATTCCCGGTTTTGGAAATGAGCTTACTGCATTGTTTTCCAGTAACCAAAGAGATAACCGCATGCAGTGGCACCTCTGGTATCCTGTACAAATTATTGCCCAAAGTAACAATAACAACGTGAGGTCATGAATCATGCACAACATGTCACTTCCACAACTATGGTTGGCCTAATAATACATAAAAAATATAAAGAGGAGAAATGTCACATAATACCTCATCCGTGAAGGGCTTGATGCTTTAGGGAAGGCAACACTACTGGTTGACGTGGAGATTCAATCCTTGGTGAAGTCGCTCGATCATGTACGATTGTGGGTGTGTTGTGGTCGGAAAGCCCAACCTCTTCACGACCTCTGCCGAAATGAGGTTCTTTTGGCTCCCACTATTGACAATGAAATGTAGCGAGGAACCCTTTACCCACATCTGGGAGTGGAAGAGACGCTCCTCCTCCTCCAGTTTTTCCGGTTCCTCCTTCTAGATCTTTGCAGTGGCAACGGTTCTGTTGGGCTCCGCATCAATAATCCGCGTCCATTTTTCATTCCCCTTGTCAGGTTCTGATTCAGAGTCAGAGCATACATATGATTCAGAAGCCCTCATCTCAGCCACTAGTGACTGCTTGGCCCGACACTCACTTGTGTTGTGAGTGGAGCTCTTATGGAACTCACACCACTTTCCTGTGTCCTTCTTCGGCTTCGCAATGTTTTTCTTTTCTTGTGGTTTCGGTAGGTTATCTTGGGCTGCCATGCCTTGGCTTTGTCCTTTTTTCTGTGGTTTGGGGGCACCTTTCTCTTGCTTTTGATTCGCATATCCAAAGTTACGCTTCTTCTGTTTGAATTTAATCTTAGCAGCATACCGATATGTTGTACCAAGAAAGGAGATGTCGAGGAACTCCATTTCCTCCTAAATGTATCTGTGCAGACAAATGCGGTACTTTAGCACCAAATTTTTCTCTGAATCTTTGATACCCAACTTTGTGAGTATGGTATGGAACAGATTCGTCAACTCATGCACATCTTGATCTGTTTTGTTGCCGCAGTGTAGTCCACTGTATGCACTTGTCCTCATAGCTACCCACGGGATAATATTGTTCCTTGATGGCATCTCGGAAAGAATTCCAAGTGGGTACGACCGAGAACAGAGAGGGTTCCCCATCGTCCTTTTTCTCACAGTAGGTTTCCCACCAGTCCTTGACATGGGGGGTAGATTTGAGGAGTGCAAAAATAATCTTCTCTCGGTCGGAAAAGTAATGAACCGAGATATACCCTTCTAATATATTCAACCATGTATCTACAACGTCTGCATCTATTTGGCCCTCAAATATGGGAACGTCAAAGTTTACTTGTACCTTAAAAGGATTTGTGCCTCCGGAGTGGCTGCTGGATGCAAATGTGCCGCCGGTGGGTAGTTGTTGAAGTATCTGGGCAAAGTTATCCATCATCCCATTTGTTTCTTTTTTGAGGGCCTCCTCGAGCAATATTTTAATAGGATCTCCTCCTCCCTCATCTTTCTTTTTGTCCCCCAGGGGCGACCGTTGGGGTTTATGAGGCTAATCTTGCAAAGGTTCAACTAGATCGAGCCCTAACTCCTTATACCCTGACCTCATTGGGGACATGTAAAGAAGGATCGAGAAAGAGCAGACTTCTCTGATACCACTGTTCCAGATTTATGCAATAACGCAACAGAATACCCAAATAACCATAAATACAAAAATGCAAGGAAATAACACTTCATTTCATTAATATCAAATAACTTAAATTTGTTTACAGACGAAATGGAAATAAACTAGCTAGGGCGATGGTAGCTTATCTCTGAGAAGAGATGTGATGGCTACAGGCCTTTGAACTGTGTTACAATGAGGCTCGAGGGCCTGTTTATTATTGAGAAACAATGGAAACCCTAAACGTCCAAAAACCTAACCCTAGGAGATGAAGCGCCAAAACTATGGGCCCATTTTGGGTAAATTGGTACATCAACTTCCCGGGGACGTAACTTTGGCATACGATCTTCGTCTGACGTGCTCAATACCTTGTTAGAAATATCTATCTTAGGACTACAACTTTTGAGTGAGGAACATCTGTCCATAACCCATTTTCCCCCCCTATTTTCCCCAAAAAACGTCGTTTATGGCCTCAAAACGGCTCCGGAAGTTCAAGACCCGAAAAACTTCTAAAAATAGTAAACTTTGCTATAATTAAGGAAATTGAAAAACTGAAAGAAACAATGGTGGGGCCCCAAGTGGAAAAGGCGAGTGGCCACCAATATCCACCTGGATCACTAGAAGCATAGACTAGTACTTGTCAAATATTTGTTGTAGGATATTATTCTATATTGGCACACCCAACCCAATATCCCAAAAGGAATATGAGAAAAAAGAAGAGAACTAGCTTTAGATTTATATAGTTAGGGAATAGCGAATGAAGACATCCCCTTCATAAAATGAAAAGTAATGAAAAATCCAAAATAATTATAAGGTTGAAATTTGTTACCACTTAAACTCTCTCATGCGAGGAAAAGTCCTAATCTCAATGGGAGATATGAGAAGCAGCTATTAGGCAAGCCACCCATTGTCACTTGAGTGGCCTTGCCTCTCACTTCAAACTAAATATGAGGGTATTCCTAGACTGGGAGGTTTCTTTAAGATCAATCTAGCCAAATCATTATAACGGTAATGAAGCTTAAATTAATTAAACATGTAGATTTAAGTGTGAAATGTGCAAATAAAATGTGAGTGCCTGAAATATTCAACAAAATACAAAAATTACCTTTGTCAAGGAAGTTAACATGTTAAATTATCATTGATACTTCATAAAATAGAACATCCTCAATACATGTGAATTTGAACCATAAGTGTTCTAGCAAATAAGTGAAATTAGTAGCAAAGTTTCTTATACATTTATTTTATGTTGTAATGTAATAGTAAATATTCTCTTAAATAGTTATAATTCTTTAATTAATCTTATAAATATACAGAAAAAATAAATTGATAACTTAATTTGTTTTATTTTAAATTTGATTTATTTTTATTTTTAAAATTAAATATATTTATTTCGGGGTGGTAGGAGTGAGAGGGGTGATCCTTATCCCTCATGGCCGACATAATGGCCATCTTCGAGAATTTATCGACGACCAAGAAAACACAGTCGTTTCCATGCTTAGTAGAAGAAATGCCCAACATGTAATCCATGGAGATGGATTCCCAAGGTCGACTAGGGGTAGGTAGCAGAGTATAGAGGCCTTGCTTCTTGATGGTAAATTTGGAAATGGCGCAAGCAGTCCAGGATCTGATGTACTTCCCAACATCATGTTGAAGGTTCGGCCAATATAAATACTTCTACAGTATTGCCACTATTTTCCCGACCCCGAAATTCCCAATGACTCGACTGTAGTGTGCCTCCCAAATCATCTTGGCACGCTCGCTTGAAGGAACACAAAGGTGTCCCAGGTGACATAACAGTGCATCCTAGAGGTGAAAATTTGGAACTTTCATACCCTTCAAGAGTGTCTTGTTTGTGTGGCTGAATTATGAATCGCTCTTGTAGAGAAGCGGCCAATCAGAAGTCTCATGCCCACAATATTTCAGAACAGTGGATATCGCCATGATCGTTGGGCGGCTGATGTAGTCTGCAACATTATTGGTGTTTCCCTTCTTATACTTGATGTTCAAATGAAATTGTTGCAGATTTTTGGACCACTTCTAATGGCGATCGTTCTGCAACTTACCTTGTGTTTGTATGAACTGCATGGGTCGGTGGTCTATGTGGATGACCGTTTCCTTCCCCAAAATTTAATGCTTCCATTGGCGGCAATACTGCACAATGGAATACATTTCTTTGTCATAAGTGGGATACTTACGGACAGTGTCGAACAATGTCTCACTGTGATATGCCACTGGATGCCCTCGTTGAGTAAGAACTGCCCCAATAGCATAGTTAGAGTCATCTGTCTCGATCTAAAATGGTTGTTGCAAGTTTGGTAATGTGAGCACTGGGGCAGAGCAGAGACGATGTTTCACTTATACAAATGCCTTCTATTGAGATTCCCACCAAAATAATTTTTCCTTCTCTCCTCCCTTGGTGACTTGACTCAAGGGCCAAGTGATATGAGAGAATCCCAACACGAACCTGCGATAGAAATTAGCAAGACCCAGAAAGTTGCGAAGCTCTATTAGAGTGGTTGGGGTCGACCAATCCCAAATTACTTGGATCTTGTTTGGATCCACATGCACCCCCTGTTCATCAATAATGTATCCCAGATATTGAACACGAGTCATGCCAAAAGTGCACTTCTCCAAATTGGCACACAACTTGTGTTGTTGCAGTGTTTGGAGGACCTGTCGGATGTGGTGGAGGTTCTCTTCCTAATTCTAGCTGAAGATCAGGATGTCATCCAAGTACACGACTACAAATGAGTTGGTGAATGGCCGCAAGATGTCGTCCATCAGCCTCATGAAGGTTGCGGGAGCATTCGTCAACCCGAAAGGCATGACCAACCATTCGAAAAGGCCCTCCTTAGTTTTCAAGGCAATATTCCACACATCGGAGGGTTCGATTGGTACCTCGTGATACCCGAACTCAAAGTCGATCTTGCTAAAAAAAAATTCCCCTTTGAGTTGATCGAGAAGGTCATGAATCCATGACATCGGGTGCCTATTCCGGACAGTGATCTTGTTCAGCGCCCGATAGTCAATACAAGGTCTCCAAGTCCCATCCTTCTTTTTCATCAACATGATTTGGCTCCCACAGGGCGAAGAACTCAGCCAGATGTGACCTTTTTGCAGCAACTTCTGTATCTGCCTCTTGATTTCATCATTATCCATAATAGAGCACCGATAGATTAGCCCATTGGGCAGTGGCGCACCTGGGGTCAGACCGATGGGGTGCTTGACCTGACAATGCAGAGGCACTCATGTGGGTGAGGTGAAGATGTCCCCATAATCCTTTGCCACCTTGTCCAATTGTTGTTGTCATGTGGAGGAGCCATGTATGGAGGTCATGGCCGCAGTCTTCTTCTTTCCCTAGGGACGGATCATCACTAAATTTTTTTTCCTAGTTTTGGAAATGAGCTTACTGCATTGTTTAGCAGTAACCAAAGAGATATCCGTAGGCATTGGCACCTCTGGTATCCTATACAACTTATTGCCCAAAGTAACAATAACAAAGCGAGGCCGAGACTCATACACAACATGTCACTTCCACAACTATGGTTGGCCTAATAATACATCACAAACATCAAGAGGAACAATGTCACATAATACCTCATCTGCGAAGGGCTTGATGCTATAGGGAAGGCGACAATTGTAGAAATTATACAACATGCATGCATATCTTGGATTCACCCAATCTAACAATGTACTAAAGTTAAAAACTGAAACGCTTCTACAAATATTTTGCGGAATTAAAAACACAATCGCTAATCACTTGAACATGAAGAAGAATCAAATCACACACAACACATGTAATTTCCCAAGGAAAGCTTACAACTAAAAAACCCCACTATCTTCTATTGTATATTCAACATGGATCATGAAACAATTACATACAAAACGCTTCTCACAAGATCCCTTTAGTAGTGAGCTAATTGTCTCACACTATCATGAAAAAAATTGACCAACACGTAGCCAATTCTCAACCTCTAGACAAAATGCCTTGCTTGCGCAATCCCTGATGGATGCAATCCCTAAAAGATAGGAATTCTTGCCTTCCTTGACTGCGCAAGTATCATGGGCACTCCAATGGGTGTTTGGTTGTATGTGTGCAACCCAATAATCCTACAATTGATAGTCTACTTCCCTTTCACCTAGAACTCAACTGGGTCTCCACTGGATCTTACATGCATGCAGCTAATAATAGTAAATCCTCAGTTGCATGTGAGATCACTGATTGTGAATTAATTAATATTTAATTCACTTTATCTCTCACTAGTGTATCTTTACTTACAATTAGCACAACTGAGTTTAACTCACTTAACTGAGTTAAACTGATTACAACCTGCATTAAATAATGCACCACTGCACTTCAAACTCTGTTACAACTAGAATTACTCTGCATGCCTCACCAACTACCTCTAACTCAAAATCCGCTAGCTAACTGAGTTTATCACTCTTAGTTAACTATTTCAAGTCATCATTTATAATTATTACAGTTTATTGTCCATCTTAATTAAGGGATAACTAAAATAGACATGCACCCAAAAATAATACTGTGGGCCCCACCCTAGTTTGGTTGCTTAATGCAACTAGGCGTGAGTGCTTAAATTTTCTTGTTGAGTCTCAACACTCCCTCTCGACAAGAAAGGGATTATCCTTCACCCCGATCCTGTCTCTATGGTATTCAAATTTTCTCCTGGTGAGCGCCTTCGTCAGAATATCTGCATCCTGATCTTCCATGGGAATGCATTGTAGCAACATTATCCTTATCTGCACACAATCTCTGAGATGATGGTACCATATATCTATATGCTTGGACCTATCATGAAACACAGGATTAATCGAGATTTTAATGCAACTCTGATTATCACAATGAATCACTGTTGAATCCATTTGAGAACCAAACAAACCAACCAATATCTTTCTCATCCAGATAGCCTCACATGCAACTTGACTTGCTGCCATGTATTCCGCTTCCGCTGAACTGAGTGTCACAGATCCTTTTTTTCCTACTGTACCAGGAAACTATTGTCGATCCTATGCTAAAGATCCCTCATGAAGTGCTTTTTCTGTCTGATGGACTACTCGCCTAATCTGCATCCGTGAAGCCTTGAAGCTTCACTCCCTCTGTCCATATATACCATATACCATACTCTGATGTGCCCCTCAGGTATCTCAGGACATGCTTCCACACCTTCCAAAAGAGCTTGGTATGATTAACCATAGCTTGACTTAGCTGGTTAACTGCGTAGCAAATGTCTGGTCTCGTGTTCACAAAATACATTAGTGAACCCACTAACTGCCTATAGACAGTAGCATCCGCTACCTCTCTAGAAGTAGCATCCTCTTTCCTCCAAATTATTGGAAGAGGAGTATCCATGGGTTTGCAGATCTCCATGTTAAACTTACCCAATATCTCCTTTGCATACTTGCCTTGAGACACAAAAAGTTCACCATCCCGCTGCCATATTTCCAATCCAAGGAAATAATTAAGGAGTCCCATGTCCTTCATTTCAAACTTCCTTGCATGAGCTTATAAGCTGCTCATCACCAGTAAAAATTAGATCATAAACATAAAGAAAGATCATCAATAGCTTACCCTCAACCAAAATCTGGTAAAGGCTTGCATTTGCTTCACTTTTGGTGAAGCAAAGTTCGGTGAAATAACTGTCTATCAGAGTGTACCAAGCACGGGTTGCTTGCTTCAGCCCATACATTGCTCTTTTGAGTCGGCACATATGTGACTCATTGTTGAAGATCTTGAAACCTTATGGATACTCTATGTACACCTCTTCCTCAATGATCCCATTGAGAAACATAGTTTTCACATCCATCTGATGAATGCGATAGCCCATCTGTGATGAGAGTGCAAGGATGGATCTTATGGAAGAGTACCTAGCAACAGGTGCAAAAGTCTCATCATAATCTATCCCCTCGATCTGTGAGAATCATCGAGCCACAAATATGGCCTTGTGTTTCTCCACACTCCCATTAACAACTTTCTTTACCTTGTAGATCCATCTCAATCCAACGACTTATTTGTCGACTGGTATTGGGGCTATCTCCCATGCACTATTCTTGACAATGGAGTCATACTCCTCCACCATTGCATCAACCCAAGTTGGTTTTGCACTCCTTCCTGAAATAAATATGGTTTAGTCACAATAAATTTTCTCATAAGAGCCATGTATCAAGTAAATCGATCAGGAGACTATCTTTGTCTGCGCTGTTGTTGGAGAGGTAAATCCCCTTTGCGGACAGAGGTGATCCCACTAGCCCTAGAGTGGGTCTAGCAACAAACAAAACATGCTACGATATCGATTCCTAGTTACAAAAGACAAAGCTACGATGGATAGCCTACCTCAAGTCCTATGCTAATGTTGTCGAAGAAGAAGTGATGCTTCCCGTTCCTAGCTCAACAGATCACAATCCTTTCGCTCACCACGTCCGGACACCTGTACACATGTAGAGAAAAATTACGACATACAACGTAATAATTCAAACATGTAACTATCAATCAGTCATAAAATATTGAACCAAATTGCATTACACAAACGAGCAATACAACGACGGAACCAATAACATAGTCGAGCATATAGTAAAATGTGAAATAAAGGTTACAACCGAGTTCCGACGTCGCATTCTTCCTTTGGCAGGGCTTCAAGCGGAGCGTATCTCACAAAGCTTGTTGGGAATTTAGACAAGGCTCTCTCTCTTACGGGGTTCTCCTTGGCTCTGCTTTCAATAGTCGCTCAGCTATATTTTTCTTCCCAAATGTTCAGCTAGGTTGAAAATAGAGAGGGTAGGATTTTATAGAGGGAGAAGGAGAGGTTAGGATCCCTATAATCATGGGGGAGAGTCCTATCTCTTAGGAAGGTTCCATGAGAGGTGGAAAACCACTTCCTAAACAGGGAGATCCGGAGTCAAACAACCCAACCTCTTTCTGATGATTCATTCTGAAGTTGTTAGAATCAAACTTCTGCCTTTTATTTTTAAAAAACATTCCCAAATAGGCTTGGCACGGGCAATACACAGGGACAGAGCGCCAGGTGGCGCGGGCTTAGTGTAAATTTCCCAGGTCGGCGTGAGAGATGAACTGGCTGCTCGCGCCAATGCCCAAACATATGTTTTTAGTAAGTTTCTGAGTAAATGTTCTCAAGGAAAATTCTTGCCCTTATGCAGAAGGATGCCATCAAGGTGTTTTTAGGACATTTTACTGTTCACGGGTCACATGAATATTCCTCTAATGTATGGGACAAGGGATTGCAGGGACGGTGACAAAATGTTGTGTAACAGATGCCCCCTAAAGCACGAGGTCTGAGAGAGAGGGAGGGGTGAAATGCTTTATGAGAACGCATTCAACTAAAAACACTGCCATCAAAAGACCTGCGAGTACAAATACAACTAATATCTCTGATACATGATATGTGGTATGGGCGCAGCCATCCATAATAAAGTGTACAAAAATCGAGATCCAAGGTATGGACGCAGCCATCCGGCAAAATAAGGATCAACAAATAGACTTAGGTATGGTCGCAGTCATCCAATCAAAAGAGTCATGTAATAAGTCATAATAATCCACAAAGAACCCGTAGCCTGGATTTCATCAGACAAAATCCAGGGTCTTGTGCTCTATCTCGACCCAAACAAAGTACAAGTTCGAGCATGCGAATATGTGAGCTGAAGTTGAACATGGAAGAACATTGTCTGATTACCAGCCAATGATGAAAACTGTTAACAGACGCGAGAGAAACCACCAATAATGACAATGGATCTCAAGGTACAAGAGGTAAAATCTACGAAATGTGAACAATGATCTGGCGTCGAACACCCACAGGAACATCCGATCAAAGGTCAATAATGAAAACCTTGCGTCGAATGCGAAGAACCTGCCATTGAGGCATGCAAGCTCCAAGGTACCTGAAGGGAGTCTCTAGATCAACTTCCTGGATAATGAGCTGAAGTCGACAGGAAGTGACCTTGATCAAAGGTGGGCCATAATGTTTCTCACATCATCGACACGAGACAGAGGAACATGATGTTTTTGAATTAAGACCAACAGAGAATCAGAGGGAGGTTCAAAACTACAGAGGCCAACTTATCTTGAACATATCGGCGACACGGCACTGGATTTGGAAGTATTTGACATCAAAGGATCTGAGGGCATGGCGACGTGGCAAAGAGCAGATGAACGGTCAAAAGAGATTACCCAAACCCATGGAAGCAAGTAGACAACGAGATGAGATGTCCCCAACCTGACACGAATGTAGACAAGTGCCATGTTCAAGAGCGACATACTGCCAACACGACTACGATTTTGGTTCCATTTTCCCCCACCATTTCTGGCGATTACCCCAACTATTTTTTGAAACAAGCTTCAAGGGGATAGCATGTGCTTGCAATGTAAGTTTGTCCCTCAGACAAATCCAACCTAGTACATTTTACGAGCCATAGGAAGGAGAAACTCGAGTAACATCATTGCAATGGAGTCCGATGTCATCAGTTTTTAACGAGTCTGACAAAGGAAGAACTCGACATCTTTTCATATTTAGAGAGTTTGAAAAAGAAGGTGAAAAAGAACACTCCAACAGTCCCTTTTCGTAAATAGTTCCTCAGATTCGAAAAGGTAGAAAATTGTGTCCGAGAAAACGTCCTTGTCGCGACAGGCTAGGGTATTCCTTTTTCGTAAATAATATATGCTAGCCCGAAAAAGGGGTAAATGTATACTGGGTAGATATCGCTTTGCAACCAATTTAACGAGCTCAAAACGACAAGCGACTCAACAATATTTTCAGTTTAGAGAGTCAAAAAAGAGCTGAAAGGTGACTCCAGTAGTGACTTTTTCGTGTTTTTACCGAGTTCGAAAAAAGTATAAAATACAACTCGTCTCTTCGTTAAAATCACATGAAAAACCTGTTGTTGCACAAAAAGACGCGTGTAAAACATATTCCACGAAAATAATATGAAAATATATCGACAAATATGTTTTAAAACCTATTTTAGGACTTTGAAAAGTTATAAAAGACCGACAGTGGTAAAAAATATTTACTTTTCACTTTTACCTCTTTACAGAGCAGCAATGACCCATTTCTGCTTCGATCTTCAGGCGATGAGTGTGATCAATCTAGTGGACCAAATCAAATTCCGCCCGGTTCAGGTAAGAGCCGACCTCTTTTGCTATCTTTTAAGTTACATTTTACTGCATTTTATTGTTGTTTGAGGTCCCTTAGGGGACAATTGTTAAAATTTAGGGCTCCGCGGTTTGCGCGGGTTTCGGGTTCGGACCCGCGCCAATCCGCCCTGTTTTACATAGGGGTCACGCCAGTTGGCACAACTGTTAACAAAACAGTCACGCCAACGGCGTAACTCAAAATTTGCATCCAATTTCCAAAAATGCAACCAATGGAATGTAAATTTGAATAACCAAGGGGGCTCACAATGTTCCCGTGATTGATTGATGCAGGTATCAAGCGAAAAAGATGGTTATCGAATGGAAAGAGAGGGAAAATAGTGAAGAAGATGAACAAACAATGGAAAACGAGCAATGTATGAATGCTCTTAGGAATTACGGGCTAAAAAAGTTCTTTCTGACGCCATGTCTCCGGGCTCAGCCCAAATTGCTACAGTATCTCATCAGTATTTGGGATGAGGATCAGGAGAAATTCATACTTCGAGACCACGAGCTTGAGCTCGAAGTATCCGATGTATATTTCATCACTAGACTGTCACGTAGGGGTTCAGTACCTATTCTGACCAGTACCAGGCCTTCAGGGGAAAGCATGACAATGGTCATGAACAGGGTGTGCCCAGGGGCACGCAAAGGAACAGGGAGCGATAAAGTGGACATTCAGGCTGTCCCTGATCTAGCACTGAGAGTAGTGCTACACACCATTACGAGGGATGCAGGGTCCCATGCACCGCACGAGGCCACAAAGACGCAATTACTTCCTTCTTCAGAGTGTATGAACCCGACCATCTTCAACTGGGCCGAGGCCGTAACCATGAACATCAAACGACAACTCACCAAATGCAAGAAGACCAAACTAAAGCAGTTTGGGTATGGGTCGATTTTGGTATCGTTTTTCCTGGAATGATTACCCATATTTCAGTGCCAGGAGGCTATAGTCCTGGAGCCACCACTGAGAGAGCCACGGATGGCCCGATGGGAGACACTGATGCCCAGAGTAGGGGGTGGCCAGTAGATGTCCTAGAGGCTAGTGTTTTTTGATTGGCTCCCATGACAGCTAATTGTTGTGGAGGATTGGCCCTACGCCGACACAGACTTTACCGAAGACCCAGAGCTCCCACTCCCAGAGGGAGAGGATTGGGACGAAGAACTTGGTAAGACTCATTTTTTTTATTTTTATGAGTTTTATGATTTTTTAGTATATATGCATGTTCTAACAGTTAATCTGATATGGATGCAGATGTTGGCCCAGAGCGTCCCGCTGGTATGTCTCTAATAGCGAGGCGGACTCCTCGCGACTTTGACCCTCCGGGTGAGGGCATTAACGAGGAGTTAGTGCAAAACTTGGAGGCAATCATTCGTGGGGTCCCTGATTATGCGCGTTTTGATGACATACCTCGAGCTTATCAGAGGCACACTGTAGGAGTGCCAAGCTGTATCCACCACTTGCTGAGGCGGTTGGTACGGTTGGTGACGTTCTATCATGAGCACCACACCAACTAGGCATTAGGCTTTACTTCTGCACATTTTTGAGAGACATGTTGTCTCATGATGTAACCGAAACAGACATATATTATTTTTTGTGGGTTTTATGATGCACACGGCTTGTAAACAAACGATATATATACACACATACATACATCTATTTTCTACATGGGTCTATAAACATATGATGATGTTTTTATAAATTGCGCAAATGTCTATCCAGCACCATTTTAGCTATTGCATCTATTAATGTATTCATTTGTCTTGGTATATGTTGATATGTAATGAAATCAAAATGTCGTTCAAGTAAACGAATACGCAAATACAATCTCAAAATGCATGGGTTTCAAACCGAATAATGACCATTCAGTTGAAGAACAACAAGTTGCGAATCCAACTTAATAAGCAATGTGCGTATGCCGAGGTTGACTGCCTCGATTAATATTTCAAAAACTGCACTATATTCAGCGACATTGTTTGTAGCTGGTCCCAGACAAATACTTTGTAAGTTCACCATCATGATCATAAATTACCTATGCCATCGAATACAAGTTCCTGGTACTGCGGGAGGCACCATCCGCGAAACCGACATAAGGGGAAATAGACATCTGAATAGAAAACAAGACCCAAATAAGCAGAAAAATATCACAATGCACATCACACCAAAGCATGCACACAAAATGAAAAAAATCACCTATGTACACATATCACGCATGAATAATTTAGGCATAATATTTTTTCAGATACAACCCATTTATGGGCTGCGATAAAGGACACCCTTCATAGTCAATGAGCTCATAAGCCCCATTCTACAACACACGTTTAACGATGTAGGGCCCATGCCACATGGGTTGAAATTTTCCTTCCCCCAGCTTATCATGAGCTTGGTTATATAGAAGAATGAGATTGCCTTCGATGAAAGAACGAGGAGAAACCGATTGGTCAAAATGGGCTTTGAATCGCTTCTTCTGTGCTTTTATGACCAAGGCAGCTAAGCGACGAGTTTCATCCAATCTCTCTAAATAGAGGAGATGTTCTTCTTCAGGCGAAGCATCAGGAAGTAATTCCACAGCTAACTTAAGTGTAGGGATTTCACATTCAATCAGAAGTGTGGCTTCCAGACCGTATACCAATTGAAATGGGGTAAACCTGGTTGCGTTTTTTATCGATGTTCGGTAAGCCCAAAGAGCTGAGAACAACATGAGATGCTAGTTCGATTTGTGGATCCCGATTGTTCGTTGAAGCATTGTAACAAGGACCTTGTTGACAGCTTCAACTTGGCCATTAGCTTGGGGATAGTAAGGCGTTGAGCTGTCGTGACGCAGGCCCAACTTAGATTTCAGCTCTGCCATCATATAATCCTAAAAATGGGAACCATGATCAGTGACGATGGCTTGAGGGACACCGGACCGAGAAATAACGTGATTGAATATGAACTGTGCCACTGTCTTACCGTCTGCAGCTAGTGTAGGCATTGCTTCGGCCCATTTCGTAAAGTAATCGATGACAACAATGATATAGGCATGCCCCCCCCCGGTCCGAACAAGGGTTACACGTCATAAAATCTATGCCCCATTTGGAAAAAGGGCCAACAGTAATGACAGGGTGTAGTGGATCAGGCAACGCACGCATCTTACATTGATAAATCTAGCACGCATGGAATTTACATACTGCAACAATGCAATCTTTGAAAATAGAACGCTAGAAGTAGCCAGCACGAAGGATCTTCTGTGCAGTGGCATAACCAGACATGTGACCACCACAGGTGCCACTGTGGCAATCATTTAAAACCTTCTCTGCTTCCTCGAGGGTTAGGCATCAGCGGAGTACATAATCGACTCCGACATGATAGAGGGTATCTCCAACGAAGCGAAAAGGTTGCGATTGATGCCGAATGTGGCGTCGGGCATCTTTTGTTAGCTCAGTCCTGAAAGTAGATGTTTGGAGGTACATGATGATATCACCGTACCACGGGTCGAGGGTGCTGATTAGGAAGAGAGTTTCGTCCGGTATATGATCTTCAGAGGAAGAAGGAGCAGATTCAGCAGGGAGAGAACAAATCAAATCAGCAAACACAAGTTATTTATTCGATTTGGCCGTAGTGAACTCCAAATCAAACTCTTGGAGAATGACAATCCACTTCGAGTATTTTCCCCCCAGCAACTGCCGTGACAAAATATAATTCATGGGGTTACAGTCAGAAATCATGGTCACCATGCGTAAAGGAATGTAATGACGAAAAAGTTGGACAACCTGGACCGTAGCCAACGCTAACTTCTCGACATGTGCGTAGTGTGTTTCAAGGTCGAGAAGCTTTCGAGACAGGTAGTAAACAACATGTTCGATACCGTCATCATCATCTTGGACCAATACCATGGCGATTGTGCTGAAGGCGACAGCTAGGTAGAGGGTGAAATCATGATGGTAATTTGGAGGACGCAACAGAGGAGCGTTGACAAGCAATGTATTAAGTCTATCAAAAGATTGTTGGGCAATCTCATCCCAACATAAAGGGACATCCTGCTTTAGAATTCGTGTAAATCCTTGGGCTACTTCAGCGTAGTTCAAGATGAAACGACGTAGAAAATTGGCTTTCCCTTGGAGAATCTAGAGTTGATGTAACGAGGACGGGGAGGGAAGATTGAAAATAGCTTCAACCTTAAGAGGGTCAAGACGAATTCCATCTTTAGACACGATAAACCCTAAGAGTCTACCGGAGTCGACACATAAGACGCATTTGTGCGGGTTGAGCCTAATATTGTAGCGTCTACAACGAAGAAAGATTTGACGAAGATGCTCTAGGTGGCCTTTTCGTGCAGCTGAATGAGCTGGAAGGTCATCCAGGTATGGTTGGAAAATATGCCGAATATCATGAAAAGCATAGGACATGGTGCACTGGAACGTAGCCCCAGCATTCTTCAAGCCGAACGGGAGTTTCCTATATGCGAACGTTCCCCATGGGAACATAAAAGAGGTCTTGTGTTGATCCGAAGGGAGAATGTTAATCTGGTTATAGCCAGAGAAACCATCCATAAGGGATAAAATTTCACTTCCCGCACAATCGTCAATGATCTGATCGATAAACGGGGTGGGATAATTATCCTTAGGATAGGCCCGATTGATATCACGATAATCAACACAAACACGAATGGCGCCTTGTTTCTTATCCATAGGAACTATATTAGAAACCCATTCAGTCAGGGGAATCAGATAATGAAACCCGCTTTAAGAAGTTTTTCAACTTCAACCTTGATAGCGGTGGCTTTTCGAGGATGCACAGGACGAAGATGCTGGCAAACAGGCTTCACACCTGGGTAGGTGGGAATCTCGTGCACCACAATACTGGGGTCGATTCCAGACATTTCTTTGTAATACCACGCAAAAACATCGCGGAATTCACGAAAGAGACTAGTGTACACTTGGACTTCCTCGAAAGAGCAAGTGACTCCCACATGGATGTTCTCTATGATCCCCAGTTTAACGAAGATGTTGATAGGCATCGTTTGAGTAATGTTCCCCAAGTTACCTTCCGAAAAGACTTCATGAGTCAAAATGGGCGTTTGAAGTGGTGGAGAAGGAACTTGGGACGCGAAGCGCTCAAGACAGTTAGACATGGCCCCGAGGCAAGGCATAAATGAGGAATGATGATGGCCATCGCTCCACGGTAGATACTCGAGAGACATTGTTTCCATGATAGCCTCGTCGGATGGAAACACTTCTTTCAAAGGATCCGGCAAATCCGCATCGCCGAGCCAAGGGGATTGAGAATACACGTCGAGAGACATGCTCAAAGGAGCAGCTTCAGGAGGGGGAGAATCAGATGCAACCGTTAGCTCATAATAATTGATCTCGATGGGACTAAGCGGCATTGAATCTCCAAACGAATCAACCTGTTCAGGTGAAGGGATGATCCAAGGGTCATCTAACCGAGAGATCATATTGACTTGAACGGTATTTTGTGGTGGAAAGGGAAAAAATACCCATGAGAGCAAGATCTTTGAAAAGACCCGGCCCTATGCTATCAGGGGGATTAGGAATTTGATCCACGTATGGCACGTTTTTCTCGGAAGACGAGGTAAATAATGACAACTAGTCAACAGTAATAATTTTTCCCTCATGCAGAAATTTCATGAGTCGAAAGAGGGTGGATGGAACACACATCATAGCGTGAGTCCAACTGCAACTGAGTAGAAGATTGTAGTTGAGTTTGGCATCAACGACTTCTACTTCAACGTTGACAGTCTTTCCTTGCAATGTGATCGGTAAGCTAGCGAGAACACCCAAGGGTTTTGATTCCCTTCCATCGAATGCCTCAAGGAAATTGGGTGATGAATTAAGGGATGGAGAGCCAATAGCTTTCCAGCAAGCAGATGACATGACACAAGTAGATGCACCTTCGTCCACTATGGCCTTGTGGATGTTTAGACCGTTAATGCCGACTTGTATAACAAGTGCAATCTGGTGCGTAAGTCGGGGGACAAAATTATCTAGATCGAAAGTGAGAAGACTAGAATCAGTAGGATCGATACCGCCGATCGCAGATAACAATGCTTTTCGTTGAGACGGACAACTCTGGAGGACTTCCAACGTGGACATCGCGGACGAGACCTGCGCTGAATCCTCAGCAATACTGTAATGTTGAGCAGCATGGGCATTAGGATTATAGGAAGACTTCCGGAGAACACCTTTAGAAGGTGGCTGTATAATGGGTTCAACACTGGGATTCTCAATTTCAAGGGGACCAGAGGCAGGTGGGGGAGGAGGACCATCAACAACCTCTTTCCTGGCTGCCTGACGTGATCCGACATAATCTTTCAATCGAGTAGCGATGGAAACGGGTGCAGAACTGTTCATGATGAAAATTTGAGAGCCGAACGACGTAGATGGTGCTGATTGATCGACCATCTGAGTCTGTTGAGATGGGAAAGGTTCTTTAAGGACTGTTGGAGTTCCCTTAGCACCTTTGATTAGTTGACTAACCTTGGATCGTCGAGGACAATCCTTAGTATAGTGATCCTTTTCACAAATGAGACAGGGATACTTCAGTTTTCACTGGGAAGCATCATCAACATGAGGTTTAGATGATTCCGGTTTTGGGGCATCGGATTTTGCCTTTCCTTTGCCCTTCTTTTTCCCTTTGGAGGTCTTGTCCGCAGGATTGGCCTGAACGACATTGACCTCCGCGGTTTTACCAGAATCTGGAGAAGCTTGAGGAGCAGAAGTATTGGAAGAATTCGATTTCTGCTTCCCATTGGAAGACTTGCGTGAAGTGTAAGATACAGAACAAATAACGTCGTCGACTGATGGGGTAGCCGGCATTTTAGAGGTCCCAGGCCATGGAGCTTTAGTCAAGATATCATACAAAGTGCTTGATTGAAGGTACACTAAAACAAGGTACTGGGCACGAGCGATGGCTTGTTCCTCGGTTACACATGCCCCCATGGCGATATCTTTCGCAATCTGGTTGAAAAAAGAGGTAGTGAACCAATGAGTAAGAAGCTGATCAGGAATTTCGAACTTGATCAGGTGACGACGTTGTCTCCATTCATGAATGTGGTCCAAGATATGGGTAGCCCGATCCTGTTTCAAGGATGTTAGTAGATGCGTCCCGGCTTCATAACGAACCGGCAACTGGAAATGAGTCAGGGATGCCATAGCAAGAGTGTTGAAATATTCCATGAGGCAATTCGATGTACCACTTAGCAGAAGCTCTGGTGAGCGTGCGCTGGAAAAGACGAAGTCAGATAGAGTCATCGACCCAAGAATTAGAAGAACACCACAAATGGTATGTCATGACGTGTGCTTGGGGGTCTTCTCCAGACTTTCCCTCAAACTTGGGACAATCACCAAGAACCTTCGTTGGGACCGGAGGCTAATAAGGATTATGAAGAATTGGATCATTGGTCAATTTGGACACATCTGGCAACTCCAACGTGGCAAGGAACGGTAATTGAGGGTTAAAAGGCATGGCAGGTCCTCGATAAGGAACCATACCCATAGTCCACCCTGGTTCAGTATAATTCTGGCCCCATTGGTTCTGTCCCTGAGGATTTTGACCATAAGGGGTATAAGTCGGATAGTTCGGTTGATATGGCGGCTGGAAACCAGGATACGGGGGTTGATAACCAGGATACTGATTCTGAGTATATGTGGGCCCCAATTGAGCAGCGTGGGGATTTTGCTATGGAGTATAAGTATAGCCTGGTTGTTGAGGGTAATAAGCAGAACCTTGAGGCGGGTTGTAAACCGGTCGATATTGACCTTGAGGGTGATAACCGCCTCGGGGTTGAACGGGCTGCTGGTAAGTAGGGCCCTGCTGAGCTGAATAAGTCGGGCGCATAGGTGGATTCGGCTGTGGCATAGAATAGAGCGGCGGCTGAGTAGGGTTGACAGGTTGTGCAGGTTGTCCTAGTTGAACATGTTCACCTGACTGATGAGAGCCACCAGGTTGCCCCTGCTGAGCAGGTTGGCTGGATGGTTGGGGTGGGCCAAGCTGCGCCTGATAACTAGGTTGACCTGTGGTAGGACCATAAGATGGCCCTAGATGTGCAACGTTTTGACCAATCGGAAGATATGGCTGCTGAGGTTGCACCAATGGTTGAGATGGATGGATTTGCCTCCCAGGACCGTATGAAGGTCCGAGTTGATATACCGGTTGCCCTGCTGGTCCTTGAGGTTGCTCTGGTTGGACCACAGGGTGAGGCTGTAAAGGTTGACCTTGAGGACTGTAAGGCTGCCCTTGCGGGCCGTAAAACAATCCCTGCTAGACCACAGGTTGTCCCTGTAAGGGTTGCCCTTGTGGGTCGTACACATACCCTTGCTGGGCCGAAGGTTGTCCCTGAAAGGGTTTTCCTTGTGGGCCGAAAGCATAACCTTGTTGAACCGAAGGTTGTCCCTGAAAGGGTTTTCCTTGTTGGTTAGAGGGTTGCAGAGGCAAGGTAGGTATAAAACTAGGGAGGAACTGATAAGCCTCAGGAGCAGGCAAGTAGATGGGGTTGCCATGCTCATCATGTTGGAACGGAAGTGAATAAATCAGGGTACCATCTGCCCCATAATGAGAAAAATAGGGCTGATAAGGATCCCGAGGGGACTGATAAACTTGGGAGTTCTGCTGCTGAACAGACAGCTGATACTCCTCCAGCGAAAGGCCGTCAGGGATTTCCATGGCAATCGAAGTTTCTACCGAAGTTGAAACTCCTGACGGTTGAATAGTGACAGTCGGTGCCGACACAGCCATACAGACAGTAGGCCTAGTGGGGATAGATGTAACCAAGGGTGCCGACGAGATAGGTGTCATTAGCGACATCCCTAATGACGGAAGAACTGGCCCCCTTGATGGAGTTGACGTCGCCATTGAGGAAATACCGGCTATGATCTGACCTAAAGACCTATATCCAACTGGAAGCAAGACCGATGGCGAAGATTGAGTAGGATCTGGTTAGACGTCTTCTGGGAAAAATTGGTATCCTTCATCAGAAACTAGAATTCCCTCACTTCTGTTAGGACCAGACGAGTCCATGTTTGAATCCGTCGTAAGATCTTTCAAAAGAGTACGGGGGCTAGGAGGTATGACAACAGCCAAAGACCGTGATCCTGATGTAAGAGGGGGAAAATTTTCCCCGACCCCAAATCCAAACCAAGCGTTGGAAAGAGGCCAATGAAACTCAACTGGTTCTCCAAAGGGATACTCAGACGGGATGACAGGCTGCTCAAGCTCGACAGAGCTAGAAACCTGAGAAGCTTTAGATGAATCGTCCGTGTAAGGACTACCAGTAGACGAAACTGACGGTTCCGCCACTGTGACTGTAGCACACTAGAAAAGGAAAAGAGATCGAGAATGAAGACTCTTGGATTAAAACCAAGGCAAAAAAAAACATGCCAAGTAATCAATCTTTAATGGGCGTGTAATCTTAGGTAGTTTATTTTACCACATTGAAACACAAATTTTACTGTTTCATGTTTTAAGAGTCAAGAGACAGTCAAAGATGACTCTAGTCTCTTTCAGTTTTAAGCGAGCGCGAAAGGATAAGTGCTCAATGATATTTTGAAATTTATGGAGTCAGTAAAGATTGAAAATGACTACTCAGGTAGTCTAGGTATAAGGGTGTACCAGGTTCCCGTGAACTGCCATATACACCTTGGTTATAAAACGAAATAAAAATCAACCAAGGACTTGACGTACGTGCAGGTAGTCTCCCCAAATGCTGTGTCCGGTGTATCATGGTTACAAGGCAGCAGACTCGGCTTCCTACAGATAAAAGGATTGCAACCTAGAAGGGTCTCCCTTTATATACTCGACGGTACAGGGAGCACAAGTCCATACTAGTGCTGTCTAAAGCCAGATGGCGAGTGACAACTGCTAGGTTTAAAGACGCCGAAACACATCTCCAACTTAGACCACTAAATATTTCGTTAAGTTTCAATGTTTCCTTAGGTTAATTGAAATAAATTTTAAAGTTGATCTTCGATTTATGTTTCAATTCAAAGGTGCTACTGAATGTTGAATGTCACAAATCCCTAAATGCAAGCTACATGCCGTAAAATACCATTTCGTTCAATGAAAGGCTATCTACGAGAGAGTTAAGAGCTTCCAAGTGATAGCAACAATATGAACATACAAAAACATCCACTACTGAATCTGATGCAAGCAAATGAAACTGAAAAGCTCTTTCCTAGAATTATATAATGCTAGAAATGCGAAAGATTTTCCAATTTTCACTATGCTAATCAAGAATGGAAAAGATTTTTTTTTGTATTTTTCAATATATCAGAGTAAGTGCACTAAATGATATGAAAAATAAATCAAAACACCAATTTGTGAATAGTGAAGCGAGATCTGAAACAAAACAATTTCACTCAACTCAAAGCAAGCACAACAAGACTCAAACCAATGATGAAATCCCTCAAATCAAAGCAAGATCTCAAAAGAGACCCAAACAAGCCGTGTAATCTAGGCTTGTAGTGACGAGAGTAAAACTGAACAAAAGAGAGGACAATCACTCAATTAAAAAAATCATTCAAATGGATCAAAGAAGCTGAATGCAAAGGAGCAGAAACGAAGTTGACCGAGAAACCAAGGACCCAAAACTCCCATGGGAGGCTCAGCAGGTTGAAACACCTAGAAAACTTAGGGTTGTAAAGAAAAACTGACAGAAAAGGGAAAACAACCGAAGGATAAGGAATAATCCCAGTCAAAAACAAATCCAAAGCATTCAAATCAAGTTAAGAAAACACCCAGAGATACCAAGATGGACCAAAAAACTCCAAAATAGAGAAAACCCTAGCACACACAGGGATTGGCGCGACTCTCTGGTCATAATCCGCACCAGATAGGGGATGGCGCGAGCGATAAACTGGTAACAAGTTCCAGCTGGCGCAACTGTCAGGCTGGAACTTGCGCCAATCAAGCCAGCCTTAGAAAGGTGGAAATTTTGCAAAAACAGAGGTCAAATTGATCCTCTGGGGCTGAACAGGGGTCTTAGACTCAGGAAAGATAATCAGAAAAGAAAGCTAAGCCAGCAAAGACCAGGAAGATGACCTAAAGGATGAAAGACAAACTCGCACTGATCCCCAACAGAGTCGCTAATTTTTTGGACAGGTAAATCCCCTCTGTGGACAGAGGCGATCCCACTAGCCCTAGAGTGGGTCTATCAATAAAAAAAACACGCTACGGTATCGATTCCTAGTTACAAAAGACAAATCTACGATGGATAGCCTACCTCAAGTCCTATGCTGTTGTTGTCGAAGAAGAAGTGCTGCTTCTCGTTCCTGGCTCGATAGATCACAATCCTTTCGCTCACCGCGTCTGGACACCTGTACACATGCAGAGAAAAATGACGACATACAATGTAATAATTCAAACATGTAACTATCAATCAGTCGGAAAATATTGAACCAAATTGCATTACACAAACGAGTGGTGCAACGATGGAACCAATAACATAGTCAAGCATATATTAAAATCTGAAAGAAAGGTTACAACCGAGTTCCGACGTCACGTTCTTCCTTTAGTAGGGCTTCCAGCGGAGCGTGTCTCACAAAGCTTGTCGGGAATTTAGACAAGGCTCTCTCTCTTACGGGGTTCTCCTTGGCTCTGCTCTCAATAGTCGCTTAGTTATAGTTTTCTTCCCAAATGTTCAGCTAGGTTGCAAATAGAGAGGACAAGATTTTATAGAGGGAGAAGGAGAGGTTAGGATCCCTATAATCATGGGGGAGAGTTCTATCTCTTAGGAAGGTTCCATGAGAGGTGGAAAACCACTTCCTAAACAGGGAGATCCAGAGTCAAACAACCCAACCTCTTTTTGATATTCATTCTGAAGTTGTTAGAATCAAACTTTCGCCTTTTATTTTTAAAAAACATTCCCAAATAGGCTTGGCGCGGGCTTAGTGTAAATTTCCCAGGTCGGCGTGAGAGATGAACTGGCTGCTTGTGCCAATGCCCAAACATATTTTTTTAGAAAGTTTCTGAGTAAATGTTCTCAAGGAGAATTCTTGCCCTTATGCAGAAGGATGCCATTAAGGTGTTTTCAGGACATTTTACTGTTCACAGGTCTCGGGAAGAGTCCTCCAATGTACGAGACGAGGTATTGCAGGGACAGTGACAAAATGATGTGTAACAACTGTGAAGTAGGGGCTCCTACATTCTCTGCAACATCAAGTCTCAATCTATCAACTTCCATGGTGCGCCTTCTGCCATTTCTTATGGATGGCTCTGCATGAGTGCTTTCCTCCACTCCATGAAGCTCCTCATGTGACTGATCCACATTTTGAGACTCATCCTTGGGAACCAACAATTCCTCCTCTACATGCAAGTCCAGCTCCCTCTCAAGGGACAACCACATGGCTTTATCCTCATCAAATTTTATATCTCATCGCACAATAGTCATTATGTTGTTTGGAAAACATGCATGATAATTATGGGATGTTTCATTCTACCCCACAAAAATCCCAACCTCAACTGTTGGTTGTAGCTTCTTCCTGGCGTCCTTGGTCACATGCACATAAACAAATGAGCCAAAAATCTTAAAGTATGAAACATTAGGTTTCTTACTAGTGAAATCCTCTTTAGGTGTACTCATGCCAATTATCCTACGAGGACAACGGTTCTGCACATGTACCGCTGTGTTGCATGCTTCCGCCCATAGATGCATCGGTAGGCCTTGATCATGCAACATCGCTTGTGCTGCACCCACAATAGTTTTGTTATTCCTCTTCGCGAACCCATTCTGTTGTGGGTTATGAGGCGCTATGAGTTCTCTTCGAATTCCTCCTTTGCTGCAGAAGTTATTGAATTCATTAGAGATGTATTCTCTACAATTATCGTTCCTAAGAGCCTTCACTTGCTTCTCCAACTCTTTCTCCACCAGTGCCTTAAACTCACATAACTTAGAGAATCTCTAATATTTCTTCTGCATAAATAAGATCCAACACTTACGAGAAAATTCATCAACAAATATTACATAGTACTTATGTTTTGCTGTCGAATCAACAGAGAAAGGACCACACACGTATGTGTGAACTCTCTTAAGGATCCCCGAAGCTCGATTTTCCTTCTCATGAAATGTGGCCTTTAAATATTTTCCCATAGTACATCCCTTGCATGTGTCTGATTGCACAAGTGTACCCCTGGGAAGACCAATAGAAATTTGTTGCATGACTTTAAAGGCTCCATGGTAAAGATGGCCCAATCTCCTGTGCCATAATTCACCCTCATCCCCGCTCACCACTTGACCTGCCTTGCCCATTATTGCTGCACAACCATCTACCTCCAACTTGTAGAGATTATTAACTCGTATCCCTATCCTTTTGGATTTTCCTGCTGTTTTATGTCACAGGAAATATTTTCCATCACTAAAAACAACATCATAGCCTCTATCCACCAACATTGCGACTAAGACTAAATTTTTCTTCAGAACTGGTACATGAATTACATATTTTAATTGAAAGGGTTTACCTGAATACCTCTGGAAGGTAATGATACCAATCCCGGTAGCATTGTACCGTCCGTCATCGCCCATTTAAATATGCATCAGGAGATCCTTCTCCTCCAAGTCACTGAAAAGTTCCTTATCTCCCGTCATGTGAAATGAAGAGCCACTATCCAAATACCACACAGATCCCAATGCACTAGACATCATGCATGAGATCAATGAGAAGTCAAGCTAAAATTTCAAGGCAAGAGCCTCACCAGCTGCAGATCCTCCAATCTTATTTTTCTTCTTCTTTTGTGGACAGTTAGTAGCAAAATTCCCATGCTCATGATAATGAAAACACTTCACCTTGGACATGTCATGCTTCTTGCCATTCTTGGACTCAGATTTAGAATGGAATTTCTTCCCCTTCCCTTTCTTCGACTTGGCAGCTAAAGAAAAATCCTCTTCATCTCCATTCTTAGATGAAGATCCATCTTTGGTGTTCCGTATGAACTCCTCCTGCATCAAATCCGACCACAGTCATTCCCAATCTGGGAATTTTTCCCTTCCATTGACAAAGTATTGATAACTGTGAAAAATCTTGGGAAGTCCTAGGAGAGCCAAGCTCACCAAATCATCATCAACAACTGTTATTCCAATGCCCCCAGTTCATCCCGACATTGGACAAAATTTGTTAGATATTTTGGAATGATGTCGCCTTTTTCCATCTTGATCTTCCTGAGTTTATCTTTGAGCGCCAATTTCCTATGGTCGCTGCTGCTTTGGAATAGATCCGTCAAAGCCCTCCTCATTTCATATGGTGTGGCTTTCCCATGGAGGCCTGAGAAAATATGGTCTCGTACTCCCTCCAATAGGATCCTCCTCACCTTTGCCACTTTCTTTTGCCATGTATCAAGATTTGCAGCATCTGCCACAGTGGGTTTAGGAACATCATTGTTAATGAATTCCTTCAAGTACTGCCTTCATCCTGTACTTCCAAGAAATATAGTTTGAGTTTCCCTCGAGTGCATAGTCCGACATCAAGCCATTGAAATCCATTTTGATCTTGAATCTGTTGTAGCACCAAGAAAGTCTTTCTGCAAATTCGAATTCTATCCAATCACAAACTCGGCTCCTGCTTCACTTTTGCAATTTTTTGTGCTCTGATACCATGTATAAACTATACAACATGCATGTATATCTTGGATTCACCTGATCTAACAATGTACTAAAGTTAAATACTGAATCGATTCTACAAATATTTTGCGGAATTAAAAACACAATCGCTAATCACTTGAACATGAAGAAGAATCAAATCACACACAACACAAATAATTTCCTGGGGAAAGCTTACAACTAAAAAACCCCACTATCTTCTATTGTATATTCAACATGGATCACGAAACAATTAGATACAAAACTATTCTCACAAGAGCCCTCCAGTACTTAGTTAATTGTCTCACACTGTCATGAACAAAACTGACCAACACATAGCCAATTCTCAACCTCTACCCTTGCTTGCGTAATCCCTGATGGATGCAATCCCTAAAAGATAGGAATTCTTGCGTTCCTTGACTGTGCAAGTATCATGGGAACTCCAATGGGTGTTTGGTTGCATGTGTGCAACCCAATAATCCTACAACTGATAGTCAACTTCCCTTTCACCTAGAACTCAACTGGGTCTCCAGTGGATCTTACATGCGTGCAACTAATAATAGTAAATCCTCAGTTGCATGTGAGATCATTGATTGTGAATTAATTAATATTTAATTCACTTGATCTCTCACTAGTGTATCTTTAGTTACAACTAGCACAACTGAGTTTAACTCACTTAACAAAGTTAAACTGATTACAACCTGCATTAACTAATGCACCACTGCACTTCGAACTCTGTTACAACTAGAATTACTCTGAATGCCTCACCAACTACCTCTAACTCGAAATCCACTAGCTAACTGAGTTTATCACTCTCAGTTAACTATTTCAAGTCATCATTGAAAATATATTATAGTTTATTGTCCATCTTAATTAAAGGATATGTAAAATAGACATGCACCCAAAAATAGCACTGTGGGCCCCACCCTAGTTTGGTTGCTTAATGCAACTAGGTGTGGGTGCTGAAATTTTCTTGTTGAATCTCAACTAAACTACTGCCTGACGCAGAGATCTCGTCCTTGGTGAAGCCACCCGATGGTGTACGACTGTGTGTGTGTTGTGGTTGGAAAGCCCAACCGCTTCACGACCTCTACTGAAATGAGGTTCTTTTGGCTCCCACTGTCGATAATGAATTGTAGAGGGGAACCATTTTACCACATATGGGAGTGGAAGAGACACTCCTCCTCCTCCTAATATTCTCGTTCCTCCTTCTGGGTCTTTGTAGTGGCAAGGGTGGCGTTGGGATCCACATTAATAATTTGCTACCCTTTGTCATTCCCCTTGTTGGGTTCTGATTCAGAGTTAGAGCATGCATCTGATTCAGAATCCCTCATCTCGGCCACCAATGACTGCTTGGTCTGACACTCACTTGTGTTGTGAGTAAAGCTCTTATCGAACTCACACCACTTTCATGTGTCCTTATTTTGATTCGCGGTGTTTTTCTTTTCTTGCGGCTTTGGTAGGTTATCTTGGGCCGCCATGCCTTGGCTTTGTCCTTTGTTCTACGGTTTGGAGGCACCTTTCCCTTGCTTTTGATTCGCAAATCCAAAGTTTTGCTTCTTCTGTTTTAATTTTTGCTCAATCTTGGCGGCATACTGGGATGTCGTACTAAGCGAGGAGATGTTGAGGAATTCCATTTCCTCTTAAATGTATCTGTGCAGACAACTACGGTACTTCAACACCAATTTTTTCTCAGAATATTTGATACCCAAATTTTTGCGCAGGGTATGGAACATATTCGTCAGCTCATGCACATCTTGATCCCTTTACTGCCGCAACGTAGTCCATTGTATGTACTTCCCCTCATAGCTCCCCATGGGATAATATTGTCCCTTGATGGAATCTCAGAAAGAATTCCAAGTGGGTAGGGTCGAGAACAAAGAGGGTTCCCCGTCGTAATTTTCTCACAATAGGTTTCCCACCAGTCCTTGACATGGGGGGTAGCTTTGAGGAGTGCAAAAATAATCTTCTACTGGTTGGAAAAGTCATGAACCGAGAAATATCCTTCTAATAGATTCAACCATCTATCTACTATGTATGCATCTATTTGGCTCTCAAATATGGGAATGTCAAATTTTACTTGTACCTTAAAAGGAGTTGTGCCTCCAGAGTGGCTGCTGGATGCGAATGCGCCATTGGTGGGTAGTTGTTGAAGGATCTGGGAAAATTTATCCATCATCGCATTCCTTTGTATTTTGAGGGCCTCCTCGAGCAATATTTTGATAGGATATCCTGCTCCCTCATATTTATTTTCGTCCCCCATGGGTGGTCGTCGGGGTTTGTGAGGTTGATCTTGTAAAGGTTCAACCAGATACCCCGACCTCATTGGGGACATGAGAAGGATCGAGAAAGAGAAGATCGCCTTAATACCACTGATCCGGATTTATGTCGGAATGCAAAAAAATACACATATAACCATAAATACAAAAATGCAATGGAAATAACACTTCATTTCATTAATATCAGACTTGAAATTTGCTTACAAACGGAATGGAAATAAAATAGCTAGGGCGCTGGTAGCTTATCTCTGAGAATAGATGTGGTGGCTACAGGCCTTTTAATTGTGTTACAATGAGGCTCTAGGGCCTATTTATTATTTAGAAACAATGGAAAACCCTAAACATCCAAAAACCTAACCCTAGGAGATGAAGCGCCAAAACTATGGGCCCCATTTGGGTAAATTGGTACATCAACTTCCCTGGGATGTAAATTTGGCATACGATCTCTGTTTGATGCACTCAATACATTGTTAGAAATATCTATCCGAGGACTACAAATTTTGAGTGAGCAACATTAGTGTATGACCCATGTTGCACCCGGTTTTCTCAAAAAATTTCGTTCAGTGCCTTAAAATGGCTCCGGAAGTTCAGGACCCAAAAATCTGCTAAAAATAGTAAACCTTGCTATAATTAAGGAAAATAAAAATCTAAAAGAAACAATGATGGGGCCCCAAGTGGAATAGGCGGGTGGCCACCAACATCCACCTGGATCACTAAAGGCATAGACTAGTGCTTCTCAAATCTTTGTTGTAGGATATTATTCTATATTGACACACCTTACCCAATATCCCAAAGGGAATATGAGAAAAAAAAAGAGAACTAGCTTTAGATTTATATAGTTAGGGAATATTGAAAGAAGACATCCCATTCATAAAATGATAAGTAATGAAAAATCCTAAATAATTCTAAGGTTGAAATTTGTTACCACTAAAACTCTCTCATGCGAGGAAAAGTCCTAATCTCAATGAGAGATCTGAGAGGCAACTATTACGAAAGCCACCCATTGTCACCTGAGTGGCCTTGCCTTTCACTTCAAACTAAATATGAGGGTATTCCTAGACTGGGAGGTTTCCTTAATATCAATCTAGCTAAATCATTATAATGGGAATGAAGATTAAATTAATTAAACAAGTAGATCTAAGTGTGAAATGTGCAAATAAAATACGAGTGCCTGAAATATTCAACACAATACAAAAATTACCTTTGTCAAGGAAGTTAACATGTTAAACTATCATTGATACTTCATAAAATAAAACATCCTTAATACATGTGAATTTGAAGCATAAGTGTTCTAGAAAATAAGTGAAATTAGTAGCAAAGTTGTTTATACATTTCTTTTAAATTGTAATGCAATAGTAAATATTCTCTTAAATGGTTATAATTATTTAATTAATCTTATAAATATACAGAAAAAGTAAATTGATAATTTAATTTTCTTTATTTTTATTTTTAAAATTAAATTTATTTATTTCAGGGTGGCAGGAGTGGGAGGGGTGATCCTTATCCCTAATGGCCGACACAATGGCCATCTTTGAATATCTATCGACGACCACAAAAAAACAGTCGTTTCCATGCTTAGGAAAAGCAAGCCCCAACATGTAATCCATGGAGAGGGATTTCCAAGGTCGACTAGGGGTAGGTAGCGGAGTATAGAGGCCTTAATTCTTCATGGTCGGTTTGGAAATGTCGCAAGTAGTCCGGGATCTGATGTACTTCCCAACATCCTGTCGAAGGCTTGGCCAATAGAAATAATTCTATAGTACTGCCACTATTTTCTCGACCCCGAAATGCCCAACGAATCGACTGTATTGTGCTTCCCAAATCATCTTGTAACGCTCATGTGAAGGAACACAAAGATGTCCTAGGTGACATAGCAGTGCATCCTGGAGGTGAAAATTTGGAACTTGCGTACCGTCCAAGAGTGTCTTGTATGTATGGCCGAATTTCGGATCGCTCTAGTAGAGAAACAGCCAATCAGAAGTCTCGTGCCCACAAGATTTGAGAATGGTGGTTAGCGCCACGATCGGTGGTCGACTTAGGCAGTCTGCAACATTATTGGTGATTCCCTTCTTATACTTTATGTTCAAATGAAATTGTTGCAGATATGTGGACCACTTTTGATGGCAATCGTTTTGCAACTTCCCTTGTGTCTGTATGAACTGTAGGGGTCGGTGGTCTGTGTGGATGATCGTTTCTTTACCAAAAATGTAATGCTTCCATTGGCGGAAAGCCTACACAATGGAATACATTTCTTGGTCATAAGTGGGATACTTGCAAACTATGTCGGACAGTGTCTCACTGTGATATGCCACTGGATGCCCCATAAGAACTTCCCTAATAGCATAGTCATATGCATCTGTCTTGATCTAAATGGTTGTTGCAAGTCTGGTAATGTGAGCACTGGGGCATGTTAAAGGCGATGTTTCAATTCAACGAACGCCCTCTGTTGAGATTCCGACCAAGAAGGTTTTGCTTTTTCTCCTCCCTTGGTGACTTGACTCAAGGGGCAAGTGATATGAGAGAATCCCAACACGAACCTGCGGTAGAAATTAGTAAGACCGACAAAGCTGTGAAGCTCTGTTAGAGTGGTTGGGGCTGACAAATCCTGAATCACTTGGATCTTTGTTGGATCCACATGCACCCCCTGTTCATTAATAATGTATCCCATATACTAAACTTGGTCATGCTAAAAGCACACTTCTCCAAATTGGTACACAACTTGTGTTGTTGCAGTGTTTGGAGGACTTGTCGGATGTGGTGGATTTTTTCTTCCCAAGTCTTGTTAAAGATCAGGATGTCATCCAAGTACACTGTTAGTCATCAGTATTTTTCACTTGTTGGTGATGACTAGTTGTAACATCCAAATTTTTCTAGCAGCTAATCTAAAAAAATTGTCAAATTTTCCAGCTGGAAAACACCCATAAATTTTTTTCGCCCTCCTACCTTTTCAATCCGCCCATGACGAGATGAAACCTCATTATCAAGCCCTATCTAACCTCAACCATACTAGCTTGTCTGTCAGCTCCAAAGAAAGCAATCCAAATCTGTCCAAAGAAGTCTCCCCTAAGTTAGGTAGTGGCGCTTTAGACATTTCTCCCTTGGAAAACTATCCTAAAGCCAAAGAACCTCTATCTACTACAGACCAGTCATAAAAGACCTTACCATTCTGCAAATAAAATTGGCTACACCCTTAAGTCGCGCCAGTAACAAGCCCTAAAGTCTCAGCAATGCACATGCCCTAGGTCAAACTGATATTAGGTGGTTTTTCAGTGTTTCAAATGGATCTTTCAAGAGCAGAAATGTACCAGCATCCCAGAAGATAGTATTCGGCTCAACATGAGAAGACAACTGCTTCTCATGTGATTTTGAGCTTGGGATGCAGCTACAGGGCAGAAAGTTGTTTCATTAAGCTCCTGCGATCACAGTCAAAGGTTAGTAAATTATGAATGACAAGAAGTGCTTTGCAAATACTAACCAAACTACTTGTGATGTCTAAATAGGCACAAAGATATTCGAAAAGCATAATTACATGTCTCAGAGAAGTGCCCATCTTGACTATTATCAATTTGTGATTCTTCATTTTCTCAAGCATGAAAAGGCAGTGAAAGGAAAAATAACACTGTTAAAAGCTGATGAAATGGCATCACTGAGAAAAAGCTCCTTCATTTTATAAGCAGAGGGTTGAGGACTGAGAAAACCTCCTTCATTTTATAAGTAGAGGGTTGAGGACTGAGAAAACCTCCTTCATTTTATAAGCAGAGGGTTGAAGACTGAGAAGGCCTCCTTCATCTATAAGCAGAGGGCCAGGGATAAAGTTTGTTTTTAAGTTTTTCACTAACTGAAAAGGAAAAATTTAGGTACAGTGGAAGACAATTGAAGGTTTCTGAAAATAAATGATGTTAAAGGCAGAGGAAAAGCAGTAATTCTTTTAAAAATTGTTTGCATAAGTTTCACTACTATTGAAATACGATGTGAAGCTAATAGGCTGATTATCAATGAAGAAATATTGTTAAGCAGATGGCCAAAGGAGTCAGACAATCTTGGTCTCAAACTGACTTCTGCCATCAAGTATAAAGGAAACCACTATCAGTATGATCATCAAACATTCTTCATTGGGTTGAAACAGAGGTTGAAAGGAAACCAAGCATTTTTCAAAGTAGGCCTCCTTCATAAAGAAATTAAAGGGGCTCACCATTGTTTGAGGATAAAAAGAAATTATTGCATATGGCAAAGATTCCAAAAGGGACTGCTCTCAAAAAGGGGTGAAATGAATGAAAATCCGTCTTTCTTGCAGACCTCCTCCACATAAGAACAAAGGGACAACCTTCCCTTGTTCACTTTTCAACTCTAGTTTATCATCCCCTGTTTTATCTCCATAAAGTTGAAAACTGGATTATTTTGTCAATCTAAGGATAGTTAGTGGCTTTGGTGATGGAGACCTCTTGTAAACAGGATTTTCACTTACAGTTTCAAATGAGTTTTTGCACCCACAGTACAAAGAGAAGCTCAAAGAGCACCTAACAGTTCGATCAGCTTCACAGTGAGCATTATCACCTTTAAAGCATCAGGAGTAGAAGCTGTCAAATTAAGATAAGTTATCTCCTTACACGTATGGGAAAAGATGCTTCACAAATCATTGGGTTTCCTTTTCAATAATAAAAACACTGAGTGATGATTAGCCTTCAAAGTGGATTTCTCACGGTGAAAAGAGGTCACAAGTATAAAGATCTCCAAAAGCAGTCATCCACAGTACTTCAAAGAGGCTTGGTCGATTTCGGGTTTGTTTTATTTTGAAAAATCATAAATGATAAGGTTGGGTTTCATTTGTTGTTTCACAACCAACACCTTTTTCAAAAGGGACTTTCAAAACCCTCACAAAGTAACCACAAAGGCAATCGAATTTTTCAACTTCAAGAGGGTAAAAGGATTGTTGCAAGCCCATTTGAAATTCTCAAAACGCGAACAACAACTCCTCTCAGCTATTCACTGGACCGAAGAAGGCTTTCTTGAGCGAAAATTTTCAGAATTTAAAGCTTGGAGACTACACGGCGTGTATGGAAAAGCGCGCGGCACGTTCAGGAGCAAGTTTACGAAGAGGCTGTATTGTTGCGCGGCGCACTTATAGGCGCTGATCACGACTGCCCATCATCGACCCAACACCTTTTCTATTGTGCGGCGCCTTCCCATTTCAACATGCCACACATGTTTCAATAGTCCAAACGCCTTCAACAGGCCCTGAAAGCTGCTCAAACTTTTAAAACAAGGGCTGCCATCCATTTTCAAGGTATTTTCATTTACCTCCTTGCTATATTCGAGTTGCTAAGTGGTGATTAAAAAAGAGAAACTCTCGGTATAAATCAAGGTGTGTTGGGGTAAATAGTTTGAAGAAGATTGTTTTAGTTGGATGAAAGTGGAGTAGTAATTTTTGTTTCAAAGAGTCTAAAGCTACCCTCAAGACTATGATAAACCATAAACTCTGTCAGCTATATGTAGTGGTGAAAACAGTGGTAAGGAGGGTTGATTTTTTTTTAGATCCGAGATTGCTGTGGCTATGATTTCCCAAGATTGACATAATGAAAGTGGTGTGTTTATGTTGATGTCCAAAGGCCTAAAAACTGCCCTCAAAACAGTACTAAAACATAATACTACCTGCAAGTCAAAATAAACACAGTATTAGAGGTCATGTCAAATTTTTGAAGGTGACCTAACTATGATAAGACAAAGCTAAACCTCTGTCAGCAAAATGTATTGGTGAAAACAATGTTAGAAGGTGAAGCAGTGTTTGTAAGGAAAACATAGTGATTATTTGAATAAGTGAAACAGTGAAACAATTGCTGCCTCATTTGTCCCATAAAACAAATTATGGTGAAAGATCTTTTAACTCAGTCTGAAGGTGTTTTGTCTACCTGTGTATGTGAGACAGTGAAATACAAAGAGAAGTGTTTTTGATTGGGAGGGGTGTTTTGTTTTCTGCAAAGTTGTTTTTGCTTACACCAAAACACAAAGAGCTTTGTGACCTTACCCAAACATAGTAATCATTTGAATGTGTGTACCTTTTATTTGACTATGTGCTTGTTATCATAACTACTTGTTGATTGGCATACAAAGGAAGATATATAGTGTTTTGTAAGGAACAAGAAGTTTTGTGTTAAAAAATCATTTCACATAGCATTTGAAAATATCCGCCTTGGTCAAATAGTGACTAACAAAGAGGACAGAGTTGTGTTTGAGAAAGCATTTCAAAAGCCATTTGAGGCAGCTTGGTGTTGCAGAGAGCATTCAAACAAGATGCCTCCCAGGCAGGATAGTAGGAGTGGCTTGCATAAGAGATTTGAGCCTGTTTCAACTGAAGAATTGAATGCCCACACATCAGTCTTGTTCAATTTCCATGAGGTTGGGTGTTTAGATTTTTGTCAAAGAGTGCAAGAGGTGAAGAGATTTTCTCCGTTGACACATCTTTGCGCTTTGAGTTTTCAAGACAAGAATTTCCAGTTGGCAGGCCTAGACTTCAAATTCTCTCCAAGGTCCATCTCCAAGGCCACTAAAATCCCTTATATTGGGGAGAAGTGGTTTAAACAAAGCTACATGGACTCAGAAGATTACAAGCCCTTTCTAAAGCCTGAGCATAGAGATTCATGTCCTACCATTTTCCCCTTCTCATATCTTTTGACTAGCTACGCCCCCCTCATGAAGATCATCATGAAATACTTCACTTGTGAGGGAAGATTCTCCCGAGTCTATGCCTATCACATTCGACGGCTTATGCATTTCACTAGGGACAAATTGCTAAATCTTCCTTTCTTCTTACACAAGAGCATTGAGAAAATGGCCTCCACTATTCAGAAGAAGCCTCCTTCACAGCAAACAGCCTGCCTCTTCCATCACTCTCTCATCAAAGTCATCATTCTTGATCAGCTTGAAAAGAGGGAGGTCTCTGGGGATACTTTCATCACCCATCTGGATTTCTCCACTGTCCCTCCAGTTCATACATCCCCTACACCTCCTACTCACCATCCTTCGCCTTCTTCTAGCAGACTTATTCCCAAAAAGCTCAAGTTTACCACAAAACAAACAAAGGAGCCTGAAAAAGGAGAAGAGCATGACCATGATGAGGAAGGAGGACATGAGCAGGAAGAGGAAAGTGATGATGAGCAGCAACAAGGGGATGAAGAAGAAAGTGCTGATGAGCAACATCACAGTGAGACAGAACAACAAGGGCATGAAGGTGCTGAACAGGAGCAACATGAAGGTGATGAACAAGGGCAGCCAAAAGATGCTGAACAGGATCAGCATGAAGGTGATGAACAGGGGCAGCCAAAAGATGCTGAATAGGGGCAGCCACAACATGATACACAACAGCTACAACAATATGAGTAGAGGCAGCCTCAGGGTGATGAACAACAACCTCCTAAGGAGGAACAAAAACCTCAAGAAGAAGAGGGGCAACAGGATAAAAATCTGCAGCACAGTGAGGAGGAAAACCCTCAAAGGGAAGTGCAAAAGGATAGCCAAGGCATCCATAAATAACTCCAAGACAGCGGCAAAAATGAGGGGAAAAGTGACAAGGGTAAAGAGCCCATGGAGCATGTGCTAGCTGCCTCTCTTAGGCAAGGGACCATGCTCTCTTCTCTGAAAGTCGCCAAGCCCCGGAAAGCAAAGAAAAGGGTGCCTAGAGTTGTAACTCCAAATGTGACTAAGGCCCTCTGAAGCAAGGGAAAATTCCCAAGAAACCCATGGTCAAATTTCCCAAGAGGAAGAGTACTGGAAGAGCCACCCAAAGAAAAGGGAAGGACAAGGAAGAAAGCAGTCATGAACAGGAAAGGGAATTTGACATCATCCAAATCCAAAGTGATGATAGTGATAATGAAGCCCTAATCCTAGAAAATCTCCTGATCCATAGAGAAATCCAAATTGATGCCTTGAGGGCTGATCTTCATAGAGCTAGGAACTTCAATCACTTTTTGCAAGTCCAAAACAAGCAAATGAGTGTCCATATGGTTGTATATGAGACACGGGCCATCCGATACAAAAAGGAGGCCTCCAAAGCACAAGTGAGATTGGAAGAACTCATGGGCGAGTTCGAGGAAAGTGAAGGTGAAGATCAGTCTACGTGAAAGAGGCCAAGAACCATGGGGCTAAAAAAGGCCCTTGAGAAACAAAAAGAAGAAGAAGATGCCGTTCTCCAATCTACCCCTCTCACTGCATTGTTCGAACAAGAGATAGAGAACAATCGGGAAGCATGGCTTGAGAGAGTTAATGATCACTTGGAGAAAAAATTGGAGAAGGAAAACAGGGACTTGGACCTTCAACGGAGGATGACCGGGCATTATAAAAAGCTCAATCAGTTTGCCCAACGGAAGTTGAAGGCTGTTCAAGAAAAACTCAAGGAGGTTAAAGGGAAGCGCCCGGCACAAAAATTGAGGAAATACACCTCAAGGCTCCAAATTTTGGTCTCTCCTTCACAAAATGTTGCCGAAAACCCTTGAGGGGCATGCTCGCCAATTTTGGGCGGAATTCGACATATTTTGGTTTTTTGTCATTTTTGGGTTTTTGGCCAAAACTCATGGGCATCGCCATTTCAGTTTGGGACATCATCAAAGGATGAAAATGGTATCATTGGATGCCATAATTTCAGGGGCACATACTCAACGATTTTCAAAACAATTGAAGATCTTTTGCTCCCCCAAAATGGCGAAAAACACTCGTTTTTTCTACACTCTGCCCCGTTTATCAGCAAGGCTGATTTTTTGGGTTTTTACACACAGGCCTATTTTTGGAAGACTTCTAGTGATCATTTGGGAGAAAAATAGACATTTTCAGAAATTAGACACTCAGAGCTTTCCAACGAGATATCATGAGCCTCGTTTTGGAATCGGGAAGGCCTCCAAAGGTTGCCGGCAAGTCAGGGGACCTTTTGCTGATGTATTTTTTGAGTATTTTTGTAAAAATTGAACTTTTCAAAATTGACTTTTCCTCATGTGCGTTTAGTTATTTTTGTACATGATAAATTATGAAAAGTCAATTTATTTCCCTTTCTTAGCATTTTTTAGATATTTTATTAGATATTTTGTGCCTTGGGCTTTGCAAAGCCCCAATGACAAAATCATATATTTTGGATAGGCCAATGAGATTGCAAGTTGAACTAAGAGGTTTTCCTCACTTTGGCCTATATATTCCAAAGGCTTTCATTGTAAACAAGGCTGAACTTGATGAATAGAAGCAATATATGGTCATATAAACTTTGGAAGAAATACTTGTCTCATGCTTTTGGATAGTTTCTTGGATGTTCTTGGATGATGAAAGAGGATTGTTGTTGGATTCCATGACTTGGTAGAATGGTATAGTGTCTCTCTCTCTGTTTTGTTTTCTAGTTTTCATTCATAAATCCATGTTCTTTCTTGCTATAAGACAGTAGAGAACAAATTTGAGACATGCCCTCGGAGGCACCTCAAATTTCCTGTTTCTTCATAGCTTCCATGTTTTCTTCATTCTTAGTCACATTAAAGAATTCTTGTTTGCTCTTCAATAACTTAAGAATATTATTTGCTTGTTTCATTCATAGTTCTATGCATGCTAAGTATGAGTTAAGGTATGCCCTGCTTACTCATGGCTAGCCATAGCTCCATCTATGAAACTTCTCTTTGACTGATTAGATTGTCATTTGTTGAACCAAGGAGGTCTTGTTCTGATCTTGCCATTTGCCTAAGACTATGCAATCTTGTTTTCAAATTACTCAATAGCTTGAAGTATTGTGTTTAGGTGTTCCGACATAGTGATTTGAGTTGTTTGTCTGTCTTAAATGTATTTCTCCAAATTCTGATAGCCATTTCCTAAAGTTAAAGAGTTATATATCTCTATGCATGGCTTGAATGTTTATTTCTATGCATTGATTAGCTTAATGTTACATTTCTCATGATTAATGGTTTTCCCTACCATGTTTATTCAGATTATAAACTATTTGTGCTTGAAATCCATTGTTATTCACAAATTTGATGTCCATCTTACTCCATTTTGCCCAAAGATCCATTTTACCTCGAATCAAATCCGCCCTTCAACAACCTTGTATCACCATATGAAAGCTTTCTTGAACTTTTCGACCCCATAGCCCAGTTGATCTGACATCTTTTTACCTATCTTATATCTTTGATCAGTTCATCCCTCACAACCTAAAAACCAAAAACCAAAAACCTACTTCATAACTAGCCTAAAATCAGAACACAATAAGCAAACACACAGATATCCCTTACACAAATAGAGAGAGCCCTCTCCGAGTCCAGGAATGCTAGGTCCTTGGGCTCCAAAGATTGGTTTGATGTTACACTGTCATTTGGCTTGCCAATCATCCAAATCACGGGACACTAACATAATGGCGATCACGGCGGGACTCTGAGTACATGACAGTCTAGCGAACTCTTATAGACTCTTTAGTCCTTTAACATTAAACTCAGACCATCAGCCTATAGAATCATTTAGAGTAAACTCTTTGTTTCACCATCTTAGCAAAGTGATGAATCAGATTTAGAACACTCTTACAAACTAGGTTGCACATAAAAACTCAAAAAACCCCCAAAAAATTCCTTAGATTGGTTTTTGATAGTATTGGTGGTGGACCCATACACATATACCTCAAAACAACTAAAAATCCACCTGGCGACTCCACTAGCCTCTCGTAGGCCTTACTACTTTACTAAACTCTAGGCTACTATCCGATTGAGCCACCTGATCGCCACACTAACATAATGGCGATCACGGTGGGACTTTGAGTGACAAAAAAACTTAGATTCCCTAAACATTCGAGCAGCCTTAAGAATACTATTTGATTGACTTATCCTACCACTTAATAACATAATGGCGATCACAGTGGGACTCTGAGTACATGACAGTATAGCGAACTCTTATAGACTCTTTAGTCCTTCAACATTAAACTCAGACCATCAGCCTATAGAATCACTTAGAGTAAACTCTTTGTTTCACCATCTTAGCAAAGTGATGAATTATATTTAGAACACTCTTACAAACTAGGCTGCACATAAAAACTCAAAAAACCCCAAAAAACTTCCTTAGATTGGTTTTTGATAGTATTAGTGGTGGACCATACACATATACCTCAAAACAACTAAAAATCCACCTGGCGACTCCACTAGCCTCCAGTAGGCCTTACTACTTTACTAAACTTTAGGCTACTATCCGATTGAGCCACCTCATCTCCACACTAACATAATGGCGATCACGGTGAGACTCTGAGTGATAAACAAACTTAGATTCCCTAAACATTCAAGAAACCTTAAGAATACTATCTGATTGACTTATCCCACCGCTCACTAACATAATGGCGATCACGGTGGGACCTTGAGTCAAAACATCCTAGGTATCCTTTAGGAACTCTCAAAATCTCAGTCAAACTTTGAAGAGTAGAAGCTAGCTCTTTTACCATCTTAGAAAAATGATGATTCAGTTATAGGAAGCTCTCCTAGACCTCACAGGCAAGCAGTCCATAGAATCACTTAGAGTAAACTCTTTTTGTTATCGCCACCCTAGCAAAGTGATGAAATAGGTTTAGAATACTTTAATAAAACATAGGCTGCACATAAAACTCAAAAAACCTCAAAACATTCCCAGATTGGCTTTTCCCTAGTTACTGGTGGTGGACCATAGCTACATCTTTACAAAAACAACCAAGTTCCACCTGGCGACTCCACTAGCCTTCAGTAGGCCTAAAAACTCCATAAAAGACCAAAAAATTCATAAACCATACCTTTCTGCTAACTCATCCTTCCAAAAGCTTAAACTTAGGGTAGAAACTCTGTAATCAATGACAAACTAAGTATAACTTAGCGATTCAGAAGACTTCACCTAAACATAGGAGATAAGCAGAAGTCTTCTTGCTAAGAGAACCATTAGCTTGTCCATACAGCCTAGAAAACTATTAAAACCAAGTGAATCACTCTTCTTTGCAAGTTTCCATCTCAAAGTTTGCTATAAAATTTTTTCCCATAAGCATCTTTGATAGTGTTGGTGGTGGGCCATAGTTCTCATAGAAATCCACCTGGTGACTCCACTAGTCCATCCTTTTGGTTTTGACCATCCTTCACATTAGTAAAACCCTAGAGAGGCCATTCATCCGAAACAATCACAAATACCATCCTCTCTAAACTCTAGACTCGAAATCTGGCTTCATGAAGAATCAACACCAGATCTCATCCAGACCCAAATCCCCCTATCATAGTAGATGACCCAGAGAAGATTCTGTGGCAAGTTTCTGAAACTGGCATTTTAGCTACCGATAGGTCCATCCGTAAAGAAAGATCAGTACCTGAACATCTCACAGCCTTGCAGGGTTCCCCCTTTGACTTAAAATCAGCAAAAACCCTTTTTAGAAGCAAGTCACAAAGCAAGATAGACTTTGATGATCTTGAACCCCTAGATCTGCCACAAAGTCCTAGTAGAGAAGCCTCGCCTACTACACCTCCCGACTTTCAGCTTCTCCATCACTTTGGCTCCTACCATCCCAGGTCTGCTCAACATCAGATCACTAGTCCAAGTACATCTACCGCCCCCATCCAAACTACTACTGTTCAAACCACCTTAGCTCATCCCATAAGCCCTCATTTTGTACATCATCCATTATCTCCCGTCATGGCAGCCTGGTACGCACCTTTGGTGTTGCCACAGCCTTTGGCTCCCTTACAAAATGACTATCAATCCAAAATCCCACACTTTACCGGAGTTGAGGCTACCACAGCTCAATAACATGTAGATAGGATTAGCGATGCCTTTGAATACATGAAAATAGAAGATGAGACCATCAGAATGAGGATGTTCGCCCAAAGCCTGGGCAGAGAACCCAAAAAATGGTTTAAGAGCTTAACTCCAAACAACATCCACAATCTCCCAGAACTCTACCAAACCTTCATAAACAAGTGGGAAATCCGAAAGAACCCCATTCAAATCCTATCAGAATATAACAATCTAAAACGGGAAAATGGGGAAAGTGTCCAGGGATACTGCACTAGGTTCAACAGTGTGTATAACGCCCTCCCACCTCACTTCAAACCCCCACTTGGTTCAGCCTTGGCAAAGTTCCCTAAGGGTTTTGACCCAGACATGACTTATCAGCTAAGAGACAAGGACCCCCTTACCTTAGAGGAAATGCAAAAAGTAGCCATAAGGGCAGAAGCCAACTTAGCAGAAAAAAGAGCTAGGACTAGATCAGAAAGGAAAGTCACCTACCGGGATGAAGTCTCCACTTCAACTCCTTCCTTAGATCCTAGAATAGATGACTTAGTCAGTTCCATGGCCAAAATGTGGGAAAAGATAAGTGAGATGACTCCTCTTAGAGACAAACAACCAAACCCTCCAAACAGAAACCAGAACCAAAATTTTAGGAGGGAACAACCTCAAAACAAACCAAGGGAAAATGACCAACAAATTAGGTCACCATTTAATGAAAATTATGTGGAAGAAGATGATAGGGATACAAAAACCATTGATGAAAATCATTTGAACCTCATAGGATCTGATAATGAGAGTGAGGTATACCTCACAGAAGAAGAACAAGCATTCTTCTCTCCGAATCAGGATGAAACCAAATATGAAGATCCCGAGGATACTGCCATAGATTTTTAGAACGCCATAGTAGAAGCTCACAAGAAATATGACCTTAGGAGCAGAAAAAACAAAGAAAACTCCAAGAAAGACGGCTCAGACACTGCTAAGACCCCTGATACCTTCCTTAAAAAAGCAGTGGATAGTAACAAAATCATGGTCAAGAAAACTGATCAAAAAAAAGATAAAGCTATTCAAACAGATCTTATCTCAGATGCTCCTAGTACTTCCAAAAAATTTCCCGATGTGGCTGTGTCAAACAAGATCCCAAAACAAAGCCAACAAATTCAAAACATAGAGAAATTCATGGTTGAAAAAGCTGAAGCAAACATGTCTAAACTACAACTACCTTTTAGTTTTAAGGGTGAAATTTCCAAAATAAAGATCACCATGCCTCTTACCGAGCTCATCACCAAAAACTCTTACAAATCCCAAGTGTTAAAGGTCCTGAATATAGGAAACGATGCCAACACCCTTAACCTAGCTGATGAAAATACTGAAGTATTGTTTGGTCCAAAAATAGAAGTGAAATTCCAAGAGGGAACCACTCTTCCCTTTTACATCAGTCTGAATATCCATTACCAAATCCTTCACAATGCCATGCTAGACTCCAGTGCCTCACATAATCTTATGCCAAAGGTTGTAATGGAAAGATTAGGCCTAGAGATCACAAGATCATACAAAGATTTATATTCATTTGATTCTAGTAGAGTCAAATGTCTAGGCTTGATCAAAGATCTTTGTTTCAGTTTGGCCCAAGTACCTGCAAAACATCTGATCATGGACATAGTGGTAGCAGAAATCCCTCCCAAGTATGGAATGCTCTTATCCAGATCTTAGAGAGCCAAGCTTCAAGGAAATATTCAACTTGATATGTCCTATGCAACTATTCCTGTGTTTGACCAAACTAGAATACTCTATCGAGAGTCACACATGAAATACATGATCAGTAGCCAAGAGAGGCCAGATAACATCCCGATGTATTCCTTGCATTCCGATCTGAACTCTTTCATTCTACACACTGATGAGGACATTGAAGAACAATCAAAAGAATTTTAAACAAAATTAGACCCACCACATCAGCTGCCCCTAGTTCTATATGATGAACTAGACACTCAAAACTATCATGATCATGAACATCTATGTCTTGAGGAAAGTGAGTGTGTTCCTTTTGAAACGGGGATAGAGCAAGAAGCACAAACCATTATTTACTATCAAGAAAATTACTCAAACCTTAGGCAAACATCAGCAGTAACATCAGGAAACTTTTTCAGAATAGAGGCATTAGAAGACTTACATATCACAAACCTTTTTGGAACTCAGGAGTAGGGAAGCTTATTTTTTTTACCATACCTCAAGGATTTACCATCACATAACTCTTCCACTGCAAATGAAACCTTGAATGTAGCCATAAGAGCTCAAAATCCAGAAAAAATGCCTGATAAACTTCTTATGAGCAAAGATGATGACTGCAGTCCAAGTATACCTGAGTTACTTGAACTGGATAATATTCTGTCACTCCACCAAAGACTTAAAACTGCTAGAATTGGAAATCTCATTCAGAATAATAATTCATACAGAGAAAACAGTGAGAAACACTATGCCACCACCATCACTCCAAGAAACAACTTCGACAAAAGAAAATACAAAAATCTGAACCAATCAGTAATAGTCAAAGATAAAATAGCTGGTCATAGGATCTGTTTTGATTTTAGAAACACTAATACACATCCTTGTAATAGAAATTTTATCCTTCCTGCCCAAGACCATGATATACCGATGATAAGTGCTTTTAATCATATGTCTTTGCAAGATGATGTTTCAGGTTATAGCCAAATAATTCCCTTGCAAATTAGACAGCTCAAAGATTTTTTCCAGTATGCTGGAAGTAGTTCCAGTTTCAGACTCAGAATTGTAAAACCACCGGATATAAAAAATATGCTCCTAAAAGCCATGTTTCCAGTTCTAAATTTCTGCATTTTGACATACCTTGATGATGTCATCATACATTTCAAAAATGACAAAGAATATCTGCATTACTTGAAAAAGATGTACAGTAAAGGAAGGAGTGGAGATCAGAGGTATAAAGAGATACAACGGGAAGACATGGGTTTGTTCAGAGATTCAAGCATGAATCCTTATGTCATGCTTGAAAGGGAAAACTTTCCAAAATTTTCTTTTCAAGAGCTGAGTGGACCAAGAGTGGTAGGAGATCCTTATGAGGATAAGATGCTTAAGTTTCACCATTTCCAAGATTTCTGAGTTTAGAACATTTTCAATCATTGTATATACCATTGTTTGAAAAATAGATAAAAATAGAAAATTCAAAAACAATAGAAAAATAGAAAAGAGGGCAGATATAAAGAAGGCCCCATGTTCAAAAAATAGTCATCCGGAAAGTGCGCAAGTCTAAATGCCGCTATTAGTGCTCAAATGTCTTGTTGAGTTATCTAGCCTAATCATATCTGAACATGTTTTAAATTTATTTGCTGATAAGTTAGTGAGTGGAAAAGATGGTCAACATTGTGTAAGCTTGACTTATCAAAGAGAGTAGATTAGGAAACGATACTGGTTCCACATGCTCAAAACAAAACCAAAGAGTAAAGTAGGAATGAAAAACAAATTGTGTATCTTGGCCCCACTTTTCTAGATTTCATTTTTTGCAAAATAATACTTGTGTGCAGCTTGTCTTTCATGCCGCAAGTACATGACAAATCAGACTGTCTAACACTGATTTGATCATTTTTCAATTTCATGTTTATATTAGAGGACAAAATCCTGTCAAACAACTTAACCTTGACAGTTGATCTAGCATAGGTAGAGCAATGAAGGAGTTCATCAGCTTAATCTGAACTCCTAGCAGATATAAGTGTAGAACTAGATAGGTTCATTTGATATATATATATATATATATATATATATATATATATATATATATATATATATATATAGATATATTGTCAAAGGGTTGCTAGTCCAAATGCACCCATTGGAAGAAATTTTTTTAGGAAAGATAGTGGGGTAGGTATAAATATCATTGATGCTAATCATGTTGTCAATTTTCAGAAATAGCATCAAGGAAGAATGAAATTTGCGCCAATGGATAAGGAACTGGTCTTCATAAGCCAAAGATCTGAAGTTCTGGACACCTCCTGAAAAGGAGCTTCCCTCCCCAAATGGAGCCACTATTAGTCATTAGTATTTTTCACTTGTTGGTGATGACTAGTTGCAACAGCGAAGTTTTCTAGTAGCTGATCTAAAAAATTGTCAAATTTTCCAGCTGGAAAACACCCATAAACATTTTTTTCCCTCCTACCTTTTCAATCTGCCCATGATGAGATGAAACCTCATTATCAATCCCTATCTAGCCTCAGCCATACTAGCTTTTCCATCAACTCCAAAGAAAACAATCCAAATCTGTCCAAAGAAGTCTCCCCTAAGTTAGGTAGTGGCGCTTTAGGCATTTCTCCCTTGGAAAACTATCCATAAGCCAAAGAAACTCTATCTGCTATAGACCAGTCATAACAGACCTTCCCATTCTGAAAATAAAGTTGGTTACACCCTTAAGTCGCGCCACTAACAAGCCCTAAAGTCTCAGCAATGCACATGCCCTAGGTCAAACTGATATTAGGTGGTTTTATAGTGTTTCAAATGGATCTTTCAAGAGAAGAAGTGTACCAGCATCCAAGAAGAAAGTATTTGGCTCAACATGAGAAGACAACTGCTTCTCATGTGATTTTGAGCCTGGGATGCAGCTACAGGGCAGAGAGTTGTTTCATTAAGCTCCTGCGATCACAGTCAAAGGTTAGTAAATTATGAATGACAAGAAGTTCTTTGCAAATACTAACCAAACTGCTTGTGATGTCTAAAGAGGCACAAAGATATTTGAAAAACAGAATTACATGTCTCAGAGAAGTGCCCATCTTGACTATTATCAATTTGTGATTCTTTATTTGCTCAAGCATGAAAAGGTAGTGAAAGGAAAAATAACACTGTTAAAAGCTGATGAAATGGCATCACTGAGAAAAAGCTCCTTCATTTTATAAGCAGAGGGTTGAGGACTGAGAAAACCTCCTTCATTTTATAAGCAGAGGGTTGAAGACTGAGAAGGCCTCCTTCATCTATAAGAAGAGGGCCAAGGATAAAGTTTGTTTTTAAGTTTTTCACTAACTGAAAAGGCAAACTTTAGGTACAGTGGAAGACAATTGAAGGTTTCTGAATAAAAATAATGTTAAAGGCAGAGGCAAAGCAGTAATGCTTTTAAAAATTGTTTGCATAAGTTTCACTGCTATTGAAATACAATGTGAAGCTAATAGGTTGATTATCAATGAAGAAATATTGTTAAGCAGATGGCCAAAGGAGTCAGACAATCTTGGTCTCAAACTGACTTCTACCATCAAGTATAAAGGAAACCACTATCAGTATGATCATCAAACATTCTTCATTGGGTTGAAACAGAGGTTGAAAGGAAACCAAGCATTTGTCAAAGTATGCCTCCTTCATAAACAAAGTAAAGGGGCTCACCATTGTTTGAGGATAAAAATCAATTATTGCATATGGCAAAGATTCCAAAAGGGACTGCTCTCAAAAAGGGGTGAAATGAATGAAAATCCATGTTTCTTGCAAACCTCCTTCACAGAAGAACAAAGGGACAACCTTCCCTTTTTCACTTTTCAAATCTAGTTCATCATCCCCTGTTTTATCTCCTTAAAGTTGAAAACTGGATTATTTTGTCAATCTAAGGATAGTTAGTGGCTTTGGTGATGGAGACCTCTTGTAAATAAGATTTTCACTTACAATTTCAAATGAGTTTTTGTACCCACAGTCAAAAGAGAAGCTCAAAGAGCACCTAACAGGTCGATCAGCTTCACAGTTTCATGTCAAATTGTTGAAGGTGACCTAACTATGATAAAACAAAGCTAAACCTCTGTCAGCAAAATGTATTGGTGAGAACAGTGTTAGAAGGTGAAGCAGTGTTTGTAAGGAAAACATAGTGATTATTTGAATAAGTGAAACAGTGAAACAATTGCTGCCTCATTTGTCCCATAAAACAAATTGTGGTGAAAGATCTTTTAACTCAGTCTGAAGGTGTTTTGTCTACCTGTGTATGTGAGACAGTGAAATACAAAGAGAAGTGTTTTTGATTGGGAGGGGTGTTTTGTTTTCTGCAAGGTCTTTTTTGCTTACACCAAAACACAAAGAGCTTTGTGACCTTACCCAAACACAATAATAATTTGATTGTGTGTACCTTTTATTTGACTATGTGCTTGTTATCATAACTACTTGTTGATTGGCATACAAAGGAAGACAAACAATGTTTTGTAAGGAACAAGAAGTTTTGTGTTAAAAAATCATTTCACATAGCATTTGAAAAGATTTGCCTTGGTCAAACAATGACTAACAAAGAGGACAGAGTTGTGCTTGAGAAAGCATTTCAAAAGCCATTTGAGGCAGCTTGGTGTTGCAGAGAGCATTCAAACAAGATGCCTCCCAGGCAGGATAGTAGGAGTGGCTTGCATAAGAGATTTGAGCCTGTTTCCACTGAAGAAGTGAATGCCCACCCATCAGTCTTGTTCAATTTCCATGAGGTTGGGTGTTTATATTTTTGTCAAAGAGTGCAAGAGGTGAAGAGCTTTTCTCCTTTGACACATCTTTGCGCTTTGAGTTTTCAAGACAAGCATTTCTAGTTGGTAGGCCTAGACTTGAAATTCTCTCCAAGGTACATTTCCAAGGCCACTAAAATCACTTATATTGGGGAGAAGTGGTTTAAACAAAGCCACTTGGACTCAGAAGATAACAAGCCCTTTCTAAAGCCTGAGCACAGAGATTCATGTCTTGCCAGTTTCCATTTCTCATATCTTTTGACTAGCTACGCCCCCCTCATGAAGATCATCATGAAATAATTCACTTGTGAGGGAATATTCTCCCGAGTCTATGCCTATCACATTCAACTTCTCATGCATTTCACTAGGGCCAAATTGCTAAATCTTCCTTTCTTCTTACACAGGAGCATTGAGAAAATGGCCTCCACTATTCAGAAGAAACCTTCTTCACAGCAAGCAGCCTGCCTCTTCCATCACTCTCTCATCAAAGTAATCATTCTTCATCAACTTGAAAAGAGGGAGGTCTCTTGGGATAATTTCATCACCCATCCGGATTTCTCCACTGTTCCTCCAGTTCATACATCCCCTACACTTCCTACTCACCATCCTTCACCTTCTTCTTGCAGACCTATTCCCAAAAAGCTAAAATTTACCACAAAAAAAACAAAGGAGCCTGAAGAAGGAGAAGAGCATGACCATGATGAGGAAGAAAGACATGAGCAGGAAGAGGAAAGTGATGATGAGCAGCAGCAAGGGGATGAAGAAGAAAGTGCTGATGAGCAGCATCACAGTGAGACAGAACAACAAGGGCATGAAGGTGTTGAACATGAGCCGCATGAAGGTGATGAACAAGGGCAGCCAAAAGATGTTGAACAGGAGCAGCATGAAGGTGATGAACAGGGGCAACCAAAAGATGCTGAACAGGGGCAGCCACAACATGATACACAACATCTACAACAATATGAGCAGAGGCAACCTCAGGGTGATGAACAACAGCCTCCTAAGGAGGAACAACAACCTCAAGAAGAAGAGGGGCAGCAGGATAAAAATTTGCAACACAGTGAGGAGGACAACCCTCAAAGGGAAGTGCAAAAGGACAACCAAGGCATCCATAAAGAACTCCAAGACAGTGGCAAAAATGAGGGGCAAAGTGACAAGGGTAAAGAGCCCATGGAGCATGTGCTAGCTACCTGTCCTAGGTAAGGGGCCATGCTCTCTTCTCCGAAAGTCGCCAAGCCCCGGGCAGCAAAGAAAAGGGTGCCTAGAGTTGTAACTCCAAATGTGACTAGGGCCCTCCAAAGCAAGGAAAAATTTCCCAAGAAACCCATGGTCGAATTGCCCAAGAGGAAGAGTACTAGAAGAGCCACCCAAAGCAAAGGGAAGGACAAGGAAGAAAGCAATCATGAACAGGAAAGGGAATTCGACATCATCCAAATCCAAAGTGATGATAGTGATAATGAAGCTCGAATCTTAGAAAATCTCCTGATCCATAGAGAAATCCAAATTGATGCCTTGAAGGGTTGATCTTCATAGATCTGGGAACTTCAATCACTTTTTGCAAGTCCAAAACAAGAAAATGAGTGTCCATATGGCTGTATATGAGACACGGGCCATCCGATACAAAAAGGAGGCCTCCAAATCACAGGTGAGATTGGAAGAACTCATGGGTGAGTTCGAGGAAAGTGAAGGTGAAGATCAACCTAGGCGAAAGAGGCTAAGAACCATGGGGCTAAAAAAGGCCCTTGAGAAACAAAAAGAAGAAGAAGATGCCCTTCTCCAATCTACTCCTCTCACTGCATTGTTCGAACAAGAGATAGAGAACAATCGAGAAGCATGGCTTGAGGGAGTGATCACTTGGAGAAGAAATTGGAGAAGGCAAACAGGGACTTGGACCTTCAACGGAGGATGACCGGGCATTATAAAAAGCTCAATCAGTTTGCCCGACGGAAGTTGAAGGCTGCTTAAGAAAAACTCAAGGAGGTTAAAGGGAAGCGCCTAACACAAAAATTAAGGAAAGACGCCTCAAGGCTCCAAATTTTGGCCTCTGCTTCACAACATGTTGCTGAAAACCCTTGAGGGGCATGCTCGCCAATTTTGGGCGAAATTCGTCATATTTTGGTTTTTTGTCATTTTTGGGTTTTTGGCCAAAACTCATGGGCATCGCCATTTTAGTTTGGGACATCATCAAAGGATGAAAATGGTATCATTAGATGCCATAATTTTAAGGGCACATCCTCAGTGATTTTCAGAACAATTGAAGATCTTTTGCACCCCCAAAATGACGAAAAACACTCTCTTTTTCTACACTCTGCCCCATTTATCAGCAAGGCTTATTTTTTGGGTTTTTACACATAGGCCTGTTTTTGGAGGACTTCCATTGATCAGTTGGGAGAAAACTAACCATTGTCAGAAAGTAGACACTCAGAGCTTTCCAACAAGCTATCATGAGCCTCGTTTCGACATCGGGAAAGCCTCAAAAGGTTACCGGCAAGTCAGGGGACATTTTGTTGATGTATTTTTTGAGTATTTTTGTAAAAATTGAACCTTTCAAAATTGACTTTTCCTCATGTGAGTTTAGCTATTTTTGTACATGATAAGTTATGAAAAGTCAATTTATTTCCATTATTTAGCATTTTTTAGATATTTTGTGCCTTGGGCTTTGCAAAGCCTCAAAGACGAAATCAGATATTTTGGATAGGCCAATGAGATTGCAAGTTGAACTAAGAGGTTTTCCTCACTTTGGCCTATATATTCCAAAGGCTTTCATTGTAAACGACACTGAACTTGATGAATAGAAGCAATATATGGTCATACAAGCTCTGGAAGAAATACTTGTCTCATGCTTTTGGATAGTTTCTTGGATGTTCTTGGATGATGAAAGAGGATTGTTGTTGGATTACATGACTTGGTAGAGGGTATAGTGTCTCTATCTCTATTTTGATTTCTAGTTTTCATTCATAAATCCATGTTCTTGCTTGCTACAGGAAAGTAGAGAACAAATTTGAGACATGCCCTTGGAGGCACCTCAAATTTCCTGTTTCTTCATAGCTTCCATGTTTTTTTCATTCTTAGTCACATTAAAGAATTCTTGATTGCTCTTTAATAACTTAAGAATATTGTTTGCTTGTTTCATTCATGGTTCTATGCATGCTAAGTATGATTTACGGTATGCCCTGCTTACTCATGGCTAGCCATAGCTCCATCTATGAAACTTCTCTTTGACTGATTAGATTGTCATTTGTTGAACCAAGGAGGTCTTGTTCTGATCTTGCCCTTTGCCTAAGACTATGCAATATTGTTTTAAAAGTGCCTAATAGCTTGAAGTACTGTGTTTAGGCTTTCTGGCATAGTGATTTGAGTTGTTTTTCTGTCTTAATTGTATTTCCCCAAACTCTGATAGCCATTTCCTAAAGTTAGAGAGTTATATATCTCTATGCATGGCTTGAATGTTTATTTCTATGCATTGATTAGCTTAAAGTTACATTTCTCATGATTAATGGTTTGCCCTACCATGTTTATGTCAGCTATTAAACTATTTGTGCTTGAAATCCTTTGTTATTCACAAACTTGATGTCCATCTCACTCCATTTTGCCCAAAGATCCATTTTACCTCGAATCAAATCGGCCCTTCAACAACCTTGTATCACCATCTGAAAGCTTTCTTGACCTTTTCGACCCCATAGCCTAGTTGATCTGACATATTTTTACCTATCTTATATCTTTGATCAGTTTCATCCCTCACAACCTAAAAACCAAAACCAAAAAACCTACTTCATAACTAGCCTAAAATCATAACACAATAAGAAAACACATAGATATCCCTTACACAAATAGAGAGAGCCCTCTCTGAGTCCAGGAAGGCTAGGTCCTTGGGCTCCAAAGATTGGTTTGATGTTACACTGTCATTTGGCTTGCCAATCAGCGAAATCATGGGACCTTAACATACACTACTACAAATGAGTTGGTGAATGGCCGCAAGATGTCTTCCATAAGCTTCATGAAGGTTGTGGGAGCATTCGTCAACTCTAAAGGCATGATTGGCCATTCGAAAAGGCCCTCCTTGGCTTTGAAGGAAATCTTCCACACATCGGAGGTTTCGATTGGTACCTGGTGATACCCGGTATTCAAGTCGATATTGCTGAAATATTTTACCCCTTTGAGTTGATCCAGAATGTCATCAATCCGTGGGATCGGGTACCTATTCCAGACAGTGATCTTGTTCAACACCCAATGGTCAATACAGAGTCTCCAAGTCCCATCCTTCTTCTGCACCAACACGATCAGGCTCCCACATGGATATGAACTCAGCCAGATGTGACCTTTATGTAGTGGCTCCTGAATCTGCCTCTTGATTTCATCGTTCTCTATAACATAGCGTTGATAGATCGGTCCATTGGGGAGTGGCGTACCTGGGGTCAGATCGATGGGGTGCTTGACTTGACAGTGCAAAGACACTCTTGTGGGTGAGGTGAAGATGTCCCCGTACTCCTCCGCTACCTTATCCAATTGTTGTTGTCGTGCAGAGGAGCCCTATCTAGAGGTCGTGGCCACAATATTCTTCTTTCCTTGGGGACGGATCATTAGGAAAACAAATTTCCCGGTTTCGGAAATGAGCTTACTTCATTGTTTTGTAGTAACCAAAGAGATAACAGCAGGCAGTGGTACCTCTGGTGTCCTGTACAACTTATTGCCCAAAGTAACAATAACAATGCGAGGTCACGACTCATACACATCATGTCGCTTTCACAAGTATGGTTGGCCTAATAATACATCACGAACATCAAGAGGATCAATGTCACATAATACCTCATCCGTTAAGGGCTTAATGCTATAGGGAAGGCAACACTACTGGCTGACGCAGAGATCCCATCCTCAGTGAAGCCACCCGATGGTGTACAAATGTGGGTATGTTGTGGTCGGTAAGGCCAACCGCTTCACAACCTCTACTGAAATGAGGTTCTTTTGGCTCCCATTGTCAATGATGAACTGTAGCAGGGAACCCTTTACCCACTTTTGGGAGTGGAAGAGACGCTCCTCCTCCTATGGATCTTCCGGTTCCTCCTTCTAGATATTTGTAGTAGCAACGGTGGTGTTAGGCTCCACATCAATAATCTGCTTCCCTTTTTCATTCCCCTTGTCAGGTTCTGATTCAGAGTCGAATCAGGCATCTGATTCAGAAGCCCTCATCTCGGGCACCAGTGACTTCTTGGCCTGACACTCAATTGTGATGTGAGTGGAGCTCTTATGGAAATCACACCACTTTCCGGTGTCCTTATTCAGCTTCGCGGTGTTGTTATTTTCTTGCGGCTTCAGTAGGTTATCTTGGGCCACAATGCCTTGGCTTTGTACTTTTTTCTACGGTTTTGGGGCACCTTTCCCTTGCTTTTGATTCGCAGATCCAAAGTATCGCTTCTTCTATTTGAATTTATGCTCAATCTTGGCAGCATAAGAGTATGTCGTACCAAGCGAGGAGATGTCAAGGAACTCCATTTCCTCCTGAATGTATATTTTCATAAAACTGTGGTACTTTAGCACCAAAATTTTCTCTGAATATTTGGTACCCAACATTTTTGTGCAGGGTATGGAACATATTCGTCAGCTCTTGCACATCTTGATCCCTTTGCTGCCGCAACGTAGTCCATTGTATGTACTTGTCCTCATAGCTCCCCACGGGATAATATTGTTCCTTGATGGAATCTTGGAAAGAATCCAAGTGGTTACGATCGAGAACAGAGAGGGTTACCCCTCGTCCTTTTCCTCACATTAGGTTTCTCACCAGTCCTTGACATCGAGGGTAGTTTTGAGGAGTGCAAAAATAATATTCTCCCAGTTGGAAAAGTAATGAATCAAGAAATATCCTTCTAATAGATTCCACCATATATCTACAACGTTTGCATCTATTTGGCCCTCAAATATGGGAATGTCAAAGTTTTACTTATACCTTATAAGGAGTTGCGCCTCCAAAGTGGATGCTGGATGCAGATGCGCTGCTGGTGGGTAGTCATTGAAGGATCTGGGCAAAGGTATCCATCATTGCGTTACTTTGTTTTTAGAGGGCCTCCTCGTGTAATTTCTTGATAGGATCTCCTGCTCCCTCATATTTCTTTTCGTCCCCCCATGGGCAGTTGTCGGGGTTTTTGAGGCTGATTTTGCAAAGGTTCAACCAGATCGAGCCCTAAATCCTTATACCCCGACCTTGTTGGGGACATGCAAAGAAGGATTGAGAAATAGTAGACCACTCTAATACCACTGATCCAAATTTTTGCAAGAATGCAATAAAATACACATATAGCCATAAATACAAAAATGCAGTAGAAATAGCACTTCATTTCATTAATATCAAAGAACTGAAATTTGTTTATAGATGGAATGGAAATAAATTAGCTAGGGCGCTCATAGCTTATCTCTGAGAAGAGATGTGGTGGCTACAGTCCTTTGAACTGTGTTACAATGAGGCTTGAGGGCCTATTTATTATTGAGAAACAATGGAAAACCCTAAACATCCAAAAACCTAACCCTAGGAGATGAAGCGCCAAAACTATAGGCCTCGTTTGGGTAAATTGGTACATCAACTTCCCGGGGACGTAAATTTGGCATACGATCTCCGTTTGACGTGCTGAATACCTCGTTAGAAATATCTATTCAGGGATACAACTTTTGAGTGAGCAACATCGGTCAACTACCCATGTTACTCGCGGTTTTCCCAAAAAATTTCGTTTATGGCCTCCAAACGGCTCTGAAAGTTCATGACCCGAAAATATGCTAAAAATAGTAAACTATGCTATAATTAAGGAAACTGAAAAAGCTGAAAGAAACAATGGTGCGGCCCCAAGTGGAATAGGTGGGTGGCCACCAATATCCACCTGGATCACTATAAGCATAGACTAGTGCTTGTCAAATCTTTGTTGTAGGATATTATTCTATATTGGCACACCCTAACCAATATCCAAAAAGGAATATGAGAGAAAAAAAAAGAACTAGCTTTTGATTTATATAGTTAGGGAATAGTGAAAGAAGACATCCCCTTCATAAAATGACAAGTAATGAAAAATCCAAAATAATTATGAGGTTAAAATTTGTTACCACTCAAACTCTCTCATGTGAGGAAAAGTCCTAATCCCAATGGGAGATCTGAGAGGTAGCTATTAGGAAAGCCACCCATTGTCACCTGAGTGGCCTTGCCTCTCACTTCAAACTAAATATGACGATATTCCTAGACTGGGAGGTTTCCTTAAGATCAATTAGCCAAATCATTATAATGGGAATGAAGCTTAAATTAATTAAACAAGCAGATTTAAGTGACAATTGTGCAAATAAATATGAGTGCCTGAAATATTCAACACAATACAAAAATTACCTTTGTCAAGGAAGTTAACATGTTAAACTATCATTAATACTTCATAAAATAAAATGTCCTTAATACATGTGAATTTGAACCATAAGTGTTCTAGCAAATAAGTGAAATTAGTAGCAAAGTTGCTTATACCTTTAGTTTATGTTGTAATGTAATAGTAAATATTCTCTTAAATAGTTATAATTCTTTAATTAATCTTATAAATATATAGAAAAATAAATTGATAAAGCCAAGTTTCAATATTCTTGGGGGTTGCGCGTAACAACCAATAATCAAGTTGATTTTTTAACTCTATGGAAAGGATTAGAGTTACCGATTGAAAAGAAAATATCGAATCTCGTGGTTTTTGGTGATTCACAAATTGTATTATGGCAAGTATGGGAAGTGAAAGGATCCCATAACAACAATCTCCCCCCTACATTGCATAGGATTTCTATTCAGCTCCAAAAGTTAAAAATATTGAATTCTTTTTCATATCCTAAGGCACCTAAATCCTTCAACACATGCATTGGCCAATAAAGGGACATGTATGGATCAAAAATGATAAAGTTGAATAATCGAACTCTCTTAACCTCATTGCCATGCCTCCTTTATTTGGTAAAGATGAAACAACCAAGGGAACCAAAGGTCTTCTAAGCATATTGATAAATGAGGAAATTGGAGATCAGGAGCATTTGTGTGCAACTATGAATTCAGCTCGTCGTTCAACGAAGGTCTCTAGAACTCGGTGGCAGGAATTTTCCATCCTGCCCCGCATGGCACCCCTTTTTCACTCCTACTCCATTTCCCTACATAGATTCCACATAACTCCAATCCATCAAATGCATAGGTGTCCAAATATCCTCTTGAACAACATCAAATTAAGGAATTTTAAAGGACCGAGATCATCAACTTTACAACCTCATTCATTTCACCTTGGATCATCGTTAATTCTTCCCTCTCTCTATATCTATTCAGACTCTTTGAAAGTTTTTCGAAGAAATTCATGATCAGATGATTTATTTATGCAAATAATGTTAGAAAATGTAACTAGGTTTGGTCTTCATAATTGTTATTTTACTTATATTATTGTATATTTCATGAAAAAATCAAAAAAAGAAAAAGAAATATTATTTTTCAAGCATGGGTTTCATGCTCAATTTATTTGGTCATCTATGTCAAGCATGTTCTTCATAATTTTAGGGTTTATTGAGTCAAAATAATATTTGTCTTATGTCAAAATATTGTTCTAGAGTCAAGTCCCATTTGAACATTGAAAAGAAAGTGGAGAAGGAATTTTATTTGAGTCAAAAATGTCATTTTTGTACCTACGAGACCAAGTCGGCCCTGGAAGGGGTAATTCAAATTCGTGGATTTGTATAAATAGAGACAGTTCGACATCATTTGAAGAACCACTCAAGCAAGTTTGATCTCCATGAAAAAAAATGTGAATTCAAGAGAACGAGTAAGAAAACAAGAGAGTGAAGGAAGAATAAAATTGAAGTTTTTTTCCCTAAATATCTCATACGTGCAAATTTTCGAGTACTACTCCTAGGTTGAAGTTTAAATTTCATTGCAGGTTTGGAATTCAACACCTCGGGGCCAAAATTCTGAAGGTAGGGCCTGAAATTTTGTTGTTGGAGCTAGTTTGGAAGGTTTTGACTTGAGTTGAATTTGAATTGCTAGAAGAGCTTGGGAGGAGGGTTGACTTGGGTCTTACTGGAAGTCTTGGTCTTATTGTTGGGTCTTGGATATATCATTTGATTTGATTCTATAAGAAGAGAAGAATTTTTTGGATTTTCCCCTTGGATGGGTTTTGCCCTAGCTTTGAGCCTACATTTTATGTCCATTGTCTATTTGTGATCTTCATTGCTTATGGTTTTAGTAATTGTTTGATGAAAATAACATAATAAAGTAATAAGAAGCCGACATAACTTCACAAGAAACAATCAAGTAAAGGGAAATCACCATAACTGGTGCCCCTATTGATTTCTCAACATGGTATTAAAGCTAAGGTGAAGAAAAAGGTAGTTTGAATATCACTCTTGTTGGTATACGAATAAGAATTTCATGAAATATACCTTGAAGAAAATCATTTATAGGAAGCACACAAGGGAATACACAAGGAAGGATATAAGGGGGGACATAAAGAAGGACATAAGGAAGGATACAAGGAAGAAGACTCAAAAGGTTCATCTTGAAGAAAGGCTACTCCTCCTCCATTGAAGGCTCTTTCTTACACATCATTATCTTTAAGACGAAGTATTGATATCTCTCTCTTGGAAGGTTATAATTTTTAAAGATTTTTGCAAGACGTCTATATAAGGCTTCATGCAAGGAAGCATAAAGAATTGTAACAACCCCTGGTTGATTTTCTATGTAAATAAAAATAAGACCAAGGTCATGGGACATGTATTCTAAGCTGAATGTTGGGAAAAATATAGTGATGGGTATCATTGGTGATTAATTAATAGCTATGGAATTTGGTAAAGGAATTAGCAAAAGAAAAACTGGCGATAACAGGCAAAAGGAAAAGTGGCGATAAATGGCAAAGGAATTGGCAAAAGGAAAAGTGGTGATAATTGGAATTTTATTTATGAAATAAAAGAAAATAGGAGAAAAGGAACATGAAAGGTCACTGATTTACATGTGAGGAAAATTGAAGGAAAAATGAAGGGATATGAAGAAAATAGAGACCTCGATGATAAAAAGGCTTTTGAGGACCAATTCACAACCTTTTGTCATTTTAAGCTTGAAGCTCTCTTATATTCTCTCACACCCTTGCGCACTTAGAGTTTTCTTGGAGCATTCTTGGAACACTTGGGGTACACTTTGGATTTGAAGAAAGAAGGTAAAGGAAAGTAGGAAAACGCAAGGGAAGAGGTGGATCATCAACTACAACTGGATTTCTTTGCAGGTAATAGGTTGAATGTGTGAATTCCTTGCCGATTTATGGATGCATGGTATATGCATGTGATTATTCAGTTATGTTTTGTCATTGGCATGGAAGATTGCGTAGATTGACATTGGTTTTAGCCTTACCTTGCCATTTCCTGGATAACCATGGTGTTGTGGTTTTTTCCACTTGTTTTTTTCCAATTAGTGCTCAAGTTCATTTATGTTTGTGGGTTGAGTTACTAGTTCATGGAGACATTGGTTGGAAAAAACACTCTGGAAGACATGGAAAAACTTGCGTTGAGTTACTAGTCTTGGAGCTTAGGTTGAGACCAAATCTCTGGAGCCCATGGTGGGTTGAGTTACTAGTCCCTGGAGCCGGGTTGGACACACTCTGGAGCCCTAGAAGGTTGTGGGTTGAGTTATTAGTTCCTAAAGCCACGGTTAGAACAAACACTCTAGAGCCTTGGACAACTTGGATAGAGACCGATCTGGTAGGTGTTAGTGATGTCCAACCGTGAAGTTAATGTCCCCTAATAATAATAACAATAAAAAAATACAAAATGAATAATATAATATAATAGTAAAATAAATAGTAAATAAATAATAAGCTAATAATAGTAAATATATAATAAATAATGAAGGTAATATAATAATAATAAATAAAATTAGTAAATAATAAAATCGAGTTCTAAATAAAAATATATAAAAGTAAACTATAAAAATAGTAAAAATAAGTGAAGTTAACAAAAAGTAGAAAGGAATAGAATAAGAAAGAGTTGAACTAAAAAAACTAAAAAAATAGTAAAAAATAAATAAAGTTAACAAAAAGTAAAAAGGAATAAAATAAGAACGAGTTAAATTAAGAGAAACATTAAATTAGGTAAAACTTAAAATAAAAAGATAAAAGTTGCATGTTGACAAATGTAATGTTTCATGCGGTCCCCTTTCCATTGTTTGTTCTATTTAATGGACGGTGAGGAAGATCAGATTCATCATTCATTCATTCATTCTCTTGGGAGAAAAGTATTGTGAAGACAAAGGATTCCTTGGCAGTAGTACGTTGATTGAGGGCTCATGGGTGGTCAGTGGTAGAAAGATTAGGTGCAGCTGAGCCTACGGTTGGGTGGAGAGTCATACCCAAAATATTTGTTGCAGTTATTAGAATTCAAATAGTGTTCAACTTCGGAGTCTCAAGTAAGGAATATCGTCGTTACATGTAAGTCGTATATGCTCGCGTTTATGAAATTTCTATGCTAGCTAGTTAATAGTTTGTGTGTTGATTATAAATCATGTAATTTATATAATTGGTTTGCATATTTAATTCTTGGTCGTTACATATGGTATCAGAGCTTAGGCTCAACCCTTAGGGCCTATGGGCATTTTATGGTAGAAAAATTCGATTATTTCTAGAATTTCCATTTATTGTTTCCATAGGAGAATACTCCCCTGAGTTTTATCCTCCATCATCGGCTTCAAGATTCTTTCAATTGCTTAAAAATCTATGTGTCCTTTAGATAAAATTTAAAGAAAAATTCTTTATTAGATTTATGATTAATTTTCATTCTAATGAAATATATATTAATCCAATTTCAAGTTGTAACTATTATATTACCATTATATGAATATAAGGACTTAAATAAATACATTTTATATTTTATGATGACTATGTATTCACTTAAGAATAAGAGGATAGAATTTTTTTTGAGATTGGTTAATAATATATATATATATATATATATATATATATATATATATATATATATATATTATGATCAAAAGTAGAAAAAAAAAGTTGTGATGGTGAGATTTAGTCGAAATGTCGGTGGTCATATCGTATGATGCTTCCAAATTATGAAACGTTGCAGAATACAGTTGATGGAATTTCAATGGATTTTTGTTCGAGTTTTGGCATTTTGTGGAGTTTCGAGTATCGATGCAACACGTTGGGGCCATTATAGGGCTTAGAGTTCCTTCTTGGATTTAAAAAATTCTTAGTGGGCTTTCCTCAAGCTATATATGTATGATCGTTCTTATTTTGGATTTCATAAATCAATTTGTCCTCCTCAACCAAATTTATGCAAAAGTTATTAAAACTAGGTTTAGGGTTTTTTATTCATTTCATAAACTTTATTCTTAGTCTAGATAAACATTTCAAAGATGTAGAACAATTTACTATCAATAATGAAAAAAGGCTCAAATCAATATTTCTAGTTTTTTCACGACATTTCCCAAGTTTTTCAGTGGCATTCTTTACTATATACGAATATTATTGAATACTTTAAAAGGGATCTAATGTATTCAATTTACTCTATGATTGATAGCTCTTATTACTATCCATTTTGTTCTTTTTCTATCCTCTGACTTGGCATATATTTCTCGGATAATCCATTGATAATTTTCTTTCTAAGATTGTCAATTAAGCCCTTACCTATTATGTGTCGATTTTCTTCTTTCTTTCAATTATTCATAGGTTCATTCAACTCTTCGTTGACTAGCCTCGTAGATTTTGGGAGTTCATGATGTCATTGGGAGAAGGTTTCTAGTTAACATAAACTTTGTCATAATAAATTGACACACTTTCATCTATAATCTTCGCGATGCCAAAAATATGTCAAAATTTAATAATGTTTGAAGTGGCAAGAGTTTCATAAAAGTGTGGAAAATAGTAAAAATATTCGAAAAGTTATTCAAAATTTCAACTTATTTTCTATATCATCACCTCATATATGACACAAGTCCTATAGCATTCCATTGTGACTTCAGGTCCAAAAAAATCCAATTTTATGAGATCCAAGGTCAAAATTGAACCTTCAAGCTAATGGTACGAAGGAGACATCTGAGTGAATACTTAAGTCTAATATCTTTCAACTGTCGATGGCCATTTAAAGAGGATCAAGCCTTAATATTAAATTCAAAGTCCATGAAAGATATCCTTAGTATTGAGTTTTCATATCCTTGATGAGGTTTCTACGTTTGTTTGGTATAATGGTAGGGGTGCATTTTTTTATCATTGAAAGCATGTCAAGATAACTTAAATTTGTAATAAATTCTAATTTCATTGACACTCTTTACCAATATCGAAGAGGTTTCTTGTTTTATGGTCATGTACTTATGCATGGTTATATGTAAATTTAAGTGAAGGAATGATTTAAATTAACTGGATGTATTTGTGTATTTTAAAATAATATGATATTACTTTCCCAAGCGTGGGATGTTTTTGTGCAATCCACGGTTAAATTTGAGTGCGCCATCATTATGAGGAAAGAGAGGCCGAACAGGTATAACTCAGATTGAACACCGACAGATCCTCCCTTGAATGTCTCATGATCTCATCATCAACTAACCTCCTTCGCATTAGAGGAGGTACCTCGGCCTCCACGTATTCTGATGTCCGCCACCCTTGGGGCCTATCCATCTCCATGTAGCCCTGTCGCCTCAACTACCCATTGGCCTGCGTGTTCCTTCTCATAATTCCCCTTCCCTTGCTATCTAGTCATCCTACCTTGCCCGCAACCTATGTATACCTGGCCTCTAGACTCTCTATTGCATTCTCCTACGAGATTTCGCCCAAGTGCCTTCCATCCCCATGATCGATAAGGTTCAGCCTTGCTTCTCAACTTGGCAACAATCTTCCCTTCACACATGTTCAAACCAATTCCTTGCACATCCTGCCCCGCAACCCTCTATTCCCCAAACCCATTCTCATGCCTCCTCGTAGTTGTGTTTCTCTTGCCCTTGGAAGAAGAGGTTGTGGTCGCGGCTCGCGATGGTCCTCCCTTAACATACCTCCAACAACAAGAGCAGCCACTACCATGTGAAATGCAACCATAATGTATGAGAACAACAACACGCAGGAATCCAAGGCCCACATCCCTAAGATTGAATACATAGCTAGGAATTTTCGCTAGTGGGTTTCTACGGAAGAGGTAGATGTCGCCATCAATTGGATCCCGGATCGAGGACAAAATAGGGTGAGAGAAAACATTTTCAGTAGAGCCATTGAGCTCCACCAGCAGACTGAGACCATGCTAGCTCTGGCTCTGCAGGAGAAGCGAGACAGAAGCAACGCTGTGGAAAATAAAATTGATGCCCTCATGGAAAAGTTCATGATTTATGTGGGTGAGGTCCATCATTGTCAGTTTGTTGACAAGAATTCTCTGCATTACACGATGCTCAAGCGTAGAACAAAAAATCGACACGGGATACCTGAAATAAAAGTGGAGGCAGCAGGCCTCTCCACGACTCCGAAAGCCCAACACATCATTCATGAAGGTAGTACCCCGGAGCGCCCCATCAGCTTTGACGATTACTCGGCAGAAGACACTACCTGATGACCTGCTCACTCCTTTGCAATTTCGAGGTTCCTTTTTTTTCTTCTCATGACATGTTTTCTTATGCTGTGCTCAAACCACAGTTTTGTATAATTTATTAGCATGTTTTACTCTTCACTTTAAGTGAGGCTAGAATGGCCTTTTTTGATTTCGGATTTTCTCCCACCCTTTTGTAAATATGTCACCCTCTCAGAAAATTCCATTGTAAAATGCCTCCTAAGAGGGTCAATTCTTCTAAATGAGTTATATGCTCCAGGTGCTGAGGCTTCTGCACTCACCCGGTGGCTTTCTATGTAATCTTATTTCTTAGAGGTTAATAGAACTTTTTAATGAAAAAAAAATGATATTAATGGAATATTTATTTAGGTTGAATTAGACATACATTATATAATATATTATTTGAATAAAGTATGGTAATTATTTTATATAATATTAGAATTGGTAAGTTATTATTTATTAACAATATGCGTTGATACTTAATAGTATCAAGATTCATATTGTTATTTATAATATTTTTGAATATCGGATCTTGAGCTAATAAGAAATTGGAAGTGTAAATTTTGTTTCCAAGGAAAAAATCGAAATTTTTATATATTGGTAAAAAGTTACATCATATATGCCGCAACATTCCTTATGTTTTTCATCGTCCTTGAGGGCCGCAGTGTCACCTGTCCAACATAGACAAACTAATAAAACACAGTACAACAAAATCCCAACACTCAGAAGTGTCACATCAATCGGCTAAAAGGATCCAGCCAATCAAAAAAGAAAAAAACATGTGCATCAGGGCCTCTCTTAGGGGAAAACATCCCATACAATGCCAATATGTTTTTATGGATATGTCTCATCATATACAAAAAATAAAATATGTACATAGGAACTCCAGAAGATACATTGTGTACTGGAGTGAAATATAAATAAATAAAAACATGGGAGACCCAACGAATAAGTTCTAGTGTCTGAAACATGAACACCAGATTCATCTTTCTTTGTTATGTGCCACACCTCCAAATCCTGTTGTAAGCCATCTTTATAAAGACAATCAGTTGTCTTGTTTCCTTCCTTGTAAATATGACATACATAAACAAGTACAAAATAAGATTTTAGAGCATGTATCTCTTCAAGTATAGGAAGTACCACAATATTTTGACATCTTTGTGCATTGTTGACCTAGTTGATGACATTCATAGAATTGCCAAATATTTGAACCAAATCAATTCCAAGTTGGTTGAGCCAACATAAAAGAAGTTTTAGAGTAAAGAGTTCTGCAAAATTATATGTGCCTCCACCAATACCCACTGATGCAGCCAGTGAAACGTTGTGGTTTTTATGAATAATTATATCCACACCACACCTCATTTGATTATCAAATGCCCCATCAAAATAAGCCCACGATATATCATAGTTAATTTTTTCAATACATATTTTTCTAGGCAATTTGTTGAAATCAGAAGATGTAATAAAAGACAAAATCACAACACTTTCAGCAGCAACAATTTATGGTGAGGTAGTGAGGTCCTGGAAAATACCTTTATTCCTGGCTAGCCAAATGCCTCATGAAATGATTAATGGAATACTTCTGTGGCTTGTCTATTTGTTTGCCACCCACCAGCACTACCATGCCTCCCCACACTTTTCACCATTCCAAACCTAGCTAATATTGATAAGGTTCAAAGTGAAATCCCATTTTTTTTTGTGAAGCGGCAAGAGAGGAAGAGATGATCTCAGGATTCATTTGCATCCTTGCACAAGAAACACCAACCAGGCCTAGCTAAGAATCTCTTCTGAAGTGTGTCCCATGTAGGCACCTTTTTATTTATAATACACCAAAATAATAGTCTAGCTTTTGCAGGATCGTTCAACTTCCATAATGGCCTGCACCACCATTCTTGTTCGCCCCATTCCCTTCTCTTCATTGAGAAATCATATCCTTCTTTTGACAAATATTGGCCCGGTTTTGAATGGACCCAACAGATGGTGTCTGAAAAATATTTTAACCGAAATTTAGTGCGAGATAATTCCGGAATATATCCCTGCCATTCCCGCCTCCATTGTTGTTCAATTTGGAGATCATCCACTGATTTCCAGGAATGATTCCAAATAGTGGTTTCATCATGTTGTGCAAATTGATACAGATAAAAGATCCCTTTTTTATTTAATATATCGATAAGTCCTCTTGATAGAAAAAATAATTCATTGCACCCTGCCCATTGGTACATCCTAACCCTACATTTTTCACCATTACCCACATGCCATGCCAGACCTTCTTCCACTAGCCCAAGTGACAACATCGTTGCTTTCCATATCACTGGTGATTTTGTGTATAATTTTTCGGGATGTCTAATCCATTCATCCAGAGGAGTCAGATCAATGTATTTCCTTTTAACCACCGTTGTCCAAAGGTTATCTTTATTCATAAGCCTCCAACCTAATTTTGCAACAGTGAAATGGAAAAATAACCCAGGTTCTTTATGCCCCAACCACCCCATTCCTTTGGTATTGCAATTTTCTCCCAAACCGTCTTTTCCTTCTTTCCAACCCATAAAAACTCACTGCTTATACTCCTGATTTTATTTAGTATGCCTTTAGGGACCCACGACAGGGAAATATTGTATATTGGAATTGCAAACAACACCGATTTTATTAGCACCAACCTCCCTGCCCTGGACAACCATTTTTAGCTCCAAAGATTTATGCGCTTGTCAATTTTTGATAATAACCATGACCAATCTTGTTGTCTGTAAGAATTAGGTTTCAAGTGAAAGCCCAGGTATTTTAGGCTTTCCCCCATCCTTACTTGGGCATAAGGGAGAACATTTGAAGCCCAAGATAGATCTGGTACCAATATAACCTTATGTGTCAGAGAATATTTTTGGATATTAATAACCATACTAGTAGCCTTCATGAACAAATCCAAAATACTTTTCATCTGAAGCACTTCCTCCCGACTCTTGTTACTGAAAGATAATATATCTTCCACAAATAACAAGTGGGATATAAACACATTTGTTTCTACTTCAATCCCTTTTAGATCTCCTCTTCTCTTTTCATAATGAATTAGCTGACTTAGGCCTTCGGTAGCAAGCAAAAAAAACAATGGTGATAGAGGACACCCTTGCTTGAGTCCCCTCTGGTTATGGAAGAAAGGGGATGTTGCCCCATCTATATGTACTGCAAAGGAAACATTAGAAATACATCCCATGATCCAATTTACAAAGTCAATTCTGAACCCAAAATGGGTAAGCAAAAGTCTCAAGTATAACCAATTGATATGGTCATAAGATTTGGAAATATCAATCTTAACTATCATATATTTCTTTCTTGACAGCTTAATGTTATGCAAAGTTTCTTGTGCCACCCCAATGGATTCATGAATCTGCTTGCCATCCAGAAAGCCAAATTGTTCTTTAGAGATATTAACGGATAATAAAGTTTTTAATATGATGGCAATGATTTTACAAATACAGTTGCATAAAGATATAGGCTTGAAATCATCAAATGATGTGGGAGACTCAGATTTAGGAATGAGGGCCAAGAACTTTGAGTTGAAGGGATCGTGGATAGTTCCATTTTGTTTGGATTATTCCACCACATCAGTAATGTTCTCCCCCATTAGTCGAATAAATGCTGAAAAAACTCCACAGTTTAGCCATCCGGCCCTGGACTTTTGTCTTTCTGCATAGCCTTCAACACCTGTTCTACTTCTTTTTCCAACACATGGGCCATGAGATGGTTATTTTCCACCTCTTAAACATATCTAGGAAAAAGTTGAGCCATAATTTTGGCTCTCCCCTTAGCATAATTTTAAAAAAACTTAGTGTTTTCATCCCCTGTTGAGAGCCAAATTTCTCGACTCTTTAAACGCCATTACTCTTCCTTGTCCAACAATATTTTCCTTCTCCTCATCTCCAGACTCTTGATCCGATCCCTCATCACATTATCCACATAATCTTCGAACCACTGACTTTCCATTTGTTCTATTTCCTCCTTAAAGGACCAAAGCTCCCTTGTTTATTTATTAGACTTCTCTTTTGCCCAAAGAATGGAAGCCTTTTTGAAATTTTTCAAATTGACTACAAAGTATTGTGCAAAAGTGGAGTTTTCAACTCTATCCATAGGTCTCCATGTTTCCAATGCCAGTTTCTTATAGTCCTATTCTTTTAACTTTATGTTATGAAACCAACTCCAAAAATAGAACAAAATAGAGATCAATGCCTTAGAAATCAGCCACTTCGAGGGGGCAACCTCCAATACATTACATAAATGAACAATTATTGGATGATACAAATGACCAAAACCTCCTTCTATATATAGGAGTCCATGGGGTCACAATATAATCCTAGCTGACCTAACAACAATAATGTAAGGGCACAATAATTATAATATTGGGGTTACAGGGGTACAACAATAACAATAAGGGGGTTACACTAACAACAATAAGGGACTATACTAGTAATATAGGGACCTAACATGCCCCTCTCCTTCAAAAAAGTGTTGTCCTCAACGCTTGAGTAGCTTTGGATGCTTCTGTATAAAATTCTCATCCTCCCATGTAGAATCTTTAGTGGGTAAGTTATTCCATTTGATGAGATACTCTGAAATTGATCGATTTCGTAGCTATTGAGTTCTTGTTTCCGTGACTGCTTCAGGTTCCAATATGATTTTTCCTTCCTCTTCAAGTTCTCGCAATATTGTTTGAACTGGAAGTTTGTCCCCTATAACCTTCTTTAAGCATGAAAAATGGAAAATTGGATGCACTCGCGAAGAAGTAGGAAACTCCAATTTGTATGCCATAGTACCAATATTTTGCAACACCTTGTAAGGACCATAGTACTTTGGCGATAATTTATTATCCTTCTTAGCTTGCTCGAGGGAAATTTGTTTGTATGGTTGTAGCCGTAAAAATACCCAGTCTCCTACATCAAAAATTCTCTCGCTGCGATGTTGATCTGCGTGTTGTTTCATTCAATTTTGTGCCAAATTTAGGTTATCATTTAAGAGTTGGATAACTTCTTGTTGATGCTCGATGTGATCTTCCACTGCTTGAACCTTAGAATTTTCTCTTAAAGAAGATGTGATGGATGGTGGATGATATCCATAAAGTGCCATAAATGGGGTCATTATTGCTGCAGTATGGAAGGAAGTGTTATACCACCATTCAGCGAGAGGTAACCACTTGACCCATTGTGTTTTCTTATCAGATACAAAACAAGGAAGACATCCTTCCAAACATTTATTCACTATCTCCGTTTGACCATCAGATTAAGGATGATAAGATGAGCTATGAGCTAGTTGAGTACCCAAACAAGAAAATAAGTCCGTCAAAAAATTTCCAGTAAAAATGGTATCTCTGTCACTTACAATAATCTTTGGGTTTCCATGTAGCTTTTGAATTATTTCCATAAATGCAATAGCAATTGTACTTGCTTTAAATGGATTAGATAATGCATAAAAGTGTGCATACTTGGTAAGTCTATCAACTACCACCATGATTACACTCTTTCCTTCGGACTTGGGTAAACCCATGATAAAATGCATTGAAATATCCTCCCAACATTGACTTGGAATGGGTAAAGGTTGTAGAAGACCTGAGCTCTTAATCGTCTCAACTTTATTTTGCTGGAAAACCAAACATTCTGCCACAAACTTTTGAATATCAGATTTAAGGCCATCCTGAAAAAATTCTTTCTTCACCCTGTGGTAAGTTCTTAAAAATCCCGAGTGTCCTCCTAAAGGAGAAGTGTGCAATTCCAAAAGAATATTTTGTTTTAGTTAGGAGTTCTTGCAAATATATAAGCGATCTTTGTAACATAAGGAATAATTTTTCAACTAAATGTATCAGATGTACTAGGATCTTGCTGCAACTTTTGAATGAGTGTCCACACTTCTTCGTCCTTCTTGCATTCATCCCTTTCTTCGGTTATCCAATTTGGTTGGATAATAGAAATGGCACACAACAATGCTCTCACCTCTTCATCCTTTCTTGAGAGTGCATCTGCAACAACATTTAGCTTCCCTTTTTTGTAGATGATTTCAAAGTCATAACCCAACATCTTTGTGACCCATTTTTGTTGCTCTTCTGAAGATAGTCTTTGTTCCAAAAATTGTTTAAGACTATCATGATCAGTTTTTACCTTGAAGTGTCTTCCCATTAAGTAAGGTCGCCAATTATTTAGTGCATGTAATATTGCCAACATTTCCTTCTCATAAATAGATTTTTGTAAATACTTTCCTTTGATTGGACGACTTTCAAAAGAAATGAGTCTTCTTTGTTGCATTAAAACAACACCAATTCCATTTCCTGAGGCATCACATTCCACAATAATGGTTTTTGTGAAGTCTGGCTTAGCTAAGACTAGTGCTAGGCACATTGCCTCTTTAAGATGTTCAAAGGCCTTAGTTGCTTCAAGAGTCCATGAAAATGCATCTTTCTTCAATAATGTTGTTAGAGGTGCTGCTATTCTCCCATAATTCTTAACAAACTTGCGATAATACCATGTTAACCCGAGAAATCCTCGCAACTGCTTTATGGTTGTGGGGACTTTCCATTCCTTAATGGCTTTAATTTTGTTACGGTCTACCTTAACACCCTCGTGATATACAATATGACCCAGATATTCCACCTCTCGTACTCCAAAGAAACATTTGGATGTTTTTGCATATAATTGTTTCTCCTCCAATAGTTTGAGCACCCTCTCAACATGTTGAACATGATATTTCCAAGACCTATTGTAGATTAGTATGTCATCAAAAAATACTAGCACAAATTTTGTAAGGAAGGGTTCGAAAATGGAATTCATTAACCCTTGAAATGTAGAAGGTGCATTGGTAAGGCCAAAAGGCATGACCAAAAATTCATAATGACCCTCATGAGTTCTAAATGTTGTTTTCGAAATATCTTCAATCTTCATTATAATTTGATGATATCCTGAACGAAGATCCAACTTGGTAAAATAAAATACTCCATGTAATTCATCCAATAATTCATCAATCATAGGAATGAGAAATTTATCTTTAATAGTGAGTTTATTGAGCTCCCTATCATTCAGACACATGCGCCATGATCCATCCTTCTTATGCACCAATACTACTGGATCAGGGAAAGAACTTTGACTAGGTTGAATTATACTAGCGTTTAACATTTCTGCAATCATACGTGCAATTTCGCACTTTTGGACATAAGGATATCTGTAAGGCCTGATGTTTGGAGGAACACTCCCTGGAATCAAATGAATAGCATGATCATGATCATGAATAGGTGGGAGTCATTTGAGAGTTTCAAACAACTTGGAGTGATTTTCCAAGACTTTTTGGAGATCTGGAGAAATATATGATTTTGATGTTGGAACTTCGAGTGAGCATAATTGTGCAATTACGCCTCGTTGTTCTTTCTTTAGAATTATATTTGTCATGACATTAGAGCTTATTATCTTTCCTGGCTTCCCTGCGATACCCTGTAATTCGATTTCCTTTCCTTCCGAAAAAAATTTCAGGAAAAGTTCTTGAAAATTAAAAGCTACCATCCCCAAAGATTGTAACCATTGTACTCCTAGTACACCATCAACACCTCCCATTGGAATGGAAAGCATTGGACTATTCAATACATATTCCCCCATGGTAAACTTGATATTATGGCATTTTCCAGAGCAATTTATAGTTTCTCCATTTGCAACCATCACTTGACATTCTAGTGTAGGGTATAGGAAACAATTCAATTTTTTGGCTACCTTACAATGAATAAAATTATGGGTACTACCCGAATCAATCAACACTATTACCTTTTTATTCTTGATATGTCCTTCTATCTTGAGAGTTTGAGGAGTGGTAATTCCTTTCAATGCATTACACGATATGGTCAGACTCATTTCTTCTTATTCTAGGGTTGTTTCATGGTATATATCCTCTTCTTTTGAAGTTTCTTGTTCATTTTCTTCCTCCTCTTCACAATCTATGTAAAATAATTTCTTCTCAACGCACTTATAAACTTTAGTGTATTTGCTATCACAACTGTAGAAAATCCCTTTTTCTCCTTTTTCTTCCAATTGTTGTGGTGTCAACCTTGTAGGTTGTGGAAGTCTAGGAGTAGCAACACTTCCATCTTTATAGATGTGAGTGGTAGGCTTCCTTGTCACCATAATTTTACATTCAATTTTTCTTGCCAACTTGAATGCCTTCTCCAATGAATCAGGTTCCCAAATGCGAACTTCATGTTGGATGTTATCCTTTAAATTCCCTATGAAGACATCAACCTTATGTTCCTTTGGAATATCAGTTACCCTTATATTCAATTTTTGGAAGTCCTCGATGTGGTCCATCACTGAACCCTTTTGTTTGAGATTTATCAATTGGCTAAAGAAGGTGTTGCTCTGTGTATCTTCATAATGTGCTATCATTTCCTTTGTAAAAATTGACCAAGTGACAATTTTTTTACGGGAGAAAAGCCATCGATACCATACAAATGTATTTTGTTCTAAATGTAAAGTTGTAATGCATACCTTTTGTATATTTGCACATTATTGAGATCAAAATGTTGATCCATCTATAGTATCCATGTTACGGGACCCTTGCCATCAAACTTCCTCATATCCATCTTTGGAATATGGTGGTTCTTCAATCCAACATTAGAGTTTATGAAATCACGATTAAAATTGATTTTTTTCTCATCATGAGTTTCCTCTACTATCTTTTCGCCATTAGGAATCATTTCTTGTATCAACTTTGACAAACCTTCCTTCAAACCTTCCATGTCTTCCTTCAAACCATTAGTTTTTTCTTCCATACCATTCTTCAAACCATCTATCTTAGCTTACACGCTTTTCTTCAAAACATCCATTTCATTTTTTGTTGCTCTTTACGAGAGAGAAATTTGGTGCACTTGCTCTTGTATTTTTGATATGTCATGTTGCATTTCTTCATCTTCATGAGCCATAGGAGGGCCTTCTGAAGGCTTAACGGGTATTGAATTCTTTTTAGGGGGCATTTTATAACCCAATAATGATATCTATTCTACAATATGCCCTTGGAATCAATTCAAATTGATTCTTCAAACAAGACTTATGCAATTCGGGAAAAAAAAAATACACACATTTTTCTTGCTTTTGAGGAGCTCGATATTGAAATTGAATTATCTCTGTGATTTCGGATCTTCAATCTCTGAAATTTGGCCCTGTATTAGCACTTTGAATATTCTTTCGAATGCCACAGGTTTGACCTGATTTGGATTATTCAAGGCAAAGTTATGCCCAATCTCCCACAATTACTTAATTATGGACTAGTTTAGTAGAGTGAACTTGTACGACGTGCCACGTGTCACTGTTTCCTCCTTCGGCTCTGAAATTGATATATAGGAAACTACAGTCCATTTACTTGCGACCACTTTTTACAAAATTCCAATCCGACGCTCAGAGAGAGAGAGTTATAACGATTTTTCCACTGTCACCTCTTTGAGATGAAATTCGGGAGCCTAAAAAACTCTAACTTACACAGATCATATCTCTGAAAATGTTGCGAGCAAAGATCTGAAATTTATACAGGAAGTTCCTCAGGATTTAGGCTTCACTATGTAAAAATTTCAAATTCTGATCCTTCGTATAAAAAAATTTATAGCACAAATGCCACGATGACCTATTTTAGGTGAAATTCGGTAGCCTAAAAAAATCCTAACTTACACAGATCATATCTCTGAAAATATTGCGAACCAAGATCTGAAATTTTTACACGACGTTCCTCAAGATTTTGTCTTTGCTCTGTAAACATTTCAGCTTCTGAACCTTTGTAGAAAAAAATTATAGCAAAAATGCCACGATGACCTGTTTGGAGTAGCGAAACCCTAGAATCCAAAGCTTTGATACCAATTGTTATGAAACCAACTCCAAAAATAGAAGAAGAAAGAGATCAACGCCTTACAAATCAGAGATTTTGAGGGGGAAACCTCCGATACATTACATAAATGAAAAATTCTTGGATGATACAAATGACCAAAACCTCCCTCTATATATAAGAGTCCATGGAGTCACAATATAATCCTAGTCGACCTAATAATAATAATATAAGGGCACAATAATAACAATACTGGGGTTACAGGGGTACAAAAATAGCAATAAGGGGGTTAGATTAACAATAATAAGGGACTATACTAGTAATATAGGGACCTAACACTATTCTGCATTAAATTTCAATGGGGATCTTGGTTTCTTGTTCGGTCCAGCTAACTCTATCAAAATAGGAGAATGGTCTTATTTCCCACCAGAACCCACCCATTTTCTGAAACCCACAAGCCAAGTAGTGAAGTATTCATTTAGGAGAAATCGATCCAGTATTTTAGCCACATGAGCCTCCCCCACCCGCCTGTTCCTCCAAGTAGTTGAAATTTTTATAAGATTAGAATCAATGAGTTATCCCTCCCTTAACTTGTTTAAGAAAAAATCAGCTAAAGGATCTGCACGTGCCTAAGGACCCTAGGTTTCCGACATCCCCAAGGAAAAATTTAGGTCTCCATAGGCCACCAAATTCAGAGCTTGCATAAATGATTTTGTTAGAAGATTATTCAAGAATGACACTTGCTCCAGACAAGGTCCGTATATGTTTACAATGGTGATTTCAGAACCAAGTTCCATGGAGAAAACTTCTACACCAATCAACAACTCAGAGTTTCAGGAGTTATTAAGCTCTATGGCACTGTTTTTTAAACCAATTTCCAGACCACCCGATCTCCCTTTGACATCTGAAGTCACAAATGTCCAGCCCAAGTGAATTTTCATAAGGGTATCTGAAATATGGGAATCATGACCTAATGTCTCTTGGAGAAATAACACATCAGGTCTATAATTGATAGGAAGAGCTTTTAGGACTAGCTTTTTAGGGATGCTAGCTAGACCCCTACAGTTGAAAGACAACATAATCATTTAGTCACAATGTCAGGGGAATGCGTTGCTCTAGGTGCCCCTTTTAGAGAAAGTTGTTTACTATCTGATATGTCAAACATGGCCCTTAGTTGAGGTTTGGATATATCAATTTTACGTCCGCTAATCTGCTTCGTTTTATCCATGGTATGGTTTCTCCCCAATCCTCCATAGGTCTCAATCTCCATAAATTTTTTATCCCTGGGTCTCAGATTGTATGGAATAGTATCAATAGTGAGTTTCGGTATTGTAGTGATAATGATATCCATAGCTAGTGAAAGGTTACTAATGCACAAAGACTCATTTTCATTCTGGCTGGAAGGACCAAACATTTTCATGGCAATTAATAAATGATCAAATGATTTTATAATAGAAGATGAGGGGCTAGAAGCAGTACCCACCAAATTTGATGCAGGATGGGTTGTTTCATCTTCTTGGTTAGGCTCCTTCTGTAGATTGGGGGCTTCCATATATTCCATTGGAAATTTATCCTCTTCCTGCTGGATAATCGCATTCTCCTCCAACTCCTGATTACCCCCAAGGAACTCTTGTGCACCCTGTTCCATTTGGTTCTGAGATCCCTGATTGGACCCTCTCTTTTGTCTACACCTTGGACTGAAGCCAAGAAGACAATCCCTAGCCAAGTGGTTGTGCTTATGAGACCCGTGGCGCCAGAATTGTAGGTGTTCATAATCAATCGATTGTAAATATGAGTGACCTTCCATATGAAATAATATTTTCGCAATCAAACCCTCCTGGGGAGCAAGACAAAACAGAATGCGAGTGATGTTCCTCGCTCTGGTCTCTAGAAATGACATATCCGCATCCAAAAATGTGCCAAGACTATTCCCAATAGCCTTAAATACTTCCATAGTCTAGAAGTGAGGAGGAAGTGCAGGAAGATGAACCCACACAGGGATTTCATCCAATGTTTCCATATTAGAATCAAACAATGGCGTCCACCATTTAAAGAGTATCGACGTTATGATAAAACCCCAGTTTCTCTCCACAACCCATTACAGGGTTTCACCATTCTGAAATCTAAGCATAAACCATCCCTTCGATAACACAATTACTTCCACTTCCCTGTCCGGATTTGTGCCCCAATTTTTTTCAATCCAATCAGAGATGTACTCAACCGAGTAAAATTTCCCACGAGCTCTGCCCACAATTATGGATTTTGACGCTTCCATCACACTATGAAAATGTATATCGACCACAAACACTAGATTTGGACACTCGAGAATTTCCTCTATCACCTTCCCTTTCTTGCGCTTCAACCTCGCGTGACCTCCCGACTGCATTGATATGTTTGTGGTATTTTTCCCTTCGTTCGACGCTTCCTCGGTTTCTTTCGGGCCTGAAACCCTTCGCCTCAGCTCCAAGCCAACTATAACCCCTCCTCCTAGAGGCATGGTTCCTACTTGAATCCCTTCAAATCCCGACATGATATTTTCCCACTTCTTTGACACTTGCTCAACATAGTTTTCCCTCGAGAGGCCCCTAGAAACATCCAGTCGACCGACAGGAGCCCCTATCGCCTCTCCATAAAAAATGCTGCCAAAAACCTCTTGTGACCCCCAACTAGCCCCCTTTAGTCCTACTCCATCCCGCTCTAAGACCACTAGAGAAAGAACAGACCCAATCACGGTACTCAGGATCGTTTTTTCAAAAAATTCCAACCAAGACCCCAAACCCGACTTTCCCAGAACCTCTGCATTAACCCAAGAATTGAAACAATATTTTAGACCCTCCTTCGAACCCAACTCCACTCAATAAAAAATATCCTCTGAACCCCCAGAAGGAAAAACAAGGATAATTGAGTTCAACATTGTGATTGAACTTGTGGAATTTCAGAGAAACCGACAGTTCCAACTTTCGACAAAGGCGCTTCATGTTGACCCTCCAACAATTTTTTGTTAGGACTTCGTTCATTTCTGAGCATCGTCGAGTTAGCATCCTCCATCGGACTACATCCCTCCACTGGACTCCACCTCAGCTTGTCAATACTCTCCCTGCCATCAAGAGACCTAGGTGGAAGAGTAACCTTCACCAAATTCTGTTTTGTTGGCTCTGTTAGCGTTGGAATCAACACTTGGACTACATCAAGCGCCTGACTAGATACATATTAAGCTTGAGGGCTATTCTTATAGTTTGGATTTGATTTTTTGGAAAGTGGTTGGATCTCAAGCACTTTGAATGGAACTTGAAACAAATAAAATGTTATCACACATATAAGGGCACTGATATATGATGTGGTAGCAAGGTTGAGTTTGTAGTCAAATATTCAGAAGAATAGAAGAAAGACAGTGGGTCTATAGGATAGAAGTTCACTGTGTAGATGAAAAGATAGCAAAGGATTCCAGACCTGAAATGCGTTAATGAAAGAAATATTTCACAAGACTTACAAGAATCTCATCATACATCTAAAAGATTTCTGTCATAGGGAATGCTTATGAACATACTTACCATTAACATCTTATCAAGAAAGCTTGTATAACAACACTGATAAAAATTGGTAATCATGTACGGCTATATCATAAGGCTAACAAAAACATGAGACAATATATATATCATAGTCTAGAAATGAAGATCTAAAATATGGAAACACATAAGGAAAATACACACACCATATTATTTATGAATCCTCAAGAGTGTAACTAGAATATATTATGTGTTCAGCAATACACTATTCAGAAATGACATGAGAATCATCAACATGGCACTCGGCCAGTGTGCAATCAGCCCTCTCCTTTTTTACATACAAACTGGACTCTTAAATAGAGCCTTGCAAAACATATTGTTACAAATTTTTAGGAATACTGATTAATAAAGTAAACTAAAAATAGACATTCCAATAAATGAACTTGCATAATCATTGGAATTGTTCCTTAAGAAAAGGTATAAAATCCTTTTTAGTTTGAAACTAACTCTGCTTTGACTGCCACCTTTGCTAATCTACCTTCTTAAAATCTGTGATATCCAACTGCTGCAGAAAATGTGGGACTGATTGCCAACTGCGCCAATTATTCCCTTAAAATATGGAAAGTATTCGATGAACTGCTACTTATGCTCTTCCTTGGAATCTGGGTTAAATCGACCACCTAACCAACCCCTAAATTTGCTACAAGAAATGTGAAAATGGCTGCCACTTAATCAATCCTTCGCCACCTATGTCGATTGAAATCAGAAGCAAATCGACCACTTGGAATACAAACTTCACCTATTTGGCTGAAGTCTTGTCTTTAAAATGCTCAGACATTTGCTATTCAAGCTCTAATTCTGCCTTTTATAAATTCTGGGAAAATAACTACCTGTTGAAAAAATAGTTCTTTCTCCACTGCATTCAAATTTCTGGGAAAACTAGCTATCTGTTAAAAAGGTAGCTATTTTCCCGGAAATGACTAAAAATCTCTCGACACAGTGAACTTTGAGGCTCAATCTCTATAGAAAAACTAAGCATGATAACAAAATATTGCTAGCAGTATTGTCTTTAAAAGTTAAAGCCAAAACATGATATTAAAGGACACATAAAAACCCTTTAGGTCTTTCCTGCTGTAGCTTCTCTTCTCCTTTACAGTCCGGTTCCCATCCTTGGATAGTACCTCCACTTCATCTGTGTAATATCCCAAGGATCAAAATTTTAAATAAAACAACACATCTAGGTATTTCATATAAAAACACAGAACACAACACATATAAGAAATTGAAGCCCAATTGTGAATCCTGAATGGATCCACCAAATAAACATTACCGCGGGGTTTTCGTCCCGGGATCAATAAAAGAACTGGCCAGGCCAGGTTCTCAACCCAAACATAATAAAATAGATAATCCAAAATGCCCTAAATGCCTAGCTTCTCTCCCCTTTTATAGGCTTGATGGGTCAATACCAACAAGAGATACCATGGGTCAATACCATGGGAAAATACCATCAAGAAATGCCATGGGTCAATACCATGGGTTAATACCATGGGTTAATTCTATCCACTTTGACGGGATCAAGAAAGGGGATATTACAAATCCTCCCGCCCAAAGATTGCTTGTCCTCAAGCGATCCACTTCTATCCATAACAGAAGCATTTGTACATGGATACCAAGATCCCATACAATCTGATGTGCCCTCCATTTTGAATGGTCCTGAATGGATCCTTCAATACTTGGATCCCAAACAATCCTTTGACCAATCCTTCCCGGAATAGATCTACCTGGATCCCAAACAATCCTTTGGCCAATCATTTCCCCAATGGATTCCCCTGGATCCCAATGCCACCTAAATCCTGGGACCTGTGGGTTATGGTACCATTTTAACCCTCCATCGTTGTCCGCACCAAAGGGCCCAAGCTGCAATATGCCCTCAGCTGTGAGTATCCTCCAAAGAATCAACCTATCGATAGAATACCAACTCATAATCTCTCGCCAATCCAGACTTGGGGAGGGATGAATATCTGCAAATCTACTATGTTGATGTTGTTCGATGCTCAATTCATGCTTCTCTACTTGGTTACCCAACTTGATGCAGTTGGAGAACTCTTCCCTTCTCTTCCCAATGTATAAAGGTGGGTTGTTGGTGTTGCAAGCCTTATCTATGTATTCCTGTAGAGTGCTGCTATGGGACTCCCGATTGTACTCCTCATGCGGCCTTGTGAGGGACTTGAGTTTTTCCTCAATACTAGATAGCTTGGTCGATGATTTGGCACATTTCCCTATGAGTTCCTCAATTTTTCTGTTCTCCTGTAAGACAGTGTTTCAGACTGTCCAGACTCTTTGCTTCAAAAACATAATATCTGTCTTTAAATGCATGATCCTCTCCTCAGAATGCACGATCCTCTCCTCATTTGTTTCTCCTTGAGTGTATTCAACCTGGACCTCTTCACATGTGAGGATGAGTTGTCCATTCTTTCTGGTTGTCAAACATGGATGTATTGGTGGACTGTTGTCTATACCTGATTGCTCATACTCTTTATGGATGTCCTCCATTGTATTTATAGATTCAACTACCACATCATCAGGAGGAATTGCATCCTTCCTTTCGTCATGTACTTTTTCAAGTTGACTGATCAGCTTGTCCTGCAAGTTTCTCTGAAGAGCATGGTGTTGTTGTTCACCATTTGTATTTGACTGCTCAAATCCTTCATAGGTCCTCTCCTGAAAACCAGCGAACCCATCAAGGGATGAATTCCCATGATCTGAAGAAGTCTCTAATTTTGCTATCCTTGTTGCCTCCTTGTTATCTGGACATGAATGGTCAAGTGCCCAAACTCCCTTGCATACAAAGCATAGGCCTTTCCTCCTTAGTTCATTCTTGCCGTCTCCACAAATCTTTGTTAGTTCCTCCTTGGTTAACTTATTTCTAAGTAGTTTGATGCTCTGTTTGATCAACCCCTCAACTAGTTCATAAGCAGCAGGTGATGCAATTAGCTCCTTCCTCCAAATGGCCAACAATTTGGATCTCAATTGTTCGCAGATGGCCCTATCTTCTCCTAAGATAGGAGACATGATCTTTTGCATGTCTGTTTTGATGTAGTTTGGATGAGACGTTGTAATTCCATTGCAGAAGTATTGGAGCATCTGAAGGATTAAATCATCACACTCTAGATCCAGCATAAGCATACCAAATCTGAATTTCTCCATGCGTTCTAGAATTTTGCGCTTCTGGTAAAAAGTAAGAACGATGGTGTTGTCCAACCCTTGGAGTGCTTCTACCATTACCTGAAAAGTCCTCCTCATGATGTCATCATTGTAGGGCAAAAGCGGTGCTGTTAAGGCTATGATTTTACTGAGACAAGAAGCGATGATGAGTCTAACATTTTCACAAGAATTCTCCAAGAACCTAGGTTGTATCAAAGCAAGCATGGATGGCTTCAAGGCCCAGCTTGACCCTTCCCATTCTGATTTATCTATCAAGCTCAAAGCCGCATATAATGTGTCTAGCTGTAGGAGAACATCTTTTGACTTTGTACCCTGCAATTTGGATCCAAGTTCGAAGAGATACTTGCTTGTTACATCTTCCTTCCGGATATCTTTTGACTGCTGAAGGATAACATGGACCTTTCGAGAGAAAGGCCTGTTGTTGTGCTCTTGCTTCTGATTTGTATGTTGTTGCCATCTTTGATCCACAGAAGTATTGTAGCCCAGAGAATCGACTGATATATCATTATGTTGATTCTTGTGGCGTTTCCAAAAATAAAATAACGACATTGGCATCAATGGATCTCAATACTTAGCTAATGAGAAACCTGAGAATGATCCCTGTCTAGCAATAGCTTTCCATCCTTTCAACAATGACCATATTTGCAAGAAAGATATGAATCTTCCATACACATGAATAAATATCATGGGTACATTTATAATATTCCATACAAATGAATAAATATCATGGGTACATTTATTCATAAGAGGCCATATACAAGCTATAAATGATTTTGTCAATCATGCCTTCAAATATTTTCACAAATTTAACCCACAGACTTATATATGATTTTCCCTTCACTTATTTCTCCCAATAAAATAATTTACTGAAAAATAAAAATCCAACTAGGGTGATAAATATCACCGAAGTGAGAGATGCTGGCTAGGGTGAAAATTAAATTTCACCGAAGTTCCTTGCATAAAACTCTCAGGTGCACAGCTCTGATACCACTGTAATATCCCAAGGATCAAAATTTTAAATAAAACAACACATCTAGGTATTTCATATAAAAACACAGAACACAACACATATAAGAAATTGAAGCCCAATTGTGAATCCTGAATGGATCCACCAAATAAACATTACCGTGGGGTTTTCGTCCCGGGATCAATAAAAGAACTGGCCAGGCCAGGTTCTCAACCCAAACATAATAAAATAGATAATCCAGAATGCCCTAAATGCCTAGCTTCTCTCCCCTTTTATAGGCTTGATGGGTCAATACCAACAAGAAATACCATGGGTCAATACCATGGGAAAATACCATCAAGAAATGCCATGGGTCAATACCATGGGTCAATTCTATCCACTTTGACGGAATCAAGAAAGGGGATATTACAATCTGCTGGTTTTCCCATAGAAGGGCTAGAAACTGCATTTGAACTGCATGTTACATCTTCACTGCAACCTACATCAACTATCTTTCCCTTTTTCCTCACTAAAATCCTTATCTTTCCCTTTTTCCTCACTAAAATCCTTTGCCTAAGAATGGTAGACTTTGGCATATTCTTCATGAGTGACCTCCTTTTGATTTCGAAGCCAGAGTACCTATGCTTCTTTTTTCCAGAAGTTTATGAAATTTGGAAAACAAAAAAATGAGCAGAAAAAATAACACATTTCAACACTGACAAACGTTACAAGCAATAAGATAAAGAGCCGATGGTTTCTCTGACCCACATAGTTGCCAATTGCAGGGAAATATTGATAAAATCGATCAACATATGATTTACACTTTCTACAATATCATTCTCATACAAATAACCTCTTATCAGAGGCTGTCTCATAATTTCCAATCTCTACATATCCTACAATCAAAGTTTTCCTCGAAACTACATTTCGCTCAGGTACTTTTAGGAACAGTGCCTAGACTTCATCAACATGACCATACTACGTGCACCCTGCAATTACTATTGTCCAAGAGATAACATTTCGTTCTAGTATTTTATGAAAGAGCTCCAGTGCCTCATCATTATGACCATCCCGAGCATATCATGCAATCATATCATTTTTTCGAACAGTTGGCATGCACCCTCTAGCTTCCCACATTTTACATACATATCCACAAGAGTACTTCCTACAAAAACAACCCATTGAAGACCTCTTCTACTTATTTCTTGATGAACTTCCTCAAGAGAAGGCAAGCTATGGAAAGCAGGCAGAACAATGGCAAAGGTGAATTTATTTGGTTCAATACATGTTCTCTGCCTCTGGTAATACAATGTTAAGGCTTCCTCGCTCAAACCATGCGTGACATAAGTTGAAATTATGACAGTCCATGAGACCACATCCACATTCGTCATTTCTTTCATAAATATGTGGGCATTAGCCAGAACCCCACATTTGACATAGATGCTCAGAAGTTTATTCTACAAATGAAAGCCTTGCGTTTTGTAACCCATTTGGATGATGTGGGCATGGAATAGCTTGGTCTTTGGCAATGTCTTGTCATTGAGACAACATTGCAAGAGAGAATTACAGGTAGATGAGTATGCCGAATTGCTTTAGCTATCCATAACACACATCAATTGTAGCGCCTCCTTTTATAAGCAAGCACCTATGTTGTGCCTGCAGTAAAACCCAGATCTTCACATCTATATTTACCATCTAGGCCAATTCCAAAACCTTTAGGACATGAAAACACATTCTCAAGAAGTTGACCACGCTCTGGCAAAGGGATTTCATCTGCAAATTCCATGACCTCTTTAATAATCTCATCAATTTTATTTTCAATTGACTTTAGATCTATTTCTGTAGCAATATTATTCTCTATAAGGTATTTCTTCAAAGATATTGGCAAAAAGGAACAATTCCCCTCTTCTGGATAGCAGAAGGCTTCTCAAAACCATATGCATAAAATCCTCTTAAGAGGTTTTCCTAAAGCCCCATGGAGTCGAACGTATCCTTAACTTCCTCCCAGGTATAATAAAGTTCTTCTCCTCTAAGTACACTCTGCATGTTCTTATCGTAGTTCTTGGCATCAAAGTTGTTTCCAGCCTGATCCACAATTGCCATTTTCCAGTTTTACTTTTTGACACTTGGCGCAATTGATAATAAAATCTTACCTTTTACAGAAAATATAAACAATTTTAAATGAAATATAAAATTATTATATATTTTTTCTTTGCCCATTTAAATGAAATAATCCAGAATAGGATAGATAGGCTAGAATAATATTAGCATGCAAATGACCAGATTTAGGGCATTTAGCTTTTTAGGACAAAATAGAAGCTTTTGCAGGAATACAAGGAGATTGCGGGAATATGACGAGGAAAACGCTAAAGCAGGTTAAACCAGGAATTACAAGACCAAAATATGGATTTGGAAGACGATTTTTTAGGGTGCAAAAATCAATAATAACAGGTTCCATCCCCCAGACTGACAGAATATCCTCGGCATACTCATTTTGCTTAACCATCAGGTTTACCTTGAGTCCTAGCCGCCAAACCTTAAACCCGGTAACAAACACCAAAAGCACAGTAACAATGTTCCAACAAACAATCCCGTGACTATAACCTCTAGTAAATCCATGCACAGTAATGCAGTTATCACAGAAGACCTAAAACTCCGGGGAAAATGAGAATTAGTGCACTCGCCAAAATGATAGACGTGTTGTTGTGCACCTCCTGCACAATAAGAAACTCCAAAGATCACCCACCGTGTAACCTCCCTCCCTTCATTGGAAGTGTTACTTAATTAGTGAAAAAAAAATTATGTATTGGGAACATGTACGATAACCTTTCGAAATTTTGTTTTGTTTTTTGTAATTCTTGCACAAATGAATTGAAAATTTTCCCAATTTAAAAAGCTTAAGCTAGAAGATTAAGATTTATATTACCCTCAGTCGTATGCTATTTTCGACTTCCAATTTTGACAATTCCAATAAAATTAAGCACAAATTTAATTAAACAAGTTTACGATTTTATTTATATTATCCTCAATCTTATGCTATTTTCGACTTCCAATTTTGGCAATTCCAATAAAATTAAGCACAAATTTAATTAAACAAGTTTACGATTTTAAATGCATTTCAGACCCAGTCTTACACATCATAGTCAATCTTCAACTCTGTCATAACGAATCTTACAATTGAATTATAATCTCAAATCAGATCATCAAGTTGGATGGACAAAACTTGGTTTTTATGAAGAAAGACTTTGTATATGAATTATAAATTTGTACTTGCTAGCGCATCATTGAAAGGAATAACCACTCAGATTTTCATCCAATGAATTATCGTGGTAAAATTTTATCTCCATTAAAAATTGGCTAATCTTGTTTTTTTATCGAAAAACATTTCATTTTAGAATGCGAGGCTTTCAAAGACATCACGGAAAATTATGCAGGTATTCTGGCAGCTAGTTCTTGGGATAATCTATTCAGCAAAGAGTTTGTCAAGAAGTTCAGAAAAGTTATTGTAAAACTTCACAGGAAAAAAGCCAAATACAAGAGCAAAATAGAAAAGCAATCTGTCCCATAGACTATTTTTAGCATCATGAACATTACAAATATTTTCTTTTTCTCTTTCTTTCGATATCATGTATTGCCACACCATACCATGTCGTTTATCCACTTTCGAGTTTGGACTCAAAATTCTAGAATTCCATTAATACATCTATCAGCTGCGCCTTCACAACTTACTATTGATATCGATTCCCCTAGCAAATAATTCAAACTTGATTTCACATTAATATTTATTTTTTCTTTCTTCGCATTAAATTGGTGATCAAATAAAGGATATTTTGAAAATTCAAGAATAATGTAGATTAGTGGAATATGGTTGCTCCACTTTTACGTTTAATTTATCGTCTCCAGCATGTAACATGTTTAAAAAGGCCCACTAGTTGTGGGCATATTCAACTACCATTGCATTCGGTATCTATGGGAGTAAAGTGTATTATTGGATACCATAGGAGTAAAGTGTATTATTGGAAAGGATATTCTTAACCTACCATTCAACTTTTTTAAAGCTTGGAAATCAAGTGAAGCCAAGAACCATTCCTTTATCCTCAATTTGGAATTGACATTTCAGTGAGTGTTCCTTTTTTTTATGATTTAATTTAATTAAACAATGAGTTGAATTGTATGGTTGAGTTTAGCGTGTTTTTATGGTCATGAATCTAGAATGAAGATGTATGGCGTTAACCATTTCTGAAAGTGCTTGTTTTTCTCACGATAACATCAAGTTAATATATGGTTTAAAATAGTGCATATAATTTTATTTCATTGTATTTATGTTGTATTAAACATTAAATACATGCCTGGTATAATTAGATGTTTTAAAATGGATAGTTGTATTTGTAAATTAAAACAATATGTCACTGAAGGGATGCATTGTGAATGTTTATATTAACAACTCATTTTTATGATACTGATGTTTTGTAGGGTGATTATAAATAATATATAAATTAATATAATTATTAAGTATTAGGGAATAATATGCATAAATATGGATCATATAAAAATACATGTTTATTAGTGAAATTGAGTTTGTTTAAATCTTCAATACATATCAAACAATTTTATACCTTATTTGACTTTGATGGGTAAGGGTTATAATGATGGCCTATACAATTTAAAAAGGGAAAGATGGGAGTTTATGAACCAAAACGCTCATACAGGTGTAAGTTCACAAGTGATAGACTTAGAAAATGTTTATAGGTAAATTTTAAAGACATTAATTGTCTATTATTGATAAGGGATATATATTTTGTGATAAGTTGAGGCTTAAAGGCTAATGGAAAATAATTAATGTGAAGAGTAAGAAGTTAGTATGCCAATTATGAGTTAAGTATTTGGATTAGATTAGTCAATGTATTGGAAATGAAATAATGATGGAAAGACTAGTAACAAATAAACTAAAGATTAAGGCTCTAGATGGTGAAACTTGCAAGCAAAGATACTATATCAAAATTGTATCATACCAATAGTGTGGTTATGGCTATCTTGTAAATTGGGAGCTTTCTTCTTGAAAGACGAGAAAATGATTATTGAAAGCAATTTCCATCTTGTTTAGAACAACGCACTAACATTGTTGACGAGGTATCTTAGATCCTAGAGGGATGTTGAATAGTCTTAATTCATAGTTAGTATTCATTGTTTATATAAGTAAATGAATTTAATTCATGATAAGAATGTTTATAGTGTATTCTTATTCTATATTTGATAAATATTGAGATGATTTTCATATTAATGATGTTTCATGATGTGATGGTATGGGGTAAATGAATATAGTTCTGATGAGGATAATGATGCACATGTGGTTCTTATTTAGCTGTCACGATAATGATGTTGTAGGCTCATGATGAATATGATATGCATAGGGATTATGATGTTATGATTTGAGGTTATATTGACATGTGGTTAGTTTATTATGTGATGTCATGTCTTGATGTTGATATGTTGATGTCATAACTTATGAGGGTATTTTATATGGTAATCACATATATATCTTGTGGCATGCATGAGCATGCGGTTCTTTACTATTCAAAATGTGGTGATTAACAATGACGTTATGTTTTCACAATTCCATGCAAGAGTTGTCATGTGGATTATTTTCTATGATGCTATGATTATAACTAATGCATTGGTTGCATGTTGAGATGTGGTGACTAACAGGAACTCCATAAATGGGACAAGAGGGCCGGATTATTTTATGATCTCGTGGGAGCTCATACTTGCGAGGGAGAATATGTAACACCATATGGTGTGGGGACATACTCAATCAACACTAAATATGCCAATGGTTCCTTTGTCTTGTATAGATATTAATGGATAGCTCTTGAGGGGATATGGGGCCATCTTGAGGAGGCCAAGTGCCTGATATTGGATTTGGATGTCAAAGTCTGGTGGGGCTGTAAGGACTTCGATGCATGGGGCTATGCACATTAGTGAGTGTGGAGGGACTGGGCCAACCTTGCGAGATTCCTAGAGTCATTGAGTACTGGGACCAGATGCGAGCCTTGGGGCAGACGAGGTATGAGCCGGGCGCGAGCCTTAGGCTATGGTACACGCCGATGAGGCTTATTCCTGGTTCCGAAAGTGGGAAAAAGGACAAAGATTCCTTGGGATTTCCTGGGTTTTGTGGAAACCTTTGATGCCTACTGGTTATACTAGTTCAACGGAGGGTGTAGGGAAAACATGAAGTAATAAATAACTAAATAAATAAAATGTTAAATAATTCAACTTAACTTTGGGACGGAGTCCTTAAAAAGGGGGGGGGGAGTATGTAATGTCCCCTAATAACAAAAAAATAAAAAATAAAAAAATAATATAATATAATATAATATAATAGTAAAATAAATAGTAAATAAATAATAAGTCAATAATAGTAAATATATAATAAATGATGAAGATAATTTAATAATAAATAAATAAATAAAATAGTAAATAATAAACTGAAGTTTTAAATAAAAATATATAAAATTAAACTATAAAAATAAGTGAAGTTAACAAAAAGTAAAAAATAATAAAATAAGAAAGAGGTAAACTAGCAAAACTATAAAAATAGTAAAAAATAAGTAAAGTTAACAAAAAGTAAAAATGAATAAAATAAGAAAGAGTTAAATTAAAAGAAATATTAAATTAAGTAAAACTTAAAATAAAATAAAAAATAAAAGTTGGATGTTGACACATGTAATGTGTGTATGCGGTCCCCTTTCCATTGTTTGATCTATTTAATGGACGGTGAGGAAGATGAGATTCATCATTCCTTCATCCATTCTCTTGGGAGAAAAGTGTTGTGAAGACAAAGGATTCCTTGGCAGTAGTATGATGATTGAGGGCTTAGGGGTGGCTAGCTGTAGAAATATTATGTGTAATTGAGCCCACGGTTAGGTGGAGAGTCCTCCCAAAATATTTGTTGCGGTTAGTAGAATTCAAATAGAGTTCAACTTCGGAGTCTCAAGTAAGGAATATCGTCGTTACATGTAAGTCATCTATGCTTGTGTTTATGAAATTTCTATGCTTGCTAATTAATAGTTTTTGTGTTGATTATAAATCACGTAATTGATATAATTAGTTTAAATATGTTGGGTATGTGTTATATTCTTTCCACGACTAGCCCCACGTGCTGTACGTTGCGCCGGGCGCAGCAGGGGGGTCACAAGGGGGGAGGCAGCCCCCACTGTTAGGGTCCGGGGTAGTGCCCCGGAAAAAAATTGTTTGGTGTGCGGACCCAATCATAGGCGGACCCACCCATGTTTTGTGCATGATTTTGAACATGGTTTTGGGGTACGATGGTTTTCGACCCCTGGTATTTTGTAGATCCGGTCAAGGGAACTACGGTTATGTTCTAATCCAGGGTTAATGGATTGGGGTTTATGAATGCTTCGGCATGTATATATATGTGTTGTAACACTAAAAGGAATATAATGAAAAATCAAGGTGGTCGTCCCGATTTGGGATCCAGGGGAAAATCTCTGTGTTTATCTGTTTTATGTTTTATGCTCTCGCTATTGTTTATTTTCTGTTATAAGATTCGTGTGTAGATAATTTAAATTTAGGTTAAAACCTACATTTGGTATAATTTGTTTTAGGCTTCAAGGGGGCCTTAACTATTTCTTCGAGGTTTTTAACAGAGATTTTGAGGTAGACCACATTCGATGGAATCTGTGAAGATCGATTCTTGCAGTGAAAGAGAAGATGGCGAAGCGGCGGAAGATAGAGATTGAGAAATTTAATGGTCGGAGTTTTGAGTTATGGAAGCTCAAGATGGGATCTGTTGGTGGATAAAGATCAAGTGGATCCACGGTAGATCGATTACTAAACCAATGTGATATCGGATATTTGGAAGAAAGCTTGGATCGGCAAGGCTAAGAGCACAATTATGTTGTGTGTCTGGATCGGTATTGTTGAATGTATACGAGGCTTCTGACGAAGAATTTATTAGAAAAACTTGGAACTTTTGTACCAGTCTAAGTCTACGGTGAATAATTTGTTCTGCGGAAAAAGTGTATAACCTAAGGATGAAGGATGGAGACTCGTGTGGTATCTGAATGCCTTCAATACTGTGGTAAGTCAGTTGTCATATGTTGATATTAAAATCTCAGATGAAGATAAGTGCATCAGTTTGTTGTGTTCTCTACCAGATTCGTGGGACAATATGGTTATTGCAATAGGTAGCAATACAACTACCTTGAATTTTGATGACATTGTCTCAGCCTTGTTATCGGAGGAAATGAGACGGAGAAATATGGAGGGCCATAATGGAGATGCCTTATTCGTACGAGGAAGGTCCCAAAACAGAAACAAGAATAAGGTTTTGAGTGGGAGATCCAAATCTAGAGGGAGATCTAAATCTCCTGGAAAGTTTGTAAAGGTATGTTGGAAATGCGGAAAGGAAGGGCACTACAAAAAGGACTGCAGATATAAATCTCTTGAGAAAGGAAAGGGATCTGATGATGCTCCTTCTGCAGAGGCAAAAACCACCTCGGATGAAGGTGGGGATGTGTATTTGGCTTCTTCTTCAAATACACATATAGATCATGAGTCATGGTTGATTGACTCAGGTGCATCCTTTCACTTCACTCCCCATAGGGAGTGGTTCTGCGAGTATGAGAAATATGATGGTGGTGATGTCTTCCTAGGGGATGATAGGAGGGCCAGAATCATCGGACGTGGAAAGGTCAAGCTGAAGCTGCAAGGTGGAAGGATTAGAACACTTCCTGGTGTTCTGCATATTCATGCATTGGCCAGAAATCTGATTTCTGTAAGCAAGATGGATGATGCAGGTGTAAAAACAGTGTTCGAGAAAGATGCCTGCAAGATGGTTTGGGGAGCACTGGTATTAATGCGGGGAGTTCAGACTGGAACTCTGTACAAGCTACAAGGTAGCATTGTTATTGATGGGTGTAATAGTTATGTGGTTCCTGAAAGTGGAGCGGAAAGCCTAGCTGTCTCTGGAGAAAAGACCATGCTATGGCATCAAAGGCTTAGACATATTGGAGAGAAGGGCCTTCGGATACTACATAGAAATGGTATGGTAGAAGGTATGTCTAATTGTTCTCTGGATTTCGATTTCTGTGAACATTGTGTATATGGGAGCGCGGTCGGGTGAGTTTTCCTTACGGTGCTAAGAGGTGAAACGAGATATTAGAACTTATGCCACGGTGATGTGTTTGGACACATGTCGGTTCCATCTTTGGGAAAGTACGTATTACTATGTTTCATTCATGTATATGACTTCTCAAGGAATACATGGATATATTTCTTGAGGAATAAATCTGAAGTCTTTGTGATTTAAAAATTTAAAGGAGCTACGGTAGGAACGACGAGAGGAAAAAGATAAAGGCGGCGAGAGCAGGATAATGGTGGGAAGTTCTGCAAGAAGGAATTTGAAGAGTTCTGTAAGAAGTGTGGTATAGCACGGCAGAATACTACTCCATACACACCTCGGCAAAATGGAGTTGCAGAAAGAATGAATAGAACACTGATGGAAAAGGCAAGAAGCATGCTCAGTGGTACCGGGTTAGGACAAGAATTCTGGGCAGAGGCAGTGGAGACTGCATGTTACTTAGTTAACAAATCACCTTCATCAACGTTGGAGGATAAGACCCCACATGAGGTATGGACTGGTAAGAAACCCTCTCTTTCACATCTAAGGGTATTTGGATGTGATGCATATGTACATGTTCCAAAGGAGAAAAGGACCAAGTTGGATAATAAATCTGAAAGGTGCATCTTTATTGGGTATAAGGATGGTTTAAAGGTTTACAAGCTTTGGAACCCAGAAACAAGGAAGGTTGTGTACAGCCGAGATGTGGTGTTTAGAGAAGTGAAAGATGTTGTTAAACATGAAGTCCTACCAAAGGAACCTGAGAAGATAAAGTTTGAGCTAAAGGAGGATGAATCAGACTCTACAACAGAAGAAGACTCAGAAGATGAAGAGCCACAAACTCCAGCTTTGAGAAGATCAGTTCGGGAAAGAAGGCAACCAGAAAGGTATAGTCCATCTGCTTTCTGTTCGGGTTTTGCCTTAACTATAACTGATGATGAACCCAGAACTGTCAGGGAGGCAGTAGATTCAGAGGATGGAAAACTCTGGAAGGAGGCCATGGTTGATGAAATGGCATCCTTGCACAAAAACGATGCATGGGATCTGGTGGAGTTGCCGGCTGGAAGGAAGCCCATTGGGAGCAAATGGGTGTTTAAGAAAAAGATGAATGTAGAAGGCAAGGTGGAGAAATACAAAGCTCGGTTGGTAGCGAAAGGTTATTCCCAGGTGCCGGGAATTGATTTTGGTGATATTTTTTCTCTTGTTGCCAAAGTTACTTCTATTAGATTACTTTTATCTGTTGCTGCTGCATTTGATTTTGAAATAGAACAGATGGATGTGAAGACAACATTTCTTCACGGGGATCTAGAAGAGGAGATCTACATGAAGCAACCTGAAGGCTTTATGGTGAAGGGTAAGAAAAAACTGGTGTGCAGGTTGAAGAAGTCTCTGTATGGGTTAAAACAATCATCGAGGAGGTGGTATCAGAAATTTGATACCTATATACAGGGACTTGGCTTCACCAGAAGCAAGGAGGATCACTGTGTTTATTTTAAATTAATTGGTGACCGTGTTATTTATTTGTTCTTGTATGTGGATGATATGTTGTTGATTGGAAATGACAAAGAAATTATCCAATATTTGAAGACCCAGCTGTTCTCCAAATTCGACATGAAGGATCTTGGTGCTGCAAACTATATTTTGGGCATCCTTGAATTGATTGGATTTTTCATATGTTAATAAGATCTCTTTTCCTATTGTATTATATGAGTACTTGTACTTGTTATTATGTGGTTTTGATGGTTGTTCTACCATGGTTATTATTCTGGTTATATGTTGGTTATAAGCATGGTTCCATAACAAGGTTTAGCTAGGGCTCTTGATATGTTTTGATTAGTTGATGAATGGTTAATGAATGGAGGAGCCAACAAATGATATTGCAGCTATTATGAGAGAGAATTAGACCTTCTTGGTGATTCTTAGATAAGTTTCAGACCCCTATGTTCAGATATGCATTCATGATCTGTATATTACTTGTTCACCATATGTTTGACGAAATTACTATCATGGTTAGGCCTAGTTTGGTCAAGTCCTTGGAATTTTTTTGTAGGAATGGATTTTTCCTGATGTTATCTATCATTCGAGGAAGTCTCACTATGTTCTAGGAAGTGGTATGGAGGCTAGCCTGAAATGGTGGCTTAAAATTGAGGGCCGCACCCTCTAAATTGGAAGGTTTAGGCCATAACTGCACCCCTAAAAGCTTATGCATACGGTTGGAGGCCTATAACCACATGGAGTCTTTTTCATGCATGCGTTTGTAGGCCCAAGTCACTAAAAAGGAAATATAGCTCAGGGTTTGGGCACTTGGAGCAGTTTTTTTTCCTATGAGTATCTTGTAAGTTATGTAGGATGTCAGTTTGTGGTTCACAAGTTCCAGTTGTCAACCCCACTTCCTTAATTAGATCTAGGAGGTCGGGTCATGTCATAGTAGCTTTATGTCTCATGTTTACCTAGAAGGTTGGTGAAACTAGGTCTATGTGGGAGGGGCGATTATAGATTAGTATCAGAGCGAGTTTCCATTCTCTTTGGGTGATATTTGATACCACATATTGGTATCAGAGCTCTCGGGTTCAAGCAATTGGACTAGATGGGTGGAATGTGTTTGTCCTACATGCATGTCAGTTTTCTATATGTTCGTGATGCATGCATTTTGATGGTCATTGTTGAAGTTTTGTCATCATGTAGAGGTTGATGATGTTGATATTGAGATGATCAATATGTTGATTTCATTATATATACATATGTTGTGCTATTCCAGATTTATTTTGTAGCCGAGATAACCATGCCTGAAATTCACTAATGTATGTTGATTTTGTTTATATTTGGGTTATCTGACTGATCAGGAATTCATGAATTTGGCTCAAAAATTAAAAGTGCTCAAAACTGTACCAAACCTGAGCGACCAGGTAGATCTTGTCGTTCTGATTCCAGCGCCGCGAACGGTTCGAAAAACCGATGTCGTATGAGGGAGATATCACGTTCTGATCAATTTCCCAAACATCTAAAATTTCGACAGGTTTGATTGGGATGCCCAGTCAGCATGCAGGTTTACAATCATAAAAAAGATGAATATTCCTAAGAATATTCTATTTTCTCCAAGCTAACGAGATCTTGCCACGTGGCTCATTCTGGATCGTTTGATGTGGAGTACGTTGATGATTTTTGGTCCAATGGTTGGGTGACACATGGCCAACCTTGAGGCTGCCACGTGTCCCCTGTATGGTGGTATAAAATTTTGTATAGGTCCTTGGGAGGGGGGGGGGGTGTTTGACCTCGTGACCTTCGGCGCGCCCGCAACATTCTACACCATCTCCTCTATACCGTGGATCCTACCCTATAAGGGCGCCACATATATTTATGTTTTAAACATATGTTAAATGGTGGGGGGGGGGGGGGGTGGGGGGGTGGGGTTTCGACCTCCGTGACCTTCGGCGCGCCCGCAACATTCTACACCATCTCCTCTATACCGTGGATCTTACCCTATAATGGCGCCACATATATTTATGTTTTAAACATATGTTAAATGGGGGGGGGGATCGTCGACAGTCCCAACCCACCGACGACCCTATTTACATTTTTTTCACATGACATGTTTTCAAACTGAGACATATGTTGTTACAACCAATGGTTCATAACCGTTAACTTCGGCGGCTAACACTCAAGCCTTATCACATGCGCGCAATCACCGTGTTTGAAGCCGAAGGTTGGGCTCGAAAATTGGCCTAACCGCGGGGTTTGGGGGTCGACATGTGGCCACCCCCTCCCAATCAACCACGAAATTAAATGCAACGACTTGTATTCCGGCGAGATTTCTAGTGCGCCTCCAGATTTGGCGCTTTTTCTAATTTTAACTGCAGCTAATTGCAATCCTCCAAATTTAGTGGAGGTTTTGTAGGGGACATTGGGAAAAAGCTTAGCCAGGTCAATTTTCGACCAATATGGGTGAAACAAGAGTCTACCTAGACTAATTTGGTCATTCTGGAGCCATTGGTGTAGAGAAAACACCCATTGGAGGCTTGTAAACACATGTATTTGTAAAATTTCGAGCATAATGAAATATGGACATGCCATTGGGAGCTGGACCAGCATATGTAGCCCAGGGGGGTGAACTGGTTCATCATGCATGCTATGTAAATCTTATGTGTGGTTTTATTTCTCTGTTATACACTTCTGTTCAGTGTTATTTAGGCTTATTTACATGCTTAAAATTTGAAATTTCATCTATGTTTCATGGTTAAATTCCTCATTCCTTAAGCAAACAAATGGAGACAAATATGTACATGTTTATTAACTGAAATTGCACTTAGCACAAAAAAATAATACAGTCCTTTCAGATCACTTACATTTTATGTTTGTATGAATTAGAATACCAAAGATGATAAGCAAAATGGTGGACTACGGTTCACGTGATTCTCCCTACAAATCAGATGAACAAGACGATGATGAGCATTCCCTTGACATAGAAGATACATTGAGAAGTTTGAAATCAGAGACCATAAGTTGTAAGGTAGATAATGATAGGACCATTCAGTCACAGGAAAGACTTGTCAAAGCACAAGAAAGGAAAGCAGGGGTTTATGCAATCATCCTTTAGAGTCTATCAAATTTGCAGAGATAGGGACTACTTAGGATCAATCATAGATATGAGGAAATGACCAATGGGGCATATGGAAGTAGGTCTCAATCAGGATACATGTTTTACAGGGACGACGCAGTCAAATATGGTAGGTTCTTGGACACACTAGGGGTAATGACCGTGGGTTCTATTCTAGTTTTGGGTCAAAGAGACAACATCGCCATCACTGCCACCATCCATATAGGAGGAAAGAGAATCAATACTTTCCAGAGGAGTTCAAGAAAGCAAAGCCGCCTACATTTGATGGAAAAATGAGTAAGTCACAAGATGTAGAAGCTCGGTTTCTTGGAATCAATAAATTTTTCATGTTACATGATTATTCATAGAATATGAAATCTAATATAGCTACTTTTAGTCTTAAAGGAAAATCAGGCATTTGGTGGGAAGATGTGAAGAATGTAAGAGGCATTCGAGAAGAGGAGTTACCTTGGAGTGAGTTCGAGATAATTTTCAGGAAGAAGTACCTATATGAAAGATACTATGATGACAGAGGAAAGGAGTTCTATAAGTTGAATATGAGATCTATGACCAATGAGGAGTATACTAGCAAATTCTTGGAGTTGTTGAGATATTTTCCTTATCTTAAGGAGGATAAATCAAAGATTAAAAGATTCATCAATGGTTTTTTGGTGTCATTCAAAGACAAGATTGAGTTTTATGAGCATATATTGCTAGAGGAAGCCATTATAAAGTTGAAGCACTGTTATGATCAATCGATGCACAAGTTTGAGTCTAAGCAGGAGTGAAAAGGCAATGATAAGAATCAAGGAAAGTGGGTTAACAAGAGAAGAAAACCTTAGGATACGAATGAAAAATAGAATGTAAAACCATACAAGAAGTTCAATTCAGTTGACAAAGGATAGGGATTTTAGTCTGAGGAGAAGAACAAGGGTGATGGAAGGAATCCTTTGAAGTGTTGGACTTATTGTTATGCAAAATTATGAATTACGGATAAAACATTATTCCCTAAATGTGGTGCATTGCAATTAGAAAAACAGGTTAAAGACTTTGTAGATACTTTGCCTAACAGTAAATAGACACACAGAACATATCAAGAAACTTACTTGGAGTCCAAGAGCTTCCAATTCTCCTTCTGTCACTCTTGTTGTAGCTTCAAATCCAAGCTAGATTGCCAAAATATTTCCTGCAAGAATGAACACTAAACAACAAAGAGATAGCAACATACAGATGCCTATTCAATTTATTTAGTTAAATCAATAAAACATTAACCATATACATCAGATAAGAATTCATAACATAGAATATAAAACATTATATAGATACATATGTGGGAAAGTAAATGACAATATTTATTAATGGATAGAAGGGGAGGTTACAACCACTGATTGATTTGATGTCACCATCACCAACATCATCCTAGCCTCATCACAATGAACATCTCTCCAGCAGCATATCACTCAAATTAATTCCTCAATTGAAATTCCACTAGCATTTCTGTACTCAAATTATTCCTTTTTAAGCACTAGGATTTGTGCTCAATTTATTGATGAGATGAAGTTAGTTTTACAATCAATGAATTTCTAATAATAGGAAAGACATGTTCCCAAGCTCAGAGGTATCAAATGGACACATGGATTTGAAGTTTGACACATATGCACTCTTCTAGAAGGCACTGGCCAAGTGGAGATTCCGAAACAATGAGAATTTCGCTCCCAATTGACCAACGCACTCTTGAGTGTCGAGAAGTGCTTTGCAGAGCACCTTTGAATGGAGGTACTTGCATATGAAACACACTTAGTCCCTTGAGAGACTGCGTTGGTGAGATCATATGTCTTATATTATATACTTCAAATCTTGGAAACCTTGCAATGGAAGTCAGGAATGATTTGTCTTTGTTCTTTGACTTAGGGCATATAACAACTGAAATGATAGGGGGTGATATACCCTATTCATGGTTCTGGGAATGATGTCTAGTTAAACCAGGTCATTGGGAATGGTGCCCAAAGTGACCTATAACAGATTTCCCCCTAAAGCATGAAGTCAGAATAATAATAACAATATTTTTTGAATGAGATGCTTTACACAGTGATGGGCTGGAGCTGAAGCGGAGTGGTGACCTACATAAATCTTATAATACATTACATCATGATATATCATCTTGATTATAAATTGCTTAGGGAAGGCATTCCCATGCTCAGGACATAAACTTTATAATAACATGTACATAGTGCATAAATTCGTCTACATTAGAATGTTGTCTAATACAGACATGCCTATAGATATAGGCCCATGTTTGGATGACAATCTATATGTAAGGTCACCGTACAAATGATGTGTACAACAATCCTAAAATCGGAGCTCGGATGGCTGAAATCGTTCACTCGATCATTCGGGTACAAGTCTAGCCATGCGAATATATGATTTGTAGTTGAACATGGGAAGACATCGTTTGATTACCAGCCAATGATGCGAGCCGTTAACAAACGCGAGAGAACCATCATTGATGTCAATGGCCCTCAAGGTACTGTAGTACATTTCGTAAGGCATGAATAGATGATTTGATGTCGAACGCCAAAAAAAATATTTCGGTCAAAAGTTTGGAAGCGAGGATATTGTCGATGCTATAACAAGCCTCATGGTACTAGAATATGATGTTTCTAGGTGAACTTCCTGGATGATGATTTGCCGCCGACAAGAAGTCACTTTATTGAAAAATGGGAGTTACTATTTTCGGAGACAAAGGATGAATTGATATAGCAATGTTCAGGGATGACTGTCATGAGAATGAAGGTTTATGAGTATTACAGAAAGATGAGTATTCACTGGATGACTTCTCTTGAACATATCGGTGACACTGAGATGAGTTCGCAGCATTGACCCAAAACCGAAGTGAAGGTATGATGAACCATAGGTATGAATGAACCGTTAAGAAGATAACCCGACCCAAACTGTCATGGTAATGGAGTGAAGTGTCATGTTCAAGAGCAACCTGCTACCAAAAATTTTGTTCACTTTCCGAAACTTTCCCCGGTCATTTGTCGACCAGTACCTCTTTATTTTTTAACAAGCTTGAGGAGGATAACATATGCTTGAACTATAATTCAACCCTTTGGGCGAACAATGTATTGCTATTTAATAAGTTAATGAGTCTAGCGATGAATGAAACTCGACTCTTTCAATGATCAACAAGCCCGTCGCTATTTTATGTTTTAATGAGCCTAACGACAGTGATATCCCGATCCTTTTTCATATTTAGAGAGTTTGAAAAAGAGGACGAAAAGAAAAATCCATAAGTACTTTTTCGTAAACTTGTCCCTCAGATATGAAAAAGTGTAAAATAATATCTGAGAGAACCTCTTTAGTCATGTTTGACCAAGGTATTCCTTTTTTGGTAAATAATCTATCTCAGTCCCGAAAAGGGTTAAACTTGTACTGAGTAGATACCAATTCATTTACTTTTACGAGCTCGAAAAGACAAGTGCTCGGAAATATTTTCACATTATCGGAGTCTGAAAAGAGCTGAAAGAAGACTCCAGGGGTTCCTTTTTCGTTGTTATTAAAGCTTGAAAAAGAGATAAAAGTGCGCTTCAAGTCCTTTTTCGTTTTTAACAAAGCTCGAAAATAAGGATAAAAAGTATGCTTTGTGGTCAAATCATTCTCAAAATAAATCTGCATGGATAATCTGTTCATCAGTTGTAAAACCTATTCAGAACAACATCAAATGGATTAAAAATACCCGTTTCATGATAAAAATATAATAAAACCATAGTCATAGCAATAAATATTGATTGCAAATAATTAAATGACCAAATAAAAAGAATTTTACTATTCATTTTTACCATTCAATAGTTACCATTTTCATTTTGGAGCTCTGAACCTCTTTTTGCCCATGAACTTCAGTAGCTGATTGCGATCAATTGTGTGGATGTTTTTCATCACCGTTTGATCCAGGTTAGTGCCATGAACCTTCTATTTCTTTCAGTAATCATTTCATTTTCTTTCATTGAAAATTTTTAGGGTTTTGAGCCCCTTAAAGTAAATTTTGTTTCCAAAAAGGGAAACACACCCTTAAGCATCGAAAAGTGCGTTGTGTAGCAACGAAAATGAAGGCTAGCTGCATATGCAACGCACTGTCCCTTGTTCAAGACTGCGTTGGGCGCAATCTTCATTTTTGATTCTTGTACTATGCCCAAAATTTGTCTATGTTTTTGCATTGAATGGTACCTAATGATTATTATGGTTATGTTTCAGGATTTCATTGGATTATAATGACGATTACATGGAGAGAAAGAGATCATGAAGAACATAATGTGGTTTCCCTAAATGATCTGGGTACAGTAAGATCCCTAAGATATTATGGCTTGTTAAAATACTTCTGTTTTTCAGGGATGAGGCAACAAATAGAACTCTTTGGAGTTCCTAGTTCGAGCATGGGATCCGGCTATCAAGGAATTTCACATTAAGAACAAAGTGTTTCCTATAATAGTGGAGGTTGTATATTTTCTCATAGGTTTGTCGAGGAGAGGCTTGCCCATTTCCTTGTCAGGTTCTGCTCTTGGAGGAGAGACTGTGAAAGATTATGTTTTGCAGCGTTGCTATCCAGGGGCAAAGCCAAGAAAATATGGGAAGATAAACATCCAAGATGTTAGAGATTTGCCTTTGAGAACCATTCTTTTCATGATCGCAAAACTTACTGGAACTATTACACTACATGTAGCGAATAGATCATATATGCAGTATACACTAGAGTGCATGGAGCCAACAATCTTCAACTGATCTGAAGCTGTACTTTCTCAGATAAAAGAAATAATGAACAAGGCAAAGGGAGGAAGGAAGAAAAAATTCAGTTATGGTTTGATCCTCATTTCATTTTCCTTAGAATGGATTCCACTGATGTAGCCTCAGCATGTGGTGCTGGGTGTGTCTAATCCTAGAGATCCGAGGATGCAGAGGTGGGTAGAACTAATGGGTAGGAATGTAGGCCAATCTACCATTATGTTCTCGACTGTGTTCTTCGCCTAGTTCAGGCGACAACTTGTCGCCATTGATGAGTATGCATATGCAGGCGTTGATTTATGAGGAGATCCAAACTTAGTCTTACTAGAAGGTTCTTAATGGGGTGAAATAGGTAAGAATGTTTTGACCATGTTTTTGATTTTTCTAAGGCTTATACAATGTTTTTGTATTTTTGATGTTTTCCCAAGACTAAACTAAAGTTTTTATGTAATGTAGATGTTGGTCGAGTTCAACCGGTGGAGGAACCAGAGCATGGATCAGATGAGCCAACAGAGAGGACTGTCGAGAGAGAAGTCCTTAAGGATCTAGACATGGCTGAGACTCTGACTAAGCTTCGGCATCACATAGAGGGGTTGAATTTCGGGATTCCATATTTCCAGATCGAAGAGTTACCCATGCGACTGCAGCGTCATACTATTGGTGTTCCTAACCACTGGATGTGGTTACTGGGTAGGATAGCTAGATCTGTAGCATGTTACCATGAGCACCACTAGTTTACTTTTGACATGTTGCATACATTTTGAGGTTAGATGACCAATGTGTCTTGGGCACAAATTTTTGTAAAAACCTATAACTATCTATCTATTTGACTTCAGTGTTTTCCTATGTTTATTGTGTAATCCTATTCAATTATGTGAATGTTTTCTTTACATGTGTTGCAAATGTGTGTCTAAAACTTGATTAGCCAAAGAATCAATCAATTTGTTCAAATTTCTGGAAATGTGTTGATATTGAATAAAATCAAAGTGTCTTTCCAAATGTCGAACTCTTAGGAACAAACGATGCAGTGTTGGATTTTTAACAGTATAAACACTAGTAAGTTGTAATACCACAAGTTGTGAGTCTAACCTTATGATAATTCAGTTAATACCAAATGAAATGGCATTAGAGATAAGTTCGATCAACGTGCTATACTTAGCGATATTGTTTATCGATCTACCAATACAAATCCCTTGAAAAATCACTAACTCATCGTTCGGAGCGAAAATGGCCCATGTTGCAGAGGATAAATTCTGCATAATATGACTAGCACCATCAACATATCCAACATATGGTTCCAAAAATTCAGACATCTGCGATGAAATGTAAAGTGGATTAATAACGTCAAGAAAACTCTAAAAACAAACTAAGATAATAAATGCAAATCAACAGCATATATATACAATATAATTCAAAAAATCACCACGCTCATGATTAAGCATAGTAACGTTTCAGATACAACCCTTTTCTGGGCTGCGCCAATGCAATTCCATCGTAATCTACTAACTCATATGAACCCTTATAAATAACTCTTTTGACAATATAGGGGCCATTCCAGAATGGATCAAATTTCCCTGTACCTATTACATCAGCTTCTTGATCATAAAGAAGGACCAAGTCGCCCTTTGAGAAAATGCGAGGCTGGACATTTTTGTCGTAGTGCGCCTTTATACGTCTCTTTTGTGCTTCACGATGCGTTTCATCAAGATGGATGAGGTTAAAAAGACACACTTCTTCTTCTGAGGTGTCAGGTAACAAGTCAATTGCGAGTTTTAACAACGGTATTTCACATTGGATAGGCAAGATATCTTCCATACCATACACCAATTGAAAAGGAGTAAATCTGGTTGCGTTTCTCACCGAGGTTCAATACACCCATAAGGCCGAGTACAGGATCAAATGCCAGTTTCTTTTACGAACTCCTATCATTCGTTGAAGCATACGTTTAAGAATATTGTTGATACCCTCAACTTGTCCATTTGATTGTGGATAATAAGGAGTAGAATTATCATGTGACAATCCTAACTTGGCAGTCAATTCAGTCATCATGTGGTTGCGGAAATGCTTCCAATTATCTGTAACTATGGCTTGTGGGACCCCAAACCATACAATAACATGATTAAATAAAAACAATTCAGTTGTCTGTACTGTGTTGTTGAATGTAGGCATCGCTTCGGCCCATTTGGTAAAGTAGTCTACTGTGACAATAATATAACCATGCCCCTCGAACGAACGAGGATTACAGGTCATGAATTCAATACCCCATTTTGAAAATGGTCCCATAGAGACAAAGGATGCATTGGTGTTGGCGGTTTACAGATTTTATGATTAAAAATCTGGCACGCATGACAACTTCTGACCGTGAGGATGTAGTCGCGAAATATTTTAGGCGAAAAGTAACCGGCGCGGAGTATCTTCTGCACAGTAGCATATCCAGACAAGTGTCCACCACAAGCCCCAGCATGACAGTGATTTAAAACCTTTTCGGCCTCCTCATGGGTGAGGCACCTCCTTAAAATTGTATTGACACCACGATGATAAAGTGTATCGCTGACAATTAGATAATCTTTGGCTTGATATTGAATACGTCGCTGTTCAGAGCGAGAGGTATCAGGCCGAAAATTTTGAGTTGGGAGATAAATGATGAAATATCCATACCAAGGATCAGATGATCCGATCAAAAACAGAGACTCATTAGGAATTGATGGTTCCGACGTAGTAGTAGTACTATCAGAGGGAAGGTCACAGAGAAGCTCAACCAAAATTAAAGACTTCTTTGACTTGGATTTGATGAATTCAAAATCAAATTCCTCCAAAATGACAATCCATTTTGTTTATTTTCCCCCATCAATTGACGTGATAAGATATAAGTCATGGGGTTGCAATCCGAAACGAAAGTTGTCTTTCGGAACAAGATATAGTGGTGAAATCTTTGGATAGCTTGAATAGCTGCCAAGGCGAGCTTTTCTACGTATGAATACTTAACTTCCGTGTCATTGAGATTTTGACTCAAATAATAGATTAGATGTTCTATCCCATTTTATACTTGGACCAATACCATATCAATGGTTGTATCAACCACGACGATATATAGGAAATAATCATTTTGATAATTAGGGGGATACATTAATAACGCCCGGACAAGAGTATCCTTGACAGCATCAAAAGAAGTTTGCACAACTTGGTCCCAATGGAAGGGAACCCATTTTTTCAATATTCGAGTAAATCCTTTAGCCATTTTAGTGTAGTTGGGAATGAACCTCCTTAGGAAGTTAGCATTTCCTTGAAGTTTCTGTATCTGAAGTAAATTTGATGGTGCAGGAAAATCGAGAATGACCTGAACCTTCAATGGGTCAATTCAAATTCCTTTTTTTGAGACAACGAATCCAAGAAAATGACTAGAACCAACACAAAACACACATTTATGTGGACTGAGGCGTATTTTGTAGTGTTGGTAGCATAAAAATATGGCTCTCAAATGCATTGGGTGATCAGTCTGATTTCGTGAATGCGTTGGTAAATCATATAGATAAGGTTGAACAATGTGCTTGATGTCATTGAAAGCATAATCCATTGCTCTCTGAAATGTTTCCCCAGCCTTCTTTAAACCAAAAGGTAGTTTCCTATAAGCGAATGTGCCCTAGGGACAGAGGAATGATGTCTTATGTTGATCCTCTGGGCAGATATTGATTTGATTGTAGTCGGAAAATCCATCCATGAATGAAAAAATTTCACATCCAGCACAATCATCAACGAACTGGTCGATAAAGGGAGTAGGATAGTTGTCTTTTGGACAAGCCAGATTGACATCCCGATAATCGACGCACACTCTAATGGTTTCTTTTTTTTTCATGACAGGAACGATATTGAAAACCCACTCAGTTAGCGGAAAAGGCTAAATGAAACTAGCACACAAAAGTTTCTCAATTTCTGCTTTAATGGCATCGAACTTCTTTGGTTGAACAGGATGAAGGCGTTGACACACCGGTTTGACATCAGGATACATATTAATAGTGTTTTCAACGATACTAGTATCTATGCATGGCATTTCCTCGTAAGACCAAGCAAATACGTCACGAAATTCATGAAATAGAGAGAAATATGTTTCAAGTTATGATGGAGAACAAGACACACCGACATGAATATTTTCTACTACGCCAAGTTTGGTCGAAATATCGCTAGAAATGGTTTCTTCAATATTTGAAAAATTTCGCTCGGAATCAATTGCATTAATAGGTAAAGAATTCGAAAATAAATTTTTGATTGATGGGTGATATAGTTCACTAAGATAATTTTCTTCATAATCAGGAAGATGGGAACAATGATGATAATATTCCCATGGTTCTCCTTCTGACATCATTGCTTCCAAAATATTATCATCTGTCAAGAAAGTTGAGGAAAAAGGATCAGATGGAGTACCAAAATCTAAGGAACGATCTACCTAAACAACCGGCGACGCTAATTTCGGATTCACCGCCCAAACCAGATAGATTGATTGCTATGCCAGCTCAATAGGGATGGGCGACAGAAACTCATCCAACATAACAATTTCATAATCACTCATACTCTCCCTTAAGCCAAATGGAGTGGAAGAGATCATGTAGCAGGTCTCTATATTTGCAATTTATGTCGATGTTGCAGGCGACGGTAATGAAAAGGTTCCCATGAGAGTGGAATCCTTTAAAAGTCCTACACCAATGTTCTGAAGTGCTAGTTGGGGTGCGCAAAAAAACAGAACACTTCCAGTTACCTGCGAAGCAGAGGCAAAGAAGGATAACTGATTGATGACTGTGATTGTACCTTTATATGGAAAGGCAATCATTCTAAAATATGTAGAAACAATTGCAGTCATAGCATATACCCATGGCCTTCCAAGTAGAATATTATAGTCAAGGGGTCCGTCAACAACCTCGACATCAACATTCACTGTTTTCCCCCCCAGTTCAACATGCAGGTTATTAATAATACCACAAGGTTTATATGTATGTCTATCGAAAGCCTTCAACGTCCTTGATGATTGAGATAAGCGCAACGAGCCAAGTGACTTCCAACAATTTAGAGACATAATGCATGTATATGCTCCCTCATCAATAATAGTGCGATGAACTAGGCGATTGAGAACATTTACTTGTATGGAGAATGCCAATTTTGCTGGTAGTTGCGGCACATAGCCCGTATGGTTAAAGATGACAAGATTTGAATGAGTCGGATCAATTCCACCAATAGCCGACAATAAAGCATATTTTTGGGAGGGACAATTTTGTAATACCTCAAGAGTAGACATAGTTGAAGGGGATTGAGCCAAATCTTCAACTATATTATAATTTTGAGTAGCTCTTGCTCGAGTATTATATGTCGATTTTTGAATTACTCCCTTAGGTGGCTTAATTTTCAATTCAGGAATAGTAGTAGGCGGTACCGATTCTGTAGACGGATTCATAGTCAAAGTAGTAGGTTGATCAATTGCTTGACCACCATAATATTTATTACGTGTTGACACCAAAATATTTGTTGAAGGTTTTGTGACAGATAACATAAGTACTTGGGAACTAGAAGGTGGATCCGTAGCAACTAAATTTGTGTCCGAATTCATAAATGGATCTGCCAACATAGCTGACGCATGGGAAGTCTTAATGATTTTTGATACTTCAACACGATGAGGACAATCCTGAACAAAGTGTTCCTCATTAGAGATTATGCATGAATAACGAGGTTTCCTAGGTCCAGACAATTGATTAGATGATCTTTCCTGTGGGTTAGAAGTTTGCTTTTTTCTTAGATTTCCCTTTTTTCTTATTTCTAGGTTGCTTGTCACTTTTTCCTTTTTCAAATGACACGACATTGATTTCAGAAGAAGGTGCAGGATCAGATGCAGTAGTATGATGTGTGCTTGCAATACTAATAAAACTGTCTCCGGAATGAGATTCCTTTAATTGTGGAGGAACAGTAAAATTAGATCGCGACGTAGTTGGAATTTTTTCATAGAGCGTGCCAGATTGGGTATAGATCAAGTCTAAATATTGGGCACGAGAAATGACTTTCTCTTCAGTGACGACGCCACCCTTAGCCACATCCTCAGTTATAGATGGTAACAAGGACTTAATGAACCACTCATCAAGAAGCTGATCAGGAACAAATGTCTTAACCATTCTATGACGACGATGCCACTCATGAATATGATCAGAAATGTGAGTAGCATTAGTCTATTTAAAATTGGTCAAGAGTTCTGTTCCAGTTTCATATCGCATAGGTAGCTGGAAGTGAGTTAAAAATATAGTAGCTAGTGTAGTGAAATTATCAAAAGAAGCTCTAGGTAATTCAATATACCATTTTGCAGTCGGACCAGTAAGAGTACCAAAAAATACATAGTCGAACAGAGTCATCTTTTAGGGAGTTCGATGAACACCACAAATGATAAGTCATAACATGAGTCGGCGGGTCTTCCCCAGGGTTTCCATTGAACTTAGGAATATTTGAGGGTAATTTGTGAGGTATCATCGGCCATGAAGGAGCATAGTTGATTGCATCATTGGTTAACCGATTTAAATCTGGTAATTATAAAGTTGTGATAAAAGGAAACTGTTGATTAAGGCCAGGTTGAGCATAGCGAGGGTATGATGGAATTTCTTGAGCAACAAGCCTTTGAGCTCCAACGTAAGGAATCTATTACTGGTAACCCAGATAGGGGTTGTTTTGATAAGAAAACACTTGAGGATTATGTTGACCAAAACCTGGATATGATACTTGTTGCAAAGAAGGTTCAGGCATTTGTGCCTGAGGCTGCCAAGCGGTTTGTCCACCAATGTTATAACCCAAATTAGAATAACTTGGATTCAGTTGAGGATAAGTATAACATGGATGTGGCTGTGACATCCCATAAAATGGTAAACCAACTTGTGAATATATAATTCCAGGTACAGGTTGTTGTTGTAATTTAGCCGAAGGATTTGGATTCTGTGGGCCCAATACTTGACGGTATTGAGTTGAAGGACGTGCCTGAAACGGTTGCTGTACAACATTTTGATTATGCAATAGGGGTAAATATGTATTAACAAGTGGAAGTGATGTGGGTGTAATAAGTTGAATCGGTTAATACGAGTGTACAACCGTTTGTGATTGGATAGGAAGAGTGGGCTGCCATTGAAAAACATTCATTTTGACATTAGGTTGACCAAAAAGTGATGGAGTACTGTCAAAGTGGGTGACCAAATGTTACCCCCCTACATGAGGAGGATAATAAGATGAAAAATATTTCTCTCCAAATGCAGGGAGTCCAGTGGATATGGTACTGGATGGAATGGACCCAGAAGGACCAGCTTGATATTTCCCTGATGATGTGTATAAAGAATCAAGCCGTTCAGTACTCACTATAGTTTTACCAGTTAGAATACCAGACGATGACATTGGTGAAGTCCATGGGTTTAAAGATGCACCATAAAAAATTCCAAATAAAGATTTATAACCTGATGGGACCATAGGTCCACCATGAAAATATGATTCTCGTGAAGTTGTAAACATCGATGGGGTAGCGAGGGCAGGTACTAACGTAATTGGAACAGATGGCCCAACCGAAGATGTTGGTTCAGGCATGGTTACTTGACCAAATGTATACCATTCTGAATCGACGGGAATATGAATAGGAACATGATCAACAAAAGCAGAGGGTGGTGATTGTGGAAAAGACTCGTATAGGTAAAGATCTTCCCCAAAATGGGTTGGAGTTAAAGGTGTCTCTTCTTGTGGGATTTCTTCAATCGAAATCAAACTAGGTGGAAGTATTTCTCCATCAGGTCCAAAGTATATTTTAGGTGGTTGACTATGTGATATGGGAGACTCAATGGCTACAGAAAATTGTGGGATGACCAATGGATAAACAACTTCTGGTTGTTCGACTTCAGGATTCAGATTTACCGGCAAAGAAGAGACAAGATTTGGATCAACTATTGGTTGAATAACGTCGGGTTCAGGAGGTATGGTCTCACTGATTGAATGGATCGTGACCACAGGTAGCTGTGAGGACTCTGTCTCGACAATAGTAGATGAACCAAGATATATAGAAACAACTTGTACCGACTCTGGTATATGGGAAGATGATGCTTCACCAGAAGTACCAATAGTACTGGTTTCAGTAGAGTGATTTCACCTTCGCCGACCAGAAGTAAGTTCTGGTGGTAACGGTGATTTCAATGCTAGTCTACGCGAACGAGGGGGAAAATGATTTTTTTTCTTCCACGATGACTGATTTATTTTAACCAAAAACAAATAAACAAAATAAAAGGGTAATGCTAGGCAAAAGGTTTACCAAGAAACTATGAACTGCAGAATACCTCCTGGCGAACCAAGAAGTACGGGCAGACAATCTCCCCGAATGATGTGTTCGGTGTATCACAATTTACAAGGCAACTGACTCGGTTCACTATGGATGGATAACAACCTAAATTTTTCCTCCCAAATATACCCAAAGGTACGTGGAGGCCCAATTTTGTATTAGCATTTTCTAATGCAAAACCGTAGAGTGAGAGCACCCCTTTATACTTTTCGTACTGTAACACCGCCCGATATACCCGAAAGTATGTGGACGAGCTACGATATACTTATGTATGTGGAGTGAGGTATCACACTCGGAATGTATCACAGAAAATTAACGACAACTGCTATGTTTTACGACGCCGGAACACGTCTCTAGCCTAGACCTTATAAATGTTATCGTTATGGTTCCAATGCATTGTTAGGTAAATTGAGATAAATTTTAAGTTGATCTTGTTTATCAATTTTCCTTTCAAGGTTCACTGCGATGATGTATTGGAAATTCCTAAAATGAAAACTAAAATGAGGAGCAATCTTTTCACTTTTAGTTTTTCAATGAAAATCCTAGCTACTAGAGGGAAAGAGCAATCAATTTTAGAGCAAACAATCAAAGAGCACAAACTAAAATGCAACTTTCCTAATTGTTCCTATGCAAAACACACAATCCACTACATGCAAATGCAGGTTTTTCTTTTCAGTCCCTTTAATGTGAATGTAGAAAAGGAAACTAAGTGCATCAAATTAATAAAAACAAATGCCTTTTACTTTGAGAAATGAGGAATGGAACAACAATTTCTCTTTTTAGGAAAAATGAACATTTTAACTACAATTTCTCCTATAGGAAACGAAGAATTTAACGACAATTTCCTTTTCAAAAGAAAATGGATCTAATGCAGTAATGAAAATACTTTGAAATTAATTCGTCAATGATAAAGAAAAACACTTTAAATAAACATTGAACAAACTTTTCTTTTAAAGGAGGAAGAGGTAGATAAAATTACTGGTGAATATGAGGTATCAGGCTCTTTAAAAAACAACAAACAAAAAACTGAAAGAAAATGCAATGAAAAAATCAATGGAATTTGGTTGGCTCTAGGGGGTAACACAGTCTCTAAGGGGAGACAGTACGTTGCAACGCACCCTTGAGAGAGAGACATTGCTATGCAAAGCACTGTGTCTTGTTCAACAATGCGTTGGGTGTAACAGAGAACAAAAAACTCAACTGTAAAACACACTTCTAATGCAAATTTTGATTTCAAAAAGTCTAGTCTTTCAGATTAAATGATACTGGGTGAATACACAAAGACAAACATAGGCAAATACACCAAGGATGAAGGGTAAATTCCCCAGCGGATTCGCCAATTTGTTCTGCGAAATTATGAATTACAGATAAAACATTCTTCCCTAAATGTGGTGAATTGCATTTAGAACAACATGTTAAAGACTTTGGAGATACTTTTTCTAACAGTAAATAGACACACATAATGGATCAAGAAACTTACTTGGAGTCCAAGCGCTTCCAATTCTCCTTCTGTCGCTCTTGCTGTAGCTTCAAATCCAAGCTAGATTGCCAAATTATTTCCTACAAGAATTAACACTAAACAGGAAAGAGATAGCAATATACATATGCCTATTCAAGTTATTCAGTTAAATCAATAAAACATGAACCATATACATAAGATAAGAATTCATAACATGGAAGAAAGAAGCTTATACAGATACATATGTGGGAAAGTAAACAACAATATTTATTAATGGATAGAAGGGGAGGTTACAACCAGTGATTGATTCGATGTCACCATCTCCAGCATCATCCCAGCCTCATCACAATGAACATATCTCCAACAACATATCACTCAAATCAATTCCTTAATTGAAATTCCACCAACATTTCTCTACTCAAATTCTTCCTTTTTAAGCACTAGGATCTGTGCTCAATTTATAGATGATCTGAAGGCAATTTTACAATCAATGACTTTCTAATAATAGGCAAGACATGTTCCCAAGCTCAGAGGTATCAAATGGACACATGGATTCCAAGTTTGACACATATGCACTCTTCTAGAAGGCACTGGCCAAGTCGAGATTCCGGAACAATGAGAATTTCGCTCTCAATTGACCAACGCACTCTTGAGTGTCGGGAAGTGCTTTGCAGAGCACCTTTGAATGGAGTTACTTGCATATGCAACACACTTAGTCCCTTGAGAGACTGCGTTGGTGAGCTCATAGGTGTTATAATATATACTTCAAATTTTGGAACCCTTGCAATGGAAGTCAGGAATGATTTGTCTTTTTTCTTTGGCTTAGGGCATATAGCAACTGAAATGATAGGGGATGATAGACCCTATTCATGGTTCTGGGGATGATGTCCAATTAAAACATGTCATTGGGAATGGTGCCCAAATTTACCTATAACACTTATGGCAAGGATCATCACAGGAGATATTTTCCAAGCATCAGGGTAGAAAAATGTAGATTCACAGGAGGCACAAATAGTTGGGGATGTTGGAAAGAGTATTCCTTGGATTTATGAAGCATTGGATAATAGGAAGGATGAGAATCAGGCATCTATTATCGATATGGAAGGTAAGATTTGTGATCAAGTTGTTTATATTTTAATTTACCCTAGATCTAACTATAGTTATATCAGTCCTGGTGGATAAGTGTTGCTTGACGAAAGAAGTGCATGCAGAGTCTTGGTTAGTGCAGTTTGCTACAGGTACTAAGAAAAGAGTTCATCATGGGGTAAGATCTTATGGATTTTATTTTAACAACACGTCTACATCAACACATCTAAATGTGCTTCCACTATGATCTTACAATATGGTTTTGGGTATGGATTGGTTATGCGTTCACATGACTAAAGTAGATTTCTATGATAAGGCTATTGAGTGATTGGATGATGATGGATAGAACATAATCTTACAGGAAATATTGTAAGGTAATAAGAAGCCTACATCAACGAGAATGGTTACAACTATGCAAGAAAAGTGCAGTAGCAGGAAAGGGTGTGTCTTGTTTGCAATTCGTATTTCTAGTGAAAAAGGGAAGGATGTTGAGGATGTTGAAGTCTTGAAGAGGTATATGGTTTTGTAGTAGTTTGAGGATGTATTTCCAATATAGATATCATAGTTACTGCCTCATAGGGAAGTGGAATTTTCAATTGAGATGATGTCGGGAGCAACACCAACATCGAAGGCACATTACAGGATGAGCACTAAGTATTTAGTGGAACTGAAGTTGAAGTTGAAGGAAACACTTGATAAGGGATACATTAGGCCAAGTGTGTCACCTTGTGGTGAAACACCATTATTTGTGAAGAAAAAGGATGGTACTCTCAAGTTATGCCTTAATTACAGGTATTTGAACAAGGTGACGATAAGGAACATGTACCCTTTGCCGAGGATTGATGATTTGTTTAATCATTTGAAGTGAGAAGCAATGTTCTCTAAGATTGATTTGAGATCAGGATATCATCAGTTACACATCAAATAAGAGGAAATATACAAGTATTATTTCCTGACCATGTATGGTCATTATGAGTTTTGTTGTGGTTCCTTTTGGTTTGACTAATTCTCCAACTACTCTCATGTTTTTGTTCAATAATGTGTTGCGTCCTCATTTGGACAAGTTTGTGATAAAATTCATTGATGAAATTTTGATATATTCTAAGAATGAGGAAGAGCATGCAGACAACTTAACAACAATGTTGATATTTATAATAGAGCATCACTTTGATGCCAAACTTTGTAAATGCAATTTCTTGGGTATGTGGTTTCCAATGAAGGTATACCAGTGGACACGAAAAAAATCAGATCTATCATGGAATGGGAAACTTGGGAATATGGATGAGTTAATATCATTCGTAGGGTTAATATGTTATTGTAGATGGTTCATCAGGAACTTCTCATAGATTTCATATCCTATTACATCTTTCCAACGAAAAGGGATGATTTTTGAATGGACGAAGGAGTGTGCAACTAGTTTTGAGAAGCTGAAGCAATTTAATACAAATTCCTTGGTCTTGAAGACTATAGATCTAGATAAAGAGTTTTTGGTATGTATATATGATTACAAGAGAGGACTTGGTGGAGTCCATATGCAGGAAGGACAGGTAGTATGCTATGAGTCAAGGAAATTGAATGAGCACGAGAAAAACCATGTGACACGTGATCTTGATTTGGAAGCGATCATTCATGCATTGAAGGTACGAAGGCACTGTATTCTTGGTAGGAAGTTCATTTTGATGAGTGATAATAGTGGGATGAGGTACTTTTTTGACCAAACTAATATGAATTCGAGGTAAGTTAGGTGGTTGGCCACACTGAGTGAGTTTGAATTTTAAATCAGGTACATTAAGGGTAAAGAGAACAAGGTTGTAGATGATATTAGTAGAAGAGTATAGGTAAATCACATAGCAACTATGAGTTCATATGGGATAGATTTACAAGATAAGATATTGTAGGTAGGACAAAAGGATGACAAGTACCATCAACTTAATCGTAGGTTACGATAGGAGGTTACATGTGAACAGGATTTGGATTATCATCTCAAGGAAGTAACTTGGTTAGATTTAGGGACATGATCTATGTGTCAGAAAACAGTGAGATCAAGAAGCTTATCTTGCGGTAATTTCATGTTAATCCATATTTAGGTCACCTGGGATATCAGAAAACATTGAAAATTGTTTATAAGTTCTACCATTGGCCGAACTTGAATAAAGAGGTGGCAGAGTTTGTTGCGAGATGTTTGGATTGTCAACAGGTAAACGCATAGTGTAAGCATCCAAGTGTTTTATTGCAGCTGATTCTGACTCCAGAGTGGAAATGGGAAGTAATTTCTATGGAATTCATCACAGCTTTTCTAAGGACATCTAGATAACATGATTCTATTATGGTTGTGGTTGAAAATTTGACTAAGGTAGCTCACTTCATTCTAGTGAAGTCTACTAATTCAGCTAGTGAGGTAGCTCAGGTCTTCATCAGGGAGATAATGAGGTTGCATGGTATTCATATGAATATTATGTCAGACAGAGATGGAAAGTTCACTTCCAGGCTTTGGAAATATTTGTTTTAAGGTTTTGGAACAGAGTTGGCCATCAGTACAACTTATCATTTACAGACAGATGGACAAACAAAGAGGGTCAACAAGATTCTTGAGGACATGTTGAGGATGTATGTTATGCATCACCATCAGAAGTGGGAAGAGTATCTTCCACTTGTGGAGTTTACGTACAACAATGGGTATCGAGAATCTCTGAAGATGAGTCTGTTTGAGGCACTTTATGGGAAATGTTGTAATACTCCCATCAGTTGGAGTGATGTAGTGAAAAAAATATATTGATTGGACCAGATGCGTTGAGATAGATGGAATATGAAATGCAAGTTATCAAGAAGAATCTAAAAGTAGCACAAGAAAGGAAAAAGATTTATATAAATTAGCTCGATATGTTTAAGTAGTTTTAGGTTAGGGAACTTTTGTATTTGTGCATCAAGCCTAAGAGGATATCCTTAAGGATTGGGTCATGTGCCAAGTTGGCTCCTCGATATTGTGGGCCTTTCAATATCCTTGAGAGGATTGGACCAGAGGCCTACAAACTTACAATACCTCCGACAGTGAAATTCCATGATGTTTTCCATGTGTCATTGCTTAAGAAGTATGTGAAATATGTTGATCATGTGATTGACTGGTCTATATTGCAGGTGGAAACCGAAGGAGAATTCTAGCCTGAACCTCAATGCATTTTCCAACGAAAGATGCTTATGCTTCGGAATCGAGCAAGTTAAAGTGTAGTGGAAGCACTTTGGGCTTGATGAAGCCACATGAAAGATGGTTGATCAAATGCAGACTATGTATCCTTCTCCATTTGCTGGTTGAGAGGATGTATTCTGATATATGTTTTGATGTTGTGTTTTGGTTATGTCTATATATATGCATATGTATGTAAATACTGCATCGAGTTGTGTTATAAAGATCCAATAAGCGGTATGGTGTTCATGATATGTTGGTTATGTGTTCAGCAGTATAATATGATATAAATGTTGCAACATGTTGTGTTATAAATCTCCATGGGAAACATGTGTTTTGTTGGTTTATAAGTGTCATTGAACATTGAGGACGATATTCCCCAAAGGCTGAAGGTTTTGTAACAACCCATGGTTGATTTTATATGTAAATAAAAATAATACCAAGGTCATGGGACACATATTCCAAGGTGAAAGTTGGGAAAAACATAGTGATGGGTATCACTGGTGATTAATATATGGATATGGAAATTGGTAAAGTCATTGGAAAAAGGAAAAGAGGAAATAATTGGCATTTTATTTATGAAACAAAGGAAAACGGAAGAAAATGAATATAAAAGGTCACATATTTGCATGTGAGGAAAAATGAAGGAAAATGAAGAAAATAAAGGCCTCAATGATAAAAAAACTTACGTGTATCAGTTCACAACCTTTTATTAGTTTCAGCTTGGAACTCTTTTCTATTCTCTCACACTCTTGCACACTTAGAGTTTTCTTGGATCATTTTTGGAGCACTTGGGGCACATTTTGGATTTGGAGAAAGAAGGCAAAGGAAAGTAGGAAAGCGCGAGGGAACATGCAGATCATAAACTACAACTGGATTTCTTTGAAGGTAACAAGTTTCATGTGTTATTTCCTTGTTTATTTATGGATGCATGGTATATGGATGTGATTATCCAGTTATGTTATGTCATTGGCATGGAGGATTGCCTGGATTGATAATGGTTTTAGCCTTGCCTTTCCATTTCCTGGATAACCATGGTGTTGTGGGTTTTTCCACTTGTTGTTTTCTAATTGATGCTCACGTTCCTTTATGGTTGTTGGTTGAGTTACTAGTTCTTAGAGCCGTTGATTGGAGCAAATGCTTTAGAATCCCTGAAACAACTTGGGTTGAGTTACTAGTCATGGATCCTAGGTTTGGACAAATGATATGGAACCATTGGTGGGTTTAGTTACTAGTCCCTAGAGGCGGGTTGGACAAATGCTCTAGAGCCCTAGAAGGATGTGTGTTGAGTTATTAGTTCCTAGAGCCGCAGTTGGAACAAACACTCTAGAGCCCTGGAAAACTTGGGCAGAGACTGATCTGATTGGTGTTAGTGATGTTCGACCGTGAGGTGGAATCACTGGTTGAAGGTTGAGGTGGTTTGGCCTTTGGAAGCCCTGTTTTTTTTTTGTGTGTTTATTCCATGAGATCCCACATTCATGCTTGGAATATGACACAAGGGTGATTGGGTGCAAGAAAGATTTGGTTCAACTCAATTTATGGTCTGGTGGTACGTGGAAGTCCCTGATTTGGTTGGATTTTGCTTATCTTAATAAGAGCTCTTTTCCTATTGTATTCCATTAGTACTTTTGATTGTTATTATGTGGTTTTTATGGTTGTTATATCGTGGTTATTATTATGGTTATATGCTGGTTATAAGCATGTTTCCATAACAAGTTCTAGTTATGCCTCTTGATATGTTTTGATTATTTGAAGAATGGTTAATGAATGCATGAGCTAAAAAATGTTATTTCTACTTTTATGAGAGGGCATCATACCTTCTTGGTGATTCTCAGATAAGTTCTAGACCCCTATATTCATATATGCATTTATGACTTGTAGATTACTTATTCACCATATGTTTGACAAAACGACTGACATGGTTAGCCTAGTTAGGTCAAGTCCTTGATAAATTTTTGTAGGAATGGATTTGTCGTGATGTTATTTATCATTCTAGAAAGTCTCACTAAGTTCTAGGCAGTGGTCTTGAGGCTAGCCTAAAATGGTGGCTTAGAATCCGGGGCTACACCTTCTGAACTGGAAGTGTTGGGTCATAAATACACCCTTATAGGCTTATGCATGAAATTGGATGCCTATAATCGCATGGAGGCCTTGTCATGCATGCAGATATGGGCCTAGGTCACTTAAATGGAAATCTAGCTCAAGGTTTGGGCACTTGGAGTGGTTTTTCTACCTCTGAGTGTTTTGTAAGCCATGTAGGATGTTAGTTTGTGGTTGGTAAGTTCCAGTTGTCAACCCCACTTCCTTAATTGGATCTAGGAGGTTGGGTCATGTCATAGTAGCTCTTTGTCTCATGTTTAACTTGGCAGGCCGATGAAACTAGGTAAATGTGGGATGGGTGGTTACAATAATCCTGCGAATATCATCTACAATATTTGAAGAAGCAACCTTAAAGTCATCATTGTTGGAAGCATCCTAGAGGTCATTCTAGGGTAGGTTTTAAATCTCTTGGAAGTCTTGGAAACATCAAGTTATTTGAAGATCTCTTTATCAATCTAGATATGCTCATATCAAGTAAGTACTACATTATTCTCTATGGCTCAATATTCAATTCAAATGAATTCATTTTGTAAGGAATACAATAATATTTATGGGTCAAGAAACTTTCAAGCATGGAAGAAAAGAATAGACATGATATTTGTAGATAATGAATTCATGGACCATGTTATAGGAAATATTGCAGATTTAGAGAAGGATAAGACTCAATAATTGGCTAAGTACATGCAAGGAGAAGTGAGGGAACAAAGGATTATCATTGAATACATTAAGGATCATCTCATTCCTTTTGTTGCATATTTGGTCACATCTAAATAAATATATGACAAGTTGGTAAAATTGCGTTTGGCGAGCATTACAAGTCAGGAGATATCTCTAAGGAATAAGCTTTACAATACAAGGTTATTGAATGATGAATACTTGGTCTCATATATTTTGGATGTTTCTCAATTTAGGGATCAATTACAAGGGCTTGGAAAATTTGTTACTGATTCTGAACTAATAACATGTATACTCAATGCATTAGCTCCCAAATTCAACAGTTTTGTGACAAGCGTTTAATTTAAGAAAGGACAATCTGAATTTTGTTGAGATATGGTATTTATGCATGATAGAAGAGACAATATTGAATGCAAAGGATGACACTAAACCAAATGAAAAGTCTTAATATTTTTTTGCCAAGGTGAAGAAGAAGAAACAAAAGTTTGGAAATTTTGAGCCTTGCTAAAGGAACATCAATCAACCCCTAAGAAATCTAGACATGTCCAAAGTGCAATGTTTTAAATGCAATGAATATGGACATCTTAAGAGAGATTGTCCCAAAGACTCACAAAATAAAAAGAACAAAAAGATGAAGGAAATAATTGGGGCACATACAACTAAAGAAAATGAAGAACCTAAAAAGAAATTGAAGAATGGAGACACCAAGGATCTATATTATGGAAGGTCTCCTCCATTATTACTTCTACTTACAATATGTATTCTTTTTTAGAAGATGGTAGTTATAGTAGCATGTACAAATATAATTGTAGAAGAAGTTTTGTTTTTTAATCATGGAATCATCGAAAGAAGCACAAATCATTGGAAGGATTAGAGTCTACTTCGTCAATTGAAATCCATTGGTAGCAATCATCAATAAAAGATAGAAAATTTTGGATCATCCAACACTCCACCATTCGTGCAATTAATTTTTGGATTTCACATCATCATAAGAGCAATCTACTATCTAGAAAGGATCACAAGGATCCTTGATAATGATTTTTATGGTTATACACTATGTGAAAGAATCTGCGTAACATGAAAAAGGAACATTTCTACTAAAATCATGGAAGCTAGTATCAATGAAGCTCGCAGAAATGAAGATAACGAGGTTGCAGCATGAAGATATAAATGAGTGCTTTTCATCCTAGAGAAGGAATCTCATCTTGAACACCATTTTACATATCATTCACAAGAAAAAAAATGCAACTCATTCAAAAGGGGAAGAATATTAGATGGCAAGCATGAAGGAAGAAGTATGATGTTTAAAAGATTCTCATTAGGAAATAGAATTCACATCTTTAGTAATATTGTAGTAAGAGCTCATTGTAGAAATGTGATTGAAACACAAGCATGATACATTTGGACATAACTCTTTTGTTCAATTACTCAACACAAAGAAGTATGGTGAATATGAAATATCTCTTCCATATACATAGAAGCATGATAGATGAATGATGGTATGTTTTGATTGGATAAGAAATAACTCTTCATTTAGAAAGCATGATAGATGGGAAGAACTCATGATGAAGTTGGAAAACATCTGATGTGGTATCCTGAAGCATGATATTGATCTACATCTATTTTTATTATTATTAAATAATGTAAAAATAACAACTTCAAAAGGAGTTGCATAAAACTCAATTCGACATGGTCTCCAATATTGTTGATGAATTCACTCCACAAACACATTGATGGGTATTCAAAAGGAATAACGAATGAAAAATAATTCTAATATGAGGATAAACCATACAAAGGGATGTTGATCTCAGAGGGAGCTAGCCACAAAACATGACATCTTAAAGGTTATCATGACTAAGTAACTCTGATCTCGATGATTTGTTTAAGGTGTGACTTAGCTACCTGAAGGAACATACTATAGAAATACAGGTTGTAAAGATAGCAATTGAGATAATATATCTACAACTATTTGGTTTAAAGCTCAATTCAAATCACATGAATTGAGTGGACAACAATTTTTTTGGCTTAGAAGTACGTATGACAGAAATATGCATACCATGAAGACTGAAAAGGTAGCAAGTCACAAGATAGTAGGTTGGTCATGTTGGATTTGATGATATTCACTTTCTTGATGGACAAATAGAGCAATGATTAGATATACATTGATTTGGTAAAATACTATTGATGATGAAGATAATTTGAATGATGATTGATGGAAAGTGATGTAAAATACTAATGGAAAAATCCTTGTTACGAAGGAAGATCAATAAAGAGTTTGGATCCACAACATCCAGTAAGGTCGAAGCTTAGAGATGATATGATATAATGATGAGAGATAGGAGCCCTTGCGGATACTATTATGATCTCCATAGAAGAACAAGTAGTTGTTTCATGATATAAAGAACAAAGCTTATGTTTAACTAAATATTATGATAAAGTCCCCTTGATTATGAGGGAGCAAGCAATCTCCTTCACATTTGAAAAAGGAGTAAGGACCTCCTCCTTGGTTGAGAAGGAGTGATGGTGGACACTATATTCTCCATAGGTGTCATGCACTAGTCTAGGACTAATTGTCGTACGTGTAGTGTATCACATTGGGAGGTAGAATGGAGGATTGGATAAGAATTTGGGACTGGTACTCCTTGAGGATTAGGAATCCAGGATAGAAAATAGTCCCATGGATCGACACACTTTGAGATAAGAGTGGTTGAAAAAGACTGATATTATTTGAGGATTGGGAATCCAATATAAGAATAAGTCGTGGAAGGATGTACCTTGTGAACATCTAGATGGGGTATGTTCCTTGAGAGGCTGAGGTGTCCATATGTATGCCTCCTAGAATTGTGCTCTAACCTCGTGGAGAGTTAGAGCTTGTGAGTCAAAAGGAATTACTATGTTTCTATTTGACAATGTCGGTCTTGATGTTTATGCTTAAAATATGGCTTACCAATCCAAATCTTCTTATGAGAACATTTCAATTTGAGAATATCCTTTTACCTGTTATGGGATTACGAATACCTCCCTAGTTAAGAGAGAGTGTTAGAAAATGTAACTAGGTTTAGTCTTCATAATTTCTATTGTAATTATATTATTGTATATTTCATTAAAAGATCAAAAGAAGAAAATGAAATATTATTTTTCAAGCATGGTTTTCATGCTCAAATTATTTGGTCATTTAGGTAAAGCATGTTATTCATGATTCTAGGGTTTATTGAGTCAAAATAATATTTTACATATGTCAAAATATTGTTCTAGAGTCCAGTCCCATTTGGACTTTGAAAAGAATGTGGAAACATAGTTTATTTGAGTAAAAGATGTCATTTTTGTAACTACAAGACCAAGTCGTCCCTACCCCATCAAGTCAGCCCTAGAAGGGGTAATTTGACCTCATCGATGTGTATAAATAGAGATAGTTCGACCTCATTTGAAGAACCACTCAATCAAGTTCGATATCCAAGAAAAGAAGTGCGAGATTCAAGAGAAGGAGCAAGCAAGAGAGAGAAGGAAGAAGAAAAATGAAGTTTATACCCTAAAATATAACCTATATCTCTCACAGATGCGAAGTTTCTGGTACTATTGTTAGGTCAAAGTTGCAGTTTCACTGCAGGTCTGAAATTCTACATCTAGGGGCCAAAATTCTGTTGATGGAGCTAGTTTGGAAGGTTTTGAATTGAGTTGATTTGGACTTGCTAAAATATCCTGGAAGGAGGGATGACTTGGGTCTTGGATTTCTCATTTTATTTGAATCTATAAGAAGATACTATTTTTCTGGATTTTCCCCTTAGAGGGGTTTTTCCCTGGCTCAAAGCCTACATCTTGTGTCCATTGTCTATTAATGATATTCATTATTTATGGTTTTGGTAATTGTTTTATGAACAAAATATAATAAAGTAATAGTAAGCCAACATAACTTCACAAGCAATTATCAATTAAAGAGAAATCATCCTAATGGTTGTCCCTATTGTTTTCTCAACAATTAATAGATGCAAGGAGAATATACATTAGTTGAGGAGGAAAGGACAAGCTTAGTTCCAGGCTCCTTAAGGCCTATAATGATAAGCATTCATTATTCATCCTTGTCAAGTATAATGATAAAGGGAGGGTGTAGTGTCAGAACATACTTGGTGATTAGAGCCAATTCTTGTGTGCTAAGAGGAACACCTCCATTTTGGAGTAAAGTTTCATTGAGGTGCAGACTCCCCATGGAGGATATTGGTTCTTCTCCCATGATATTGAGCAGGTGGATGTGAATTTTTTCCTTGAAAGGATTCTTGAAACCATTGTAGGCCTTCTGAGCACTTTCAATCAACAGAATGAGGTAGAGGAGAAGGCATAAAAATCCTTTCAAACACTTATCAACACTAAACTAGAACTGATGCACATTACAATGGAACAATTTAAGAGTGAAATTCAAACTGAGTTGGATGTAATGAATTGTAAATTGATAGAGATGGAAGATAATTATGTGTCTGGAGTGCACTTTGTGATAATAAAGGTTGAAGTCAGCAGATGCTCAACATGGAACAAATGAAAGTAGGTCCAGGTGCGAGTGACATGTTTGACTAATGAAAATGTCTGGAAAAGAGTCTAAACAACATGCTAGTCATTTGCTAGATAAAAATTTTTGGTTTAATCAGACTGATGTTATGTAGGTTTTGTTTATTCCAAGGAGTATTTTATAGATAATATAATAGGCATCACTTTGCAATCATAAACAAAAAATGCCATAAGAACATGCTCTATTAGTTTTAGAATTTTGAAAGAAAAATCATCATAAATTTGGATAAAATAAGTAAGAGTTCTGGCCAATCCAACCTATCTTTTTAATAGAAAATCTAACCATTCGTTTAAAAAAATTTATATTTAAAAATTAATTTAGTAAATTTTGACAATTTTATAATAAAAAAATTAAAAAATACATGTAATAAATTTAAAAATAAAATCTTAATAATCAAAATCTAAGAGAAACTAAATCATAAATCATCCCTACACATATAAGTAGAATAATATACATCCATATTTCAGTATCATAGAAATTCATTATATAAAATGTTTCAAATCTAGAATGGTAAAAATATATAAATTTAACAAAATAAATAATACATTAAAATTTAAATTAAACAAGACTAAACCATTAATTTGTTTTTCTATAGATTTATAAAATTAATTAAAAATTTATAATTATCTCTGAGCTTCAAGAATATTTACCCCGATGGGGTGAATGAACGTAGAGAATTCTGACTCTTAGATGGTTAAGGCCAGTAGAAATTATCAAAGGCGTAGACAATGACGTAATTTTTTGTTGTGAATGAAATTATGTGACTTACTTTGAAAAAGAGTTTTAAGAATTTTTTTACTATTGTATTAAAATATAAAAGACATGTATAAATAAGTTTGTTGCCAATTTTACTTGTTAAAAATCAATATAAAGTTAAAAATAAATAAATAAAAAGTATTTTCCATTTGTATGATGTAATGTTTTTTTTTTTTAATTGTCTTTTTCATTTGAAAATGATGGACTATATTGATCCAAGTGTATTTCTCATTAGAAAACGATAAACTCTTTTTTATCATATATATTTTATTTATATAATTTGTGAAAAGAAATTTTATAAAGACTTGCATAAGTATATGATGATAATCCTAGAGGGTTAGCTCAATTGGTTAAGTCTCGCCATTAAAGAACCTTTGTTATTGAGAGGTGACAGGTTCATTTCTCTTAACACTCTCAGGGTCAAACTCCGTGGTTGAATCGACAAGAAGTAATTCTTTTTGGTGGATCTTCGTGATACAATTATTTTGTGGATGTAGCAGTCACTGATCTTCGAGGTTCGTGAACTAAAGAAGAAGAAGAAGAAGAAGTAATATTATGATAAAATTACATAAATTATATTTAAATTAATTTATAATTTATAATTTTTTAAAAGCAAGTAGAGAACTTAATATTACCTAAAATGATTTAGATAGAATAGAAGCTAAGGTAAATTGTAGAAGCTTGTGTTAAGACAGAGAGAGATGTCTACAAAGTACCTATTTTGGTTTGAATGCATAGGTGAGGGACCATCTGGCCTTATCAGGGAAACCAAATGATCCCTTGGAGGATACATGAGAAGATTTGAGACAATTTAGAGCATATTTAGTGCAAAAATGATGTTGATAGACGGACAAGAAAACTAAGATAATTATGAAAACTGAGAAAAGATAAAGGCATGTGTAGCCTAATGAGGGACCCGTTCACGACGATGTCCTAGCACTGAAGTATCTAGAGGCTGATATTTCTTGGCTTCAGATTTTTTTCTTTCTTGCTCCAACATGTCTAGGTAGGCAAAATAATTGTTGTATCCCTCTGGTAGCCAGGGAGGGCACTCCCATTGAATTACACAAACATATGAGCTTGTCTAGAGCTGAGAGGATTCTCCTTTGATGGCTTGGATTGCATTGTTGGGGCACTGAGGTTGGTTTTCATCTTTTGGCTTAGGCTTCTTGTTGGATGGATAGTTGTCACCTTCTGCAGGGCCTTTATCCTTTTACTATACCATTGGAAGGCCTAGGCTAGGAGGAATAGCTCGCTAGATGGTAGAGTCAATTGCAACCAAACTCTCCGTTGAATTGGTGAACGTTGGAGTAAGAGGGACTAGAGGAAACTCAATACCAATTGTTGTTGAAATATTTTGCAGTGAGAGCCAAGTGGCGTTGAGATTGGTGCTAACCTCCTCCAGTTTGCAGGTAGCTCTTGCCCTAGCTTCTCCCATGGTCCAAAGGTGGTGTGCTAATAGGTTTCTCATTGCCCAGTGCCCATCTCCTAAATGTCGATGCTCCTCCACCTCCATTATTGCAACCAAACGACAAATGTGTGGAGGAATATCATGATTGAAGAGCTCCTCCTCTTGGCCATGCCAAGGAGGGAGGGGCAGTCTCCCTCACCATCTTCCGCCACATTGAGTTATGCCCCTTTCACGGACCATACCTACTTTCCTACTAAAATGTTGCTTAGCGAGAAGGATTCTGGTGGTTTTGTGCACAAGTACATTATTGCCTTTGTTTGAGCTTGCTACTTGCATGAAGGAATTATGGAAAGAATGAATGTGCATGCGAGTAATCTGGTGTTGGATATAGAGCTTGAGCCATAATTGAAGGGAATGTTTTGGACATTCTTGAATACCGTCGACTGACCTACATTGGAGGCACTTCGATGTGCATGATCACCATCTGGACAAACACTTAATTGCAGGCTATAGAGCTGTCATGTGGTCTCTGACAAGGTTCAACATTTGGTGATACACCCGAATCTGGGAGAAATTTACAATTAAATATAATGTTAAATTTAATAAAATGGTTTTTTTTTTAATAATTTGATAAATATAGAATGAATTATTTATTGTTTTCACAAAAAATTCAAACATTAACACATCAAATTTTATTGACGTTATATATATATATATATAACAAATTTTATTGAAAATAATTAACCCAATGTTTCCTTTCAAAAGTTCCATCTATCTACGGGGGAGGTAGGAGTGGGAGGGGTTATCTATCCCCTCGATGAATAAATTGAGACTTAGTACTCTTGAGGATTGGGGACTACCAAAAATAACCAAGCGCGATTCTTAGCCTTGTCACAAGGGCTAGAAATGACAATATTAACGACAAGTAAACATCTAATGGTATTTGGGGATTCAATGATATTCATCCAATAAGTGACCAAACTTAAAGAGACCTCCGACAATGATATAACTCTTATTCTATAGAGGCTCCACAGGCAAATTGGAAAATTTGAGTCCATCAAGTTCTATCATGTTAAACGACATCTTAACACTAATGTAGATGCTTTAGCCAAGAAAGGTGTCTCCTTGGACCAATGAACGATAGTCCACGATAATTAAATATGTTTACATAAGCCATTGTCATGATCATAACAATAAGAAAATAAGCACTAAGAGGATTGAACTCTATAAGAACAAGGAAACGAGGAATGGGATCTTTGGAGTCCCATTGTAACTATGACAAGGTTCCATCCTGGAGGGCAAGCCATTCCAAAATCGCAAAATTTGATCAAAAGCTCCACTTAAATGGCAGTACACGATATTCAATTCCCACTTGGACAAGACAAGGATTATAATTCCGAGGAAGAGGACAACTAGTGGCTAGGATCCAACCTCCATTACTGCATGAAGGAGAGGTGGAAAAAATCATTTATTCAAAACTTGAATCCAACACACTTGATCTATAGCAAAGTAATGAAGGTGATTTCTATCTCTAGACACAAAAATGTAGGACAAGGATTGATGGAAAGGGGCTTTAATGAGGGGAGTAAGTTTTTAATGTTCGTGAGAGGAAGAAAACTTTGATAAGAAGAGGCACTCATGGGTAACACAAATCCTAAGTCCTGTTGAGTATTTCTTCCTAGGGTTGTGGTTCATGTGTGGATTAGCCATTTATTTGGTGCTCCTCCATGTCAACAAGCAGTAGAGAACATGGACGATGCAGTGCAAAATACAATTGTTCAAGAGAGCACTGACATTGCAACTCAATTGGACTACAGAACAATGACACTAACAATGGAGCATATTTTATCTCTATCTAACAATCAAGGGGAAATGATGGCCTCCAAAAACCAAGCTCAAACAATTATTGTCAATAAAAAATTTGGTCTCGTTCAAGTCAAGTTAGATCGATTACACATAATGGTGGATATGTTGGACCTATTGAAGTTGTAGCTCAAACAAGATCCAAGGAGGCTAAGGTGGACTTCGAACATAAAAAAGAAGTTGGATCTCCTCAACTCACTGTCTATGTCCAACAAGAGTGCGAGGAAGTGAAAACTTCTTAAGAAGATGTTAAAGGCAAGTCAACCATTGTAGCTAGTTAATTACCACCTTATTTTTTAAAAATGGTTTGCAAGTATGTACTAGTTCTAGGAGTTTTTTGGAAGACTTACAAGTGTAGTTAACTCAAGAATACAATAGGCATAAAGTGGAGTAAAAGTACTGGTCTTTTTTGGATTGGACAAAAGCTAAAATCTGCAGAATTAGTTGAATATGTAAAAGGTTCTCGCCTTGAAACCATATTTATATAAATAACTATTTTGTTGAAAAAAAAGTTTCATCTATCTACAAAGCAAGTTCTATTAACTACTATTCACTCTTTTCTTTTCTTTTTTCCTTTTGGAAATTCATACACATACACAATAAGTTGTATTACACAATTTTAATGTTTATCAATTTGGTAGGGTCAATATCATATAATATGTTTATATTTTGAATAAAATATAAAAAATGGAATTAATTATGAGAAGATTTAAAATTAATAAAATTATTTAAAAATTATTTAATAGTATATAAAAAACCAATATTAAAATTTAATATTTTATGTCCACGAGGCATAGAATAGACGATGTCAGGGTGTTCTATTAAGGCACTCTCTGGGGTAAAAGTCACCTGTTCGAAACTCTATGGGAAAAAATATAGTCATGCTAAGGGCTGGTGTGGCCTAGGCTGGGTGCGATCCCTAAGTAGTTTTGACAGCTTAGGTGCCCCTGGGTCGTAGCGTCTCAAGCTATAGGTTAGAAGTGCTAGGCCAAAAGTTATCTTCAATGAAGGTATGAGTGAAATAAATAAGTCATGGATGAGACAAAACAACAAATGGATGCAAAAATGGAATATTTACTTGAATGCATGTCCCACAAATAGCAAGGAGTTAAGGAATTTTGTGTTGGAGAAGTTCCGTAAGGGTATATGGGGAAAAGAGTTGGGTAGAAAGAAGAAGTATTATGTTCAGGAATTCAACCCCACTTGTGATCTCTAACAAAAATAATACATTGGAGCTAGCATTTCGTGGAGAGCAAAGGTTCATATTGCTCAATTAAGAACTAACTCACATCAACTTCATTGTGAAATAGGATGGTGGAAGAGACCTAAAGAAGCTTGGGAAGAAAGGGTATGTACTTTTTGCACCTCTGGGGCAGTGGAATCAGAAAAACATTTAATTTTGGAATGTGACGCTTTCAGAGACATCAGAGATGGTTACCAGTGATGGAACTGTTAGAAGGTTGAGTCAACTCATTATCAATTTGAGTAAAAAAATGATTGAATTAAAGAAGGCAAAAAACAAAGAAGTTGGTGGTCCCATAAACTATTTTTAGTCTCGTGAATGTTAAAATTTCATTCATTCATAACCTAACAAACAAACAAAAACATAATATTTTTATTTTATTGTTTTATATGTTTTGATATATTATGTATTTTTATATTGATATATTTAAATAATTATTAAAATTTTATCAATCAAACATTTATATCAAATATAAAATTAAGTTGTTAAATTTTAACTATATATAAAATAAAAATGATATTTTATTATTATAATAATTAATAATGTTAGTTTGATATAAGCCTATGGGATTTTATAAAGTTGTTAAATTTTAACTATATATAAAATAAAAATGATATTTTATTATTATTATAATAATTAATAATGTTAGTTTGATATAAGCCTATGGGATTTTATGGTTGTGCTAGTAGTATATGCATATCACACTGTTATAATAAATTAAAAAATAAAATCTTAATAATATAAATCTGAAAGAACTTAAATTATAAGCCATTTATAAAAAGCTTATATAAATTTGTTATACTAAACGTTTCAAATCTAAGATAATTAAAAGATATAAATTTAGCAAAATAAATAATAAATTAAATTTGAAAATAAAACAAACTAATTGCACTTAGGCACTCTATAGTTCAATATGGGATGTGTAGGCGTAATGTGCTATGTAAAAAAATTTGTATGTGAACATTAATTAATTAATTAATTAATTAATTATATATATATATATATATATATATATATATATATATATATATATATATATATATTTATTGGTTCAAACAATCAACATGAAAATTAAATTATACAATGTTGTTTTAGAAGGAATAATAAATTGATATTTCAAGTGGATAAATTGATATTTCAAGTATATTTATTTACATGTTATTTCTATCCATTTTTTATGCAAATACTACTTTTAAGGATTTTTTTTGGATTAAAAAAAATCACTACACAAATATCTAATTGTCATGCATGAATATTTGAACCGTATTCATAAATTATGGTATAAAAAATGCTATGCAATTATCTACATGTCATTATATTATTCAAAGACTACAATAAGATCTTCAAGTTATGGTCTAATCAAATGATTGAAAATTGGTTTTTTTAATAGTATTAAAAATAAATATTTATTTTTCAAAGTTAAACATTATAAGAAGCATTGATTAGCTGCCATACTTTGAAGAGATTAGGGTGAAAACAATGTGCCATTGCTAAAAATAAATTTATGAAGTTCCATTTTTAATTATATATATATATATATATATAATTTTTTATTTTTATTTTAGAAAATAGAACATTTTAGTTTAAATTTCAATAAGATTTTGCTAAAATGATTTTAACCTGTAGATATTAGATATTGTCAATAAAGGAGCCTCCTCTTGCAGGAATTCAGTGGAGGGAAAATATTCCATGAAATTGAACATTTTGAGCAAAGTACAAGAAGTTTTTGTTAAAAAATGTCTAAGCTCCAAATATCAGAATTTGTTTGTATATATTATTCAAATATATTAAAATCCACTGAAACTTACTCAAGTTTAGGTGAAGTCTCTGCTTGAGGAAAGTCTAGTACTGGTGACTCATACATTATAGGGTTGGAACAATAGTCCAAGTGATTTTTAATTTGAAGGTTATAGGGTTGGAACAATAGTGCAAGTGATTTTTAATCTGAAGCATTGATCAAATATTTAACCAAATAGTGGTAACAAAAAAATACTAATCAAAACTTTATTAAATTAGGCATATGCATGTTCACTCACCAAATACAAATTGATAGATTTGATGAAGAAATTGGAATATAAAGATTCTCAATAAGCTATAACTCACTCACATAAAGAAAAAAAACTATTTATATAAACATCATCTTGAAACTCACACAATCCATAATGTCAAGCGCTCTATGGGGAAATGAATTATTTACCACTCCTAACAATATTTTAAAATAAAATGTATAACATTAAAAACATACCCACTTCTGAAGCATCATCTAGGCTTACAAAGTGTGACCAACGTAAATCCATTTTAACTTTGAATCCACCAATCACTAAGTGAAAATATGTTTACGTCACAAGCTATTTGATATCTCTCTCCGCCCTTGGTAGGTCCCGAGTTAAGATGAATCTAGGTTGGTTTAATTTTACCCTTTAAATATGTTATGTTCCACGTGAATACCATGAGTTCTCATACCATGTGTCAATACCATGGATGAATAATTTTTATTTTAATGTTATTATTATTATTTTATTTTGATCAAGTAAAAATGTTTTAACATAGTGTGATTTTTATTTTTAGCCATAAACAACACATAACATTACATTACAACCAACTTAGATCCATCTTAAATCCGGAGCTATCAAGAGGCAAAGGGATCAAATCTCTTGAGATGCAAACCTCTTTAGAGTTAAGATGGATATAAGCTGTTTTAATTCCCCCTTTTAAATATTCTATATTCCACATGAATACCATGAGTTGTCATACCATGGGTTATACCATGAAGTTATTTTTATTTTAAAGTTATTTTTTTATTAATTTAAATTTACATTGACTTTACATAAAGCTATTTTTAATTTCATTTTATTTTCACTCAGTTCAAAAATAAATAATTTTATTAAAAAAATAAAAATTATTATATTAAATAGTATTGTATTATTTTTTAAAATACAAATATTACATTTTAAAATACTATAGAATACAAAAACTATCTATGGTAAATTGGATATTTTACTTTAATCTTATTTTTGTTTATAACTTTATTTTATTTAATTTTAATTTTATTTGTATGTAATTTGACTAAGTCATTCGATTAAGTTACAAGTTATCTGAAACCTACCAAAATTACAAGTTATCTGAAACCTACCAGTAGGGTGTTAGAAGACCACATATTCCAGTACCAGCAATATATATATATATATATATATATATATATATATTTTGAAACTTCTGAAAAAACCAATAAATGAGCCTCAAATTTAATCCCTGCCTTGAATTACAATTTAAAAAAAAAAAAAACATTGATCAATGCTAAATTAATAATGGTCAAATTAATTCTTAAAATAAAATTAACACTAATAATTTTATAACTATATTTAAATTGATCAATGCTAAATTAATAATGGTCAAATTAATTCTTAAAATAAAACTAACACTAATAATTTTATAACTATATTTAAATTTAATTAATAAGTACAAGAAATCAAACCTATTTTCATTATCTTTTCACTTACGCCGAAAACGGCTCCCACTAATTCTTGACAAACGTTGGCCTATGCAGGTCTCCAACCTGCGACCTTCGCGTTATTAGCACGACGCTCTAACCAACTGAGCTAATCTGAACACAACTCAGCTTTTACCAAACAGCAAATTTGCAACCTATGCTGAACAACCTATGCACCTCAGATAAACAGAGAATTAATGCTTCATTGGATTGGATTTCGAACCCGCGCCCAGGGAATTGCCGCTGCACAAAATTCGTTCTAAAATTCTCGATGACCATAGTTGGATTGACAGAAACTGAACAATTTAATTCAAAGTGGGAATATTTAAATTTGGTCAATGATGCATATGTAATTTTTTTGGAGAGACTTATACATATTTCTATCGTATTTAATTAATAATTTAATGTAACTTTATCACATATAAATATCAATGGGACATACGTATTCCATTATATAGTACTTTTATATACTTAAATTATATTTTTGGATTCAAGTTTATTTTGATTACTTTTATTTGTGTCTAACATTTAGGACCATTTTAACCCGATATGTTCTCAAAAAAAGTATTGACCACCTTCTTGAAATCTGAAATAACAATGTTTATCGGCAAATTAATAACAGGGATTATGGGTATGTTGTTCAAGTTTACTAATTTCGAAATTTAGTGATGGTTTTATTAAGTGTATTAAAGTATTGAAAAAAAAAATATCTTGAAAATTAAGAATTGATTTTAATTATATATATATATATATATATATATATATATATATATATATATATTAATTTAAAAATAATTTTATTTATTTTTAAATAGAATTTTCAAAAATAGAATTTATTTAAAAAATAAATCTTCTTACCACCAATGTCATAACTATTAATTAACATTAGACATACCAAATTTCAATATTTATTAAAGATTTGATTCTCTATGTATGAAAGATTTGATTCTCTATGTCATAAGGATTAATTAACATTAGACATACCAAATCTCAATATTTATGAAAGATTTGATTCTCTATGTATCAAGGATTCAACCAACAATTTTACATATTCTTGTGTAAGACAGTACAACCAATGTGCCCAAAATTTTGGTGTTTTTGCTAAATATTTAAGGGTCACTACTGCTTCCTCAAAAGTAGGTTAGAGAAACGGTGGTGCTACCATCCATGTCTGGTAAATTGAACCCTAGAAAGTAGTTAGAGTATAGTATTCAATTCAATTTAAAAGTAGGCATCGCTATGTCCTAGTTTGGTGTGCCTATCAATTTCCAAAGAGTAGTTTAAAAAACCCATAGAATAACTCAGAAATTTTGGCAAGATTATGAAAAATTCCAGCTAATATTTTTGAAAATCTAGGTTACAGTCATTAAACTTCAGTATTTTGGGTGCACTAAAGGTTTTTTATGGTGTTGAATCAATTTCCACCATCAAAAATGCAATTCAAACACTCCAACTACTTGATCTTTTAATTTTTATTTTTACCGGATTCTAGCAAAAAACTATCATCCAAACTATTCTATTGCGTCGATAGACAACTCCACTTCCAAGTGAGTACGTACTAAAATATATATGCATTTGCTAAATCAAATTTTTTTTTCAAGGCTTCTGTCATCATCATTTATTTCAATCTACTTATTATCCTTTTGCACTTTTAATTACTCGTATATATGTCACACTCGGGCCTTAAATTCTCTTGGTCGTCCATCTACAATTTGTCCAATTGTTAACTCAGTGTCATTTTCATTTTCATTTGAAATCACAATCAATGGCTTAAATTGCAATTTTTTCCATGTTGTTAATGAGATCACAATCAATTGTTTAGTTTGAAATGAAGTTTATATCAAGAGCTTTAAATAAGATTCTCACACTGCATCGTAATCAAGTGTAATATGCATTGTTGTTGTTTAGTATTTGTCTTAATTTTGGATCTAGATCAAATTTATTTTCACTCTAAAATAACTTTGCATAATCCGGAGTTATGATGAATTTATGCTGGTTTAATTTTCCCCTTTAAATAGGCTATATTCCATATGAATACTATGGGTCAATACCATGGGTTCTCAATACCATAGGCCATTTTTATTTTGTTATTTTTATTTTATTTTATTTTGACCCAGTTAAAATGTTTACATTTTATATTAGTACCTTGCTCACTTGTGTATTAATATAAACATAACTACTACATATGTTTTATCAGTTTAAGCATGTTATGGAAAAAACCTCTACTAGAATCCATCTAGATTCTTTAGTTATCGTGAAAATCCCTATCGATGATAAGGTTTTTTTTTTTGGATCATTTTGGTTTTTTTTTGAATTATTTTGTCCAATCTTATAGTAGTAGAAATATTTACAAAAACCTCTCCTACAATGTGTTTTCTTTGTAGTGTTTATTTAATATTTATTAGCTCACATAAAGTTTAGAATGTAAATAGGTGAGATTGAAACTAACAAAATGAACAACATAACAATAATTATCACCTACAACACTTGCACTTAATAACCATGACTTTTGTGAATGTCAACTATCTTGATACAACTTTAATTCTAACATGTTTAACCATAATGATTTTCACTAGACTAAAATCCTTTTAACTTGTTATCCTATTTGCAAAATGTTGATAAGTATTGTGCCTTGCTATGTCTAGACAACAAAGACATTTCATAAATAACTCTTCTATAATATAAAAATAAATAACTCTAATAACATACCTGCTAAACCAATAAACATTATAAATTAGTATAAATAATATTTATAGAAAATGAAAATTTTCATTTCTTTTAAACTTATTTCTAATAAAATGAAATTTTTCAATAGATGCACGTGCCTCTTTCGGCCATCAAACTTCTCATTTATTTTAGATTATATATTGTATTTATATCTATCATTGCTAACCCTCAAATTTTTAAGAATATTCCATCATTCCAAACTTTCATTCAAATATTCTATGTTGAAATGTATGTAACAAATCAATTACATTAGGGTTTGGTATGCAATAGTAAAGATTTGGGGGGTTTAAAATTCGTGGGGTATCTGTAGCAACTAGAAGGGGAAATGTTGTATTCCAAATTCACGTGGAATGGAATTCATTGCTTTTTCTAAATTAAAAAATATTTTTATTTTTATTTTTATTTATTTATTTTTTTAATATTTTTACATTTAAATTAATGTTTTTAGCTTCACATTTTTTTCATTTTTTTTTTAAGAGATTAGTTGAATTGGAATTGAATTAATAAATAAAATAAACATTATACATGATCTTACTTTAAATTATAATAAAATGATAAATTTTATATACAAAATTATAAAATATAAATCACTAAAACTACAGAAATAATATGTGTGATCTCAATCATAAAAAAAAAAAATAGTAATAAACTTAAATATTTAAATGTAAATTATCAAATACATAACATAATAATAATAAAATAATAATTAATAAACAAATTGAACCATTAATTAATTGTCATCAATTATCAATTAGAATATCATTAGAACAATAAATGTATCATTGTCACCATGTGAGACACTATTAAAACAATACTCTCCAATAATATTGAGCCTTTCACAATATAACATTGCTGATCAAGGACCGTGACATTTATTTAGTCTAAAGTCATTATCTATATTTACAAACCAGTACTCCCAAATAAGGTAAAAATTTAACAGGAACATGCGCGTTAATATATTTAAGGAGTGTGTTTTTTCAAACTACCATTCACACAACTTTTAATATATATTTATGCCTGTCCTTTAAAGGTTATTATTTTTTCTAATCCAATTATTTATTTATTGAGAGAAATTTTTTTATTGATATAAGTATTGTGTTTTATTTTTATAAGAAATCATGAGAGCAGAGATGCACAGGAATAACACATAATAATTGAATGTATTGCACATAATAGACAGAGATACATATAGTTGGAGTGAGATCCAACTAATTCTAATTTTGGAGATTTAGGTTGAGAGAATATCTCAACAGTCTCCTACAAAACCTCAAAGCCAATCCCCAAACTTAGCACACAACATTAATGTGAGCATTATCACTAATAGACCCCCTTTAATGCTTACATTGTAGAAATTTGAATAACTGATATATTCACCGAGATTCTCCTGATCACACACTATTTTAACTTCATGCACAATACATAATCTCTTCTACCATTGATCATTAATTGCGGAAATAAAACAATCGCATGCGCACATTAAAACCATAAACAATCACACATATGAACGATATTTATGGGAAAGCTTAAAGTGAAAACCCCCAACTATATGTATATTATATGTCATAGAGATCATGCTCAAATCATCATACAAATCTCCTCACAAGCTCTTAGTACAATCTCCAATTGCTACACACTAATCAAGCTAGATCTAGCAAATCACATGCTCCATTCTCTGCCACCTGATATCCTGCCTCTACTACGTAATCAATGCTGAATAATGTCTCATAAATAACTTCAAACAACCTGGCTTGTACTGCATAATCCTCATTGGCATCTCCATCAATGTGTGGTGCAAACTCATGCACCAGTATAATCACAACTGATATTCACACTGCTCTTTCACCTGTCTCTTCACTGGTCTCCACTGAAACTGTCCATGCACTGTAGTTAACTGATGTATTCTTTAGTTGATTAATGAGTTAATAATTAGTGAATTAATTAATAATTAATTCACACCACTCTCACCAGTGTATCAATCTGTTAGACTAGATACAACTAGCTCAACTATGTTTAACTCAGTTAAACTGAACACAACTCCATCAACTAGCTCAATAACTCCACCAAACTCTGTCACATGAGTTCTAACTGAAGTATCCATGCAATAACTCCACTTAACCCTCAGGAATAGCGTAATTCCTTCTGTCAGCTCCTGTGCCACATCTGTGCACTTAACTGAAGTGCTCCAAGAGAATAAGATAATGTTTAGAGTCCAAATATTACTAAGAGCTAATAATATTCCGACATATCTATTTTTATAATGGAAATCTAAAAAATAGATTCCGCCCAATATGTCTAAAAACAAGTCCATATTTTTCCAGTCTTCAATCTACAACTATCCATGCCAGTATCCCCCGCAACTCATAAAATATGATCGACATGTCTAAAAATAGACATAGTCTAAAAATAGACTTGCGCCAAAAATAGCCCGCGGGCCCACTTAGTGAAGGCGACTTCTTTCCACTAAACTCACATTTGCACTGCACCTAACACTCCCTCTCAAAAGATAAGGATTATCTTCCACCCCTATCCCCGCTCTCGTGGTATTCGAATTTTCCCCCGGTGAGCGCCTTCGTCAAGATATCAGCATCCCGATCCTCCGTGGGAATGTATGAAAGTAACATGATCCTCCGCTACACACAATCTCTGATATGATGGTACCTGATGTCGATGTGTTTGGATCTATCATGAAATACTGGATTAGCCGAGAGTTTAATGCAACTCTGGTTATCACAATAAATCACAGTAGGCTCCAAGTGCGACCCGAACAACCCGACTAGGATCTTCCTCATCCATATGGCCTCGCATGCAGCCAAGCTTGCTGCCATATACTCAGCCTCTGCTGAACTGAGTGCCACGGATCTCTGCTTCCTGCTATACCAAGAAACTGTTGTCGACCTGATACTGAATATCCCTCCAGATGTGCTCTTTCCGTCCGTTGGGCTCCCTGCCCAATCTGCATCCGTGAAGCCACATAGCTTCACCTCATCCTCCTGTCTGTACCACAAGCCATATCCCAATGTGCCTCTAAGATAACGCAATACATGCTTGCCTGCCTTCCAGAAGAGCTTGGTAGGCTTAACCATAGCTTGCGAAAGCTGGTTAACATCATAGCATATATCGGGTCGTGTATTGACCAGATACATAAGCGACCCCACCAATTGTCGATAAACAGTGGCATCCACTACCTCCGCTGAAGTAGCATCCTCCTTCCTCCAACCACCAGGAAGAGGAGTATCAACAGGCTTGCAGCCATGCATGTTGAACTTCTCCAGTATTTCTCGGGCATACTTACCCTGAGAAACAAACAGTCCATCACTGTGCTTCCAAATTTCCAATCCCAAGAAATAATGAAGGAGGCCCAAGTCCTTCATCTCAAACTCTCTAGCAAGATCCTCCTTGCATGAAAGTATCAACAGCTTATCACCCGTCAAAATCAAATCATCTACATAAAGTACAATGATTAGCAACTTACCCTCCACCACAATCTGGTATAGGTTAGGATCCGCCTCACTCTTGGAGAATCCAAGTCCGGTGAAATAACTGTCTATCCGTGTGTACCAAGCACGAGGTGCTTGTTTCAACCCATACAATGCTCTCTTGAGCCTGCACACATGCGACTCGCTGCTGAAGATCTCGAAACCTTCGGGCTGCTCTATGTACACCTCCTCCTCAATCACTCCGTTGAGGAACGCAGTCTTCACATCCATCTGATGAATGTGCCACCCCATCTGCGCTGAGAGAGCAAGAATCATCCGTATGGAAGAATACCTTGCGACAGGTGCAAAGGTCTCCTCATAATCGATCCCCTCAATCTGTGAAAAGCCTCGTGCAACAAATCTTGCCTTATACTTCTCCACACTCCCGTCAGCTGCCTGCTTCACTTTGTAGATCCATCTCGAACCCACCACTGATTTCCCCTCCGGCCTCGGGACAATCTCCCATGCACTGTTTCTGAAAATCGAATCATACTCTTCCACCATGGCATCTACCCATGCGGGGTCCTCCACAGCTTCCTCGAAAGAGGATGGCTCTGTCACGATACACTTGCTCATAAGAGCCATGTATCCAGTATACCGGTCAGGTGACTGTCTCTGTCTGCGCTGTGATGTAGGTGCTCCTACAATCCTCTCTGCATCTTGAGCCAGTCGCTCAGCTTCTGTAGTGCACTTCCACCTTCTGATGGTTGGCGCTGCATGAGTGGTCTCTTCCACTCCATGAACCTCCTCTTGTGGCTGATCCACATCCAGAGACTCATCCTTAGGAACTAATAACTCCTCATCTGCATGCAAGTGTGGCTCCCTCTCAAGTGAACACTTCATGGCTTTCTCCTCATGAAATTTGATATCCCGTCGCACAACAGTCTTGTGACTGTCTGGAAAATACACACGATAGTTGTGGGGTGTATCAGTGTACCCCACAAATATCCCAACCTCCGCAGTCGGCTCCAGCTTCTTCCTGGCATCCTTAGTCACATGAATGTAAACAGGTGAACCAAAAATCCTCAAATGGGAAATATCAGGCCTCTTACCAGAAAACGCCTCCTCGGGTGTACTCATGCCAAGTATCCTGTGAGGACAATGGTTTTGCACATATACTGTAGTATTGCATACCTGAGCCCACAAGTGTATGGGAAGGCCCCGATCATGCAACATCGCCTGTGAAACACCCACGATCGTTCTGTTCTTCCGCTCAGTAACCCCATTCTGCTGTGGGTTATGAGGTGCTATGAGCTCTCTTCGAATTCCTTCTGCGCTGCAAAAGTCCTTGAATTTGCCAGAGATGAATTCACCACCATTGTCGCTCCTAAGAGCCTTCACCTGCTTCCCCGATTCTTTCTCAACCAATGCCTTGAACTCACAGAACTTTGAGTATGTCTTGCTCTTCTTCTGCATGAAGAAGATCCAACACTTCCGAGAAAAATCATCAACAAATATCACATAGTACCCGTGCTTTGCTGTCGAAGCTACTGAGAAAGGTCCACACACGTCTGTGTGAATTCTCTCAAGGATCGTCGTGGCGCGACTATCCTTCTCGTGAAAGGTGGCTTTCAAAAATTTTCCCAAGGTACATCCCTTGCACTGATCTGACTGCGCAAGAGTACCCTTAGGAAGCCTAGTAGAAATCTGCTGCAGTATCTTCAAAGCTCCATGGTGAAGGTGGCCCAATCTCCGGTGCCACAACTCGCCATCATCCCGGCTCACCACTCCTTCTGCCTTGCCTGCCATTGCTGCGCAGCCATCTACCTGCAATTGATAAAGGTTCTTAACTTGAAACCCTATCCTCCGGGTCTCACCAGTTGCCTTACTGCGTAGGAAAGCCTTTCCTTCGCTAAAGACAACATCATATCCCTTGTCTTCTAACATCGCCACAGAGATAAGATTCTTCTTCAATCCTGGAACATGCATCACTTCCTTCAATACGAAGGGTTTACTAGATTCCCTCTCAAAGGAAATGGTACCGATACCAGTCGCACTGTATCTACCATCATCGCCCATCTCGATGTGCACTCCAAGATCTTTCTCATCCAACCGCAAACACCACCGTCAATAAACCACACCGAACCCATCACACTTGAAACCAAGCATGCGATCGCTGAAAAATCGGCCAAACCGCGAGGCTAAGGCCTCTCCAAATCCTTACGCATCCAACAACTCGCTTATTTTTCTTCTTCTTTTGTGGGACAATTAAAGTTTAATGTCTCAGTGGTTGGTGACAATGAAAGGACTGTTCTTGACATGTCCCGGCTTGCCTTTCGCACCAGATTGAGAAGCATTCTTCTTGCTCTTCCCCTTCCTTGCTTTGGCAGCCAAATCACAGTTTTATTCATCCGAGTTCTTTGATGAAGATCCATCCCTGGTACTTTGCCTTATCTCCTCTTGCACAAGATCCGACCAAAGTCGCTCCCATCCTGGCAATTTCTTCTGACCATTGACAGAGTCCTGATAGGAATGCCAACTCTTCGGAAGCCCAAGGAGAGCCAAGCTCACCAAGTCCTCGTCATCTACAGTCACCCCCACACTTCCCAACTCATCCTTGCATTGGATGAACTTCGTGAGGTACTTGGGCATACTGTCGCCTTTCTCCATTTTTATGTTCCTGAGTTTATCCTTGAGCACCAACTTCCTCTGGTCGCTCTTGCTTTGGAATAAGTCTATCAACGCTTTCCACATCAAGAATGGAGAAGCCTTACCATGAAGGCTGGACACTATGTGATCCTTTACACCTTCCAACATAATTCTTCGACACTTTGTTGTCTTCTTTTGCCATGCGTCAAGTGCGGCAGCATCGCTAGAAGCAGGTTTTGGAATTTCTGCATCTATGAACTCCTTCAACCCATTGTCATCCAGCACCGCCTCCATCCTGTCCTTCCATGCAATATAATTCGAGCTGCCCTCAAAGGCATACTCCAATCGCAATCTGTTGAAAGACATCTCAACTTCGACACCAAGAAAACACTGCTGCAAATTCGAATTCCACCAACACAAAACTCAACCGCTTCAATGTCTTGCAATTGCTCCAATGATCAATATCGCTCTGATACCATGTAGAAATTTGAATAACTGTTAAATTATTCACCGAGATTATCCTGATCACACACTATTTGAGCTTCATGCATAATACATAACCTCTTCTACTATTGATCATCAATTTGCGGAATTAAAACAATCGCATGCGCACATTAAAACCATAAACAATCACACATATAAACACAGTATTTATGAGAAAGCTTAAAGCTGAAAACCCCAACTATCCGTATATTATATGTCATAGAGATCATGTAACAATCATAGTACAAAGCCTCACAAGCTCTAGTACAATTCCAATTGCTACACACTAATCAAGCCCGATCTAGCAAATCACATACTCCACCCCCGCCAGCCCTTAGCCTGCCTCTACTGTGCAATCCCTGCTGAAGAATGGATCTGAATGAGTTCAAATTACCCCAGCCTTGCTCACGCAATCTTCATAGGCATCTCTAAAGACTGGTTGTTGCAAATCATGCAACAATATAGTCACAACTGATATTCACACTGCTCTTTCACCTACCTCTTCACCGGTCTCCACTGAAATTGTCCATCCACTATAGTTAACTGATGTATTCTTTAGTTGATTAATGAGTTAATAATTAGTGAATTAATTAATAATTAATTCACACCACTCTCACTAGTGTATCAATCAGCTAGACTAGATACAACTAGCTCAACTATGTTTAACTCAGTTAAACTGAACACAACTCCATCAACTAGCTCAATAACTCCACCAAAATCTGTCACATGAGTTCTAACCGAAGTATCCATGCAATAGCTCCACTTAACCCTCAGGAATAGCGTAAGTCCTTCTGTCAGCTCCTGTGCCACATCTGTGCACTTAACTGAAGTGCTACAAGAGAATAAGATAATGTTTAGAGTCCAAATATTATTAAGAGCTAATAATTATTCGACATATCTATTTTTAGACTGGCAATCTAAAAATAGATTCTGCCCAATATGTCTAAAAATAGAATTCCATCTATTTTTCCAACTTGACCAACCATCCACAAATAGCATCCTGCAACTCATAGAACATGATCCATATGTCTAAAAATAGACATACTCTAAAAATAGACTTTGCGCCAAAAATAGCCTGCGGGCCCACTTAGTGAAGGCGACTTCTTTCCACTAAGCTCATCATCTTGTTGCAATCTCAACACTCCCTCTCAACAAGATAAGGATTATCTTCCACCCCTATCCTGCCTCTGTGGTATTCGAATTTGCTCCTGGTGAGCGCCTTTGTCAAGATATCAGCATCCTGATCCTCCGTGGGAATGTATGAAAGTAACATGATCTTCCGCTGCACACAATCTCTGATATGATGATACCAGATGTCAATGTGTTTAGATCTATCATGAAATAATGGATTAACCGAGAGTTTGATGCAACTCTGATTATCACAATAAATCACAGTAGGCTCTAAGTGTGAACCGAACAACCCGACCAGGATCTTCCTCATCCATATAGCCTCGCATGCAGCCAAACTCGCTGCCATATACTCGGCCTCTGCTGAACTGAGTGCCACGGATATCTGCTTCCTGCTGTACCAAGAAACTGTTGTCGACCCGATACTGAAAATCCCTCCAGATGTGCTCTTTCTGTCCGTTGGGCTCCCTGCCCAATCTGCATCCGTGAAGCCACATAGCCTCACCTCATCCAACTGTCTGTACCATAATCCATATCCCGATGTGCCTATGAGATATGTTCCTTTGAGATATCTCAATACATGCTTGCCTGCCTTCCAGAAGAGCTTGGTTGGCTTAACCATAGCTTGTGAAAGCTGGTTAACAGCATAGCATATGTCGAGTCGTGTATTGACCAGATACATAAGCGACCCCACCAACTGTCGATAAATAGTGGCATCCACTACCTCTGCTGAAGTAGCATCCTCCTTCCTCCAACCACCAGGAAGAGGAGTATCAACAGGCTTGCAGCCATGCATGTTGAACTTCTCTAGTATCTCCCGGGATACTTTCCTTGAGACACAAATGCTCCATCGCGCTGCCAAATTTCCAATCCTAGGAAATAATGAAGGAGGCCCAAGTCCTTCATTTCAAGCTCTTTTGCAAGATCAACCTTGCATGAGAGTATCAACAGTTCATCACCCGTCAAAATCAAATCATCTACATAAAGTACAATGATCAACAACTTACCCTCCACCACAATTTGGTATAGGTTCGGATCTGCCTCACTCTTGGATAATCCAAGTCCGGTAAAATAACTGTCTATTCGTGTGTACCAAGCACGAGGTGTTTGTTTCAACCCATACAATGCTCTCTTGAGCCTGCACACATGAGACTCGCTGCTGAAGATCTCGAAACTTTCGGGCTGCTCTATGTACACCTCCTCCTCAATCACTCCGTTGAGGAATGTAGTCTTCAAATCCATCTGATGAATGTGGCACCCCATCTGCGCTGAGAGAGAAAGAATCGTCCGTATGGAAGAATACCTAGCGACAGGTGCAAAGGTTTCCTCATAATCGATCCTCAATCCGTGAGAAGCCTTGGGCAACAAATATTGCCTCGTACTTCCAGTGCCCGCGCCCGCTACTTCACTTTGTAGATCCATCTCGAACCCACCACTGATTTCCCTTCCGGCCTTGGGACAATCTCCCATGCACTGTTTCTAACAATCAAATCATACTCTTCCACCATGGCATCTACCCACACGGGATCCTCCACAACTTCCTCAAAAGAGGATGGCTCTATCACAATACACTTTCTCATAAGAGCGATGTATCCAGTATACCGATCAGGTGACTGTCTCTATCTGCGCTGTGATGTAGGTGCTCCTACAATCCTCTCTGCATCTTGAGCCAGTCGCTCAGCTTTTGTAGTGCGCTTCCGCCCTATGATGGTTGGCGCTGCATGAGTGGTCTCTTCCAATCCATGAACCTCCTCTTATGGCTGATCCACATCCAGAGACTCATCCTTAGGAACTAATAGCTCCTCATCTGCATGCAAGTGTGGCTCCCTCTCAAGCGAACACTTCATGGCTTTCTCCTCCTGAAATTTGATATCCCGTTGCACAATAGTCTTGCGACTGTCTGGAAAATACACACGATAGTTGTGGGGTGTATCAGTTTACCTCACAAATATCCCAACCTCCGCAGTCGGCTCCAGCTTCTTCCTGGCATCCTTCATCACATGAATGTAAACAGGTGAACCAAAAATCCTCAAATGGGAAATATCAGGCCTCTTACCAGAAAACACCTCCTCAGGTGTACTCATGCCAAGTATCCCGTGGGAAGAACGGCCCCGCACATATACCCGAAATTATTGCATGCCTGCCCACAAGTGAATGGGTAGGCCCTGATCATGCAACATCGCCCGTGCAGCACCCACGATCGTTCTGTTCTTCCACTCAGCAACCCCGTTCTGCTGTGGGTTGTGAGGTGCTATGAGCTCTCTTCGAATTCCTTCTACGCTGCAAAAGTCCTTGAATTCACCATAGATGAATTCACCACCATTGTCGCTCCTAAGAGCCTTCACCTGCTTCCCCGATTCTTTCTCAACCAGTGCCTTGAACTCACAGAACTTTGAGTATGTCTCGCTCTTCTTCTGCATGAAGAAGATCTAGCACTTCCGAGAAAAATCATCAACAAAGATCACATAGTACTTGTGCTTTGCTGTCGAAGCTACTGAGAAAGGTCCACACACGTCTGTGTGAATTCTCTCAAGGATTGTCGTGGCGCGACTATCCTTCTCGTGAAAGGTGGCTTTCACAAATTTTCCCAAGGTACATCCCTTGCACTGATCTGACTGCGCAAGATTACCCTTAGGAAGCCTAGTAGAAATCTGCTGCAGTATCTTCAAAGCTCCATGGTGAAGGTGGCCCAATCTCCGGTGCCACAACTCGCCATCATCCCGGCTCACCACTCCTTCTGCCTTGCCTGCCATTGCTGTGCAACCATCTACCTGCAATTGATAAAGGTTCTTAACTCGAACCCCTATCCTCTCGGGTTTCACTAGCTGTTCTTATTGCCTTAAGGTCCTTTCCTTCAAAGACAACATTATATCCCTTGTCTTCCGATACCAGCACTGTATCTACCATCATCGCCCATCTCGATGTGCACTCCAAGATTTTTCTCATCCAGATCTGAAAACAGATCTCGATCTCCAGTCATGTGAAAAGACGCACCACTGTCCAAGAACCATACTGATCCCATCACACTTGAGACCAAGCATGCGATCAGCGAAAAATCCAGCTCAAACTACGAGGCTAAGGCCTCTCCAGCTGCAGATCCAACAGCCTGCTTATTTTTCTTCTTCTGCGGACAATTTGTGGCATAATGTCCGTGTTGGTGACAGTGAAAGCACTTCACCTTGGACATGTCCTGCTTCTTGCCTTTCGCACCGGATTGAGAAGATTTCTTGCTCTTCCCCTTCTTTGCTTTGGCAGCCAAAGCGCAATTCTCTTCATCAGAGTTCCTTGATGAAGATCCGTCCCTGGTACTCCGCCTTATCTCCTCTTGCACAAGATCCGACCAAAGTCGCTCCCATCCTGGCAATTTCTCCCAACCATTGATAGAGTCCTGATAGGAATGCCAACTCTTCGGAAGCCCAAGGAGAGCCAAGCTCACCAAGTCCTCATCATCAACAGTCACCCCCACACTTCCCAGCTCATCCCTGCATTGGATGAACTTCGTGAGGTACTTGGGCATACTGTCACCTTTCTCCATTTTTATGTTCCCGAGTTTATCCTTGAGCGCCAACTTCCTCTGGTCGCTCTTGCTTTGGAATAAGTCTGTCAATGCTTTCCACATCAAGAATGGAGAAGCCTTACCATGAAGGCTGGACACTATGTGATCCTTTACACCTTCCAACAGAATTCTTCGACACTTTGCTGTCTTCTTTTGCCATGCGTCAAGTGCGGCAACATCGCTAGAAGCAGGTTTTGGAATTTCTACATCTATGAACTCCTTCAACCCATTGTCATCTAGCACCACCTCCATATTGTCCTTCCATGCAATATAATTTGAGCTTCCCTCAAGGGCATACTCCAATCGCAATCCGTTGAAAGACATCTCAACTTCGACACCAAGAAAACATTGCTGCAAATTCGAATTCCACCAGCACAAAACTCAACCACTTCAATGTTTTGCAATTGCTCCAATGATCAATATCGCTCTGATACCATGTAGAAATTTGAATAACTGATATATTATTCACCGAGATTCTCCTGATCACACACTATTTTAACTTCATGCACAATACAAAATCTCTTCTACCATTGATCATTAATTGCGAAAATAAAAACAATCGCATGCGCACATTAAAACCATAAACAATCACACATATGAACACAGTATTTTATGGGAAAGCTTAAAGCTGAAAACCCCCAACTATCTGTATATTATATGTCATAGAGATCATGTAATAATCATTATACAAAGCTCCTCACAAGCTCTCAATATAATCTCCAATTGCTACACACTAATCAAGGCCGATCTAGCAAATCACATGCTCCAATCTCTGCCACCTAATAGCTTGCCTCTACTGCGCAATCACTGCTGAAGAATGGCTCTGAATCAGCTCGAATTGGTCCAGCCTTGCTCACGCAATCCTCATTGGCATCTCCAATCACTGGTTGTTGCAAATCATGCAACAATATAGTCACAACTGATAGTCACACTGCTCTTTCACCTACCTCTTCACTGGTCTCCACTGAAACTGCCCATGCACTGTAGTTAACTGATGTATTCTTTAGTTGATTAATGAGTTAATAATTAGTGAATTAATTAATAATTAATTCACACCACTCTCACTAGTGTATTAATTAGTTAGACTAGATACAACTAGCTCAACTATGTTTAACTCAGTTAAACTGAACACAACTCCACCAACTACCTCAATAACTCCACCAAACTCTGTCACATGAGTTCTAACTGAATTATCCATGCAATAGATCCACTTAACCCTCAGGAATAGCGTAATTCCTTCTGTCAGCTCCTGTGCCACATCTGTGCACTTAACTGAAGTGCTCCAAGAGAATAAGATAATGTTTAGAGTCCAAATATTATTAAGAGCTAATAATATTCTACATATCTATTTTTAGACTGGCAATCTAAAAATAGATTCCGCCCAATATGTCTAAAAATAGAAGTCCATATATTTTTCCAACTTGACCAACCATCCACAAATAGCATCCTGCAACTCATAGAATATGATCCATATGTCTAAAAATAGAATTTGCGCCAAAAATAGCCTGCAGGCCCACTTAGTGAAGGCGACTTCTTTCCACTAAGCTCATCATCTTGTTGCAATCTCAACATACATTTCAAAATTACAACACTGAAATCACAATTACAATATTTGTCATTTGTCTTTGTTTGATTGGTCTTCAGCAACACTTACACCCACTCTGAATCTTCCAACTTCCGCTCTTTTCTTCTCCACACATTCGAGCTTCCCATTTGACACATTTAAAGTACAAAATATTCTGACCATATTTGAAACTCTTTGTGAAACTGACGCTTCTTGACCTCCCGAAGGATAGTATCGACACTGAACCATTTTATTGATACACTTCCATTTGTGAAATTCCCTCGAAGAGAAAATTTCGACAGTTATATAGGACAACGATCTAGGTACGAAATGTTTTCAGAAATTAGTTAAACAACCGACCTTTCTACACACTTACAAACTCACAAGTTAAAGGTAACCTGCAGTTGTTGATCTTGGAGCACCGAAGTACAACAAGAGTCTACAACTTATAACATACTGGACATAATCAAACTAGTAACATGCTCTTGTGGCACCGAAAAACACGCAAGAACTACAAGCTTGAACGATATCACTATGTTCAAAATTTGGTTCTTCTTTACAACTTAAACAATATAAAAATAACAAATTTGACCTAAAAATTTGATGGATGCAAGACTTCAGAACTTCAATGACTTTCATCCCAACACATTAAGAACAATATCCAGGCAAAGATTCCCAAGTGTGACCACATCAATACTCTTCTCAACGCCAACACCGGCTCTGTCAGCTGCGTCTGAATAAGCTCTGCGGAATTTGTCTGGACTAGCAGAATTTCCCCTCTCTTAAGAGTCCTTCGCTGCAACTGGCTTCAACCTGTGGAGCTTCACATGCCTACCCAGACTAATGCATGGAACCACGGTTTTGACCCTTGGCAACCCGACGCTAACTCCAGGGGTAAATACTTCGGATGGCGTAACCCAAGGTTTCCTTAATTTTGATCTACGGAACTGGACAGAGATTTTCCATATGCAGTCATGCCCTATGCGCAGAGACATTTGCAGGCTGGGGCGTTGGTACCACCTCCTCCCCCTGCCCACATAATAGCAGCTCCAAGGTATGTATTGGCACTAACAATATGAGCAATTAAATTGTTTAAATTCAATCGCCATTTCACGGACCTTATCGGGATTCAAAGCTGCAAGCTGGAGCATGTACTGATACCTCTCGTCCAAAGAAGTAGGGGGGAATACTAGCAGCGATTTTCTCTCACAGCAGGGCCGTGGACACTAGAAATCGAAATCAAACAACAACTATATAAAACACATAAAACACTTCACTCTCACGCTTATGTACAAAGAATCGATTGTCTAGAAACTCACATCTTCCTAGCCTTCCCATGAGGGAATCAAGCCAGAACAGGCTCCAATACCATATAAGAAATCATGAGAGCAGAGATGCACAGGAATAACACACAATAATTGAATGTATTGCACACAATAAACATAGATACATATAGTTGGAGTGAGATCCAACTAATTTTAATCTTGGAGATTTAGGTTGAGAGAATATCTCAACAGTCTCCTACAAAACCTCAAAGGCAATCCCCAAACTTAGCACACAACATTAATGTGAGCATTATCTATAATAATTTTATCAATCTAGTTTGACCATAAAACATAATGAAATCAAGTAAATTCACAAATATACATATTAAAGAACAAACGTATTGAATCATTTTCGTTACTATGAAATTAGCTAATGATTTAGGAAAAACATGTATAGTCATTGTTTATATAATTTTAGAGGTTTTGAGTGTCATGTTGAATTATTCTACAAAATATCTCAATTAGCATGCTTAAACGCCTTCGTTGTAATGTATTTTGAAGCGAAGCAATTGATCTCAACTTTTGATGTGATGAGTTAGTTTGAAAGAGAAACTTATAAATAATAAAACAAATTTGAACTCACTATTAATTTTAAATAGTTATTTAGGATGATTCTAGCATTTCAAGGAATAATAATATAAGGTATGTGTTTGAAGAAGTTCATGATTGTTTCACAAGTAAGGACAAATCTCTTTACCCAACATCTTAATATTTGAAAGGTCCAAACCTAGTCATGTTCAGATTCAATTATGAATTTATGGAAGGGATAAGAGTCATGATAATTGTCCATTTGATATTTCTATTTACAACGAGTAAATAGATCCATTTTATCAATATTTGGATCTATCCTAAGCATATTAATGTTAAACAAACTACATGCATTAGAGGAAATTTAAAACCCAAAAGTGGCCTCCTAAGGAAAAATAATAAAATAATAGTTATGAATTTTGGAGGGAAAATTAGAAAACTATTTTTGTTTTTATTTTTTATTTTTGTTTTTAATTTTTTGTTTTTATTTTTAATTTTATTTATTATTATTATTATTATTATTTTTTTTAAATTTTAAATTTTAATTATTGTATTTTTGGCTTATCTCGTTATATATTTATTCAAATTTCAAGTGTATACACCCATTAGATGTGGAATTAAATTCCACATCCAACGAGTATCCATTATGCATACTTTTGAGAAGACCCACAATGATAAAAATTGAAGATACATTAAAAAAACATGTTCACGTTTTTTTAATGTATCTTCAATTTTTATCATTGTGGGTCTTCTCAAAAGTATGTATAATGGATACTCGTTGGATGAAGAATTTAATTATGCATCCAATGAGTGTCTACACTTGAAATTTGAGTAAACTTATGAGGAAATAAATAAAAAATGCAATTAAAAAAAATAGTTTTTTTGTTCCCCCCCTAAAATATTTACATGTACCTCTTTTCAAATTTAAATCATTTTGATTGGTTTACATATTATGACATGGAAATTACATGAAAATTTCATGGGCACTTTTAGGCTAAAATTTCCTCTAATGAAAATTCTTAAAATTAGACAAAATTTTTTTAAGTCACTTTTATTATTCTTATTCAATAACTAAAAACCCTTCTATCTAATTACTCTATCCCCATAGGTTTATTATATACCAAATATATAGCCCATGGGCGAGCACATGAGTTTCAACCTTTGGGTTCGGGGTGTAGGGTGTGGGAATACATGATGTTAGGATAGAGACAATTTTTTTCTAACATTCCCAACGATCCATAGTCTACTTAGTGATTGCACAACTTGTGTTTATCTTAGAGTCTATAATTTTAAAAATATTAACGAAGACATATATTTAATGAGAGAATCATTAAAAATTAACCAACAATGAAACTCAAACATAAATACAATATGCACAATTTTTATCCTTGGAGAACCCCAACTTTATTAAAAAACCTAGCCAATGGAATTCCATTAGTCCCTTGGCTAACACTAGGACAAACTGACCAAGTGAGCCTTCATCCCTCACCTCCAAACCCATTATAATGAAGTCTTTCAAGCCCTTTAATGACTTTATTACATGCAATTTGTTATCACTTCCCCCGCTTCCCAAGGTTGAGAATCGAATTGAAGGAAGGTAACCACAAACCAACCTTTAGGTCAAGTAGCTAGGCCTACCAAAACCAGAGAGGGCTCTATCAATGTCACTTTTCAGCAAAAAAAAATGACTGAATATAATGATCTTAGGCTAGTTATGATGCTCAATAGATTAGGATTTTTGTTTGTTTGAAGTTTTGATGGATAGGAATGACAATTAGGGAACTATGCCTAGGGTTTAGGTCAGATTTCAAAGGTTAGATTATAGAGGCAAGGATGAGGCCAAGTAGTTTAGCTTAGGAACATGCTTAATTTTTCATTTGTGTATAGGGTGAACATAGAGAGAATCAAAATGAGCATTAAAATGAATTCATTCATCAGAAGAGCAGTGACATGTTCATGTAAATATTATTAAAACAGAGCATGGAAAGCATGTTTTCTGTCTATATACTGATAATATTAACATACAAAAGCATATATGTGAAAGAAGGATAACATAACATTCAACTTGATAATATTACAAAGAAAAACAAATGCTCAAAGACATACCACTGGAGTCTTAACACTATGTCTGCAACACTGTCTTTGATTTCATTAAAAACAAACTTGTACAATAGCTCCACTGCAAATAACAACTATCCAACCATTCGAATGGCTTGAGTTGGAATACATATAGGAAATAAGAGTAATGACACCTCATGGGGTCAAAATACTATCTAAAAAGCATCATAATTACATCTAATGTGTCACTTCCTAGAATCTAGGGAAGTTAGAAACTATTCCCTCAAATTCAGCCTAAGACTAGGAGTGTGTGTTTCCTTCATTTAATTACATGTTTCCTCATAATAAGAGGAAAAAAAAAACTCAATTACTTAAATGACACCTTATGGGACAACTTAGCTTCGAATTCTGGAGTTTTCTTGGCTTGAAAATTGTCCAAAGGGAATCCAATGCAGAAACGTAGCGCCATTTACAGAAACGTCACGCCTCTTTAGCAAAAGCGTCGTGCCTATTTAGAGGTGAATTTGACCCACTTTAAAACATCTATTCGAAAGTCTGAATGTTGGGCTAGGTAGACTTACATGTCTAATTTACAACACACCTTCAAAAATGAGTAAACACCCACGGGAAAACCTTCAAAATTTGATTCTCTCAACCTCGCTCCAGAAGCACCGTGCTTGGTCAAAATCACTGACAGAAACATGAAAAGAGGCCGTTTTGTGGCTTTTTCTCCACAATTAAGAGGTGTCATGAAAAAATAGGACCTGATCTATAATGTACAAGTGAAAAGGAATCCATAAACATAAACCATTGTTCATTTAAGCACCCTGAGAAAAAGCGTCGTGCCGCTGCGCGACGCTTCCGTGAAAGCCAAATTTCCAGAATTTCCAAAAAATCACCAAAAATACTTAAAATTCTCAAAATATTTCAAAATTTGTTTTATGACACCTATGGATGATAGGCTAAGCAGCTAGGGATGCCTCAAAAAGTAGGTCCAAGTTATCCTTCTCCTTGAGCTTTGTTTGGGCTTCCTTGAGCTTTTTCTTCAATTGCTTCAACCTGATTTGGGAAATTTTGTTTCTGGAGCAATAATTGTTTTCCATATGCCTCTGGATGTCATTTTTATTTTTGGATTTCTTTAAAAGCTTCTCAATATTTCCATTCACCCTGTCAAGGCGATACTCTCTATCTTGATTGATTTCAACAACAATTAATTCATCAAAAGTTTGCCAACTTGATGGAGGAGTTGATTCTTTTTCTTTCTTAAGCGCCCTCTTGAGACCTCTCGTCGTTGGTCTCCTTGCTTTTGTTTTAACTTATGCATCCTCAAAATGATCATCATCTACCATTTCTTTGCCTTCACCTTTGTCTTCCTCAATATGCGCCTTTGGATTGTATTGGAGGAGTTGTTTCACTTTTAACTGTAAATTCTCTTGCTGTAAGAAGGTGATTTGAAAATTTTCCATTGAGAAAATCTCCCTCAACTCTATTATCTCTGCATATTTTTCCTTTATGATTTCCTTGGATGAATTTTCCTTCACATGCTCTGCCATGTCAACCTCTAGGGGTGGTTGTTCATCATGCTGCTGCAATGGTAACTCACCATCATGAATAGGTGGGTACTCTACTCTTTGTCTTTGCTCAGGTGTAGCCTCAGGTGCAAGTACACCTTTGATGGTCTTAGGAGAAAAAAAATCGTCTTACCCTTCTTGTAGGTTTGAGTGATCTCAACCCTAGGTACTTTTGAAGCCTCTGCTTGCTTGCTTGAAGAGCCAACCTTATTTGGCTGTGTTGATGCTAAATATGTGCTATAAAAAATAGGTGGACTAGTAGCAGGTGCTGATGCTACTTTCTCCATGAAAGTTTCCCATCTCATATTGTTTGTTAAGAGTTGGTGAAAAAAATCAGCTTGACCAAACCATGGTGGAACAAACTAGGATGATGCTTTTTACCTTTGCTCTGTACCTATTCCGCCATTTTGACCAAACTCCTGAATAAATAGTTAGATAAATTGAGTGATTTGGTGGCTGTGAAGTGCATTAGTAACCTAACATGGTATTGGTATAGTCTTGAAAATATTCCTTCGCATGTAAAATATTTCATGATTAGCTTCATTAATGGGCATACTTATTAAGTGAATTCCTGAAAGAAAAAACATGCTTAGGTTCATCTATGCAATGAGATTTTAGGAACATTGGGTAATTCTCAAGGTCCAATTCCCTGCCTTTGAACCAGACTTCTCCTTCATTTGGAATACTTGTTGCTAAAGTGATAACATCTGTTGATAAGGTGAATTCAATGCCTGCTATGATGACCTTGTCTTTGCTGAAGTTAGTGGCAAAAAGGCCAGTCAATTGAGTATCACAACCTACCTCCATGATTCTCTCACAAAACCTAAAAGAAACACTATTTTCAAAACATCTCTTGGCATAAGCGGAAGCATTGAGTTCTTGCAAAGTGGATGGATCAAACCTAGAATGGGCCTCCCTTATGAATCTTCTTTTCACCCTCCATAGTGTTTGTGAACAGAATAAAACCCTAGCTAGATGGAGTGGGTAGGGATAGTGAATTTTGGGAAAACAGGGGATAGGGATAGGGTGAGTCTAGGGGCTGAGATGAGGTGTAAGGAAGTTAAGGAAAATTCCCCAAAAATTTGAGGAGGTATGGTGATGTGTTAGCTTTAGGATACAAGTGAAATTTCTTGAAATGGGTATGAGGAGACTTACTAAAATGTGAAAACACATGGATTTTCAAGTTTTCCCGTGGAAATGTAGTGGGAAATTAGGGCTTTGATGGGAAAAATGGTAAAGAGGTTTGTGACTGATAGGGAGTGTTAGGGTAGGGTCTGTGGAAGATACATGAAGGTATCAGATGGTGGGATTATGGTTTTAAATAACTGAAACCAATCAAGAATGAAAGGCACTAAAAACGTAGTGGAGCAAAAACCCTAAGGAAGGAATCCACTCATATGTTGATGATTTGACTTGAGAAAGGTATTGAGAGTGTCCACTTACTAATTTCGGAGGCCTCAGAAGATTTGTGCACTTGTTTTGAAGCTTTAATGGCTGAATTTGAGGCTAAAACCAAAAATCATAGTGACTTTGGCAAAAGCATAGCACAGTGGCATAATCGTAGCACCAACACCCAAAAAAGTCGCGCCAGTACTCAGAAATGTCGGATTGCCTTCCAGAAGCGTAGCAAAATGAGTTTTCTTGAAATTTTCTTTGGTTTTCTTCCACATTTGGCAGCTGTAGAGTATTTTGAAGGTGAGAGAGGAATTCTATTGAACAAGAGATGACAAAATGAGTTGAGTAAGTCACTTTTTCCCTTTATAACATCATAAAGAACCTTTGTTGTCTTTTAGTGAAATCATGAAATTTTGAGAAAAATTTGATTTTTTGAACAATTTGACAATGTAACAAGCTTTGAGAGAAGACAATTTGTCTTTATTTATTTTCTTACCTATGCTAACTCCCTTTGAACATAAATTTTATGGTGAAAATGACTCTTTGTTCGCCTTCTTTATGATAGAATTTGAACATTTATGGTGGCGAAACAAAAGACACCTAGACACTGACCTAGGTGAAATCATGGTGACTGACCTAAGACTCTAGATGATAATGGATAACATGACCTCTGAGATGATAATGACCATGAATAGAGTGGAGGGAGTAGCATTTCAGACCTAGACATATTCGACGAACAAATTTTTATTTGAAAATTGACTTGAAAATATAAAATTTTGACCTATGACCACTACTAAGTAAACATGAAAAGAGTATTTTTGATCACTGAATATTGGACACTAACACAATCCATGTGACCAAAACCATGGGAAACTAAATAATAATGAGCCCAAAACCAATACTATGATCCGATCAACTTTGACTCTTTACCCAAGTCAAGTTTAATATGTTCTTATCTTGTAATATGTTCTTATCTTGGAGTTTCATCTTGTGCCTAATTCTTTTATTTTATCAAGTTCAATTTGGAATTTTATTATATATAACATATAGAGATACATACACATAAACATGGATATCTCTCTCTCTCATACCCACCCATGCACACACAAAATATTAATACACAAGAATAAATATGGGTAATTTTTTTTCGGAACAGTCTATAGTGTGACAAAATGGAATTACCATTCACCGTAAACCGTCGAAATTCCGATGATGGGACGTTGCCTTTATCGGTCAATGAGCCCCATATCTGTACCTCATTTCTCCCCTCTGGCATTCGCGCTCCGATCACCAATACTCTTGTCTGCTCTCGTCTGATGTTTCGACCACCACCCCCCTACCCATCCACCACCTGCATTAACTCCTCCATCCACCACCTCTCGCTCCCATTCAAACTATGAAAAATCACATCCCCACTCGTGTGAAACTCAAGCTACAGGATGTAGCGCAATTGAAACAACACACAAGCTATATACTGGAGCGCAATCAAAGCAGCAGGTCGACCAAGCGCAACTTGACATCGTGAAGCAGTAGGCCGACCAAGAAAGAAAGAAATAAAGAAAGAAACATTTTTTAATGTCCACAAGGCTAAAAGTAGCCTATGGGATAGATTGCTTCTTTATCTGGCTCTTGTATTCGGCCCTTTTCCTGTGAAGTTTTACAATAACCACTCCCAGCTTATCGACACACTCTTCGTTGAATAGATTATCCCAAGAACTAGCTGCCAGAATACTTGCATAATTTTCCCCGTTGTCTTTGAAGGCCTCACATTCTAAAATGAAATGTTTTTCTGTTTCCACTTTTCTGGAGGAGCAAAAAATACATACTCTTTCCTCCCAAATTTCTTTTAGCCTTTTCCAGTGCCCTGTTTCATAACGGAGTTGATGAGAATTAGTCCTTAATTGAGCAATAAGAATTTTAGATCTCCAAGAAATATTAGCCCCTATGTATGCCTTTTGTTGATGGTTATGCGTGGGGTTAAACTCTTCAATGTAGTATTTCTTCTAGTGCATTCTCCATAGGTAATTCCCGTGATTTTTAGTTCCTTGTAATACCCCAAATTTTACCTCTAGATCCATGCAAATCCAACAAAATATAGAAAGGAAAAGGAACATATTCAATGATCGACTCATTAAAACATATTCATTCATGAACACTTACATGACCATCACTAATCGTATTAATATCCCATAGGGACTGGGTTAATTTTACAGGTCTATTTATTTGGGTTTGATGAAATCCCTTGTCCATGGTAATTATCCATAGGTCTCTGGTCAAAGTTTGGAGGGGGTCGTCAAATTAGTTGTTATAATTGCACCAATTTATAGAAAATATCCATAGGTTCGTTTACACAACTAAAATTATATTTAAGAATTGATTGGTTATAATTGCACCACTTTGCAGAAAATTCCAAAGCTTCATTTACACAAATTAAAATCTTGTTTTATATACCAACATGTGATTGGCGTGCTTTACAATTCATCATTGCATTGAAATCACCAATCCTTGTCTTGTAGGTAAATGAATTTTGTAGGATCCTTGTGATTTTAGCTTTAGTGAAATAATGGAAGAAACCTCTAGCTATAAGATGCATATGAAAAACAAAAAAAACTCAGAGAAATAATCTATAACCCAATAAACTGAATGTTAAGTGTTGCTTAAAGTTCTCACATATGCTTGTCCATAAAATTAACTATTATAAGAAATTATAATAGTAGAACCAATTAGATATATTATTTTTGTCCTTTCTACGTAGCTTTCTTCCCTTTTTCATCTAAAAAACCCATACCTCCCTCTACCTTCCCAAAGAGACCTACATGACCTTAACTTTGGTCTAAGTTTATATTTGAAATTCTCCATGGAATCTAGGTTACTATGCACTTCCATTATATCTAGTTATAAATTCTATTTGGTAAAGGATGGAGACAAGGATTTCTCATCTATCAACATCTCACCTATATCAATAATGGGTATGAGGGGAGGGGTTTTAAGGTTTCGAATGCGAAATATATTGGTAAGGAAATCACTTTTATGTTCTTCACCTTTATTTTCTACTTCAAATTTTTGAAAATATGTATTTTTTTAGAGATGAAGATGACGTTAAATTGTTGTGTCAATTTTTCTTTATTATCACTAGATGCTTCCATCACTAGGGTCTCTTTGTCAATTTGTCTCTAGGAGATGAGGTTATGTCCAAAAGTGTCTTCTTTGGATAAATTTGAGCCACATTCCCCTCCAATTCTACTCCAACCCCAATGAGCCTCTTTCCTCCATTCAATTCCTCCTCCATTGAATTAAATTACTTATTTTAGGTGTACTTAATCGTTAAGTGTCCATATTTGTAGCATTCATTGCATCTAAAGGGGTGGGGGGGGGGGGGGAGTGGGGGCTTCATAGTAAATGGTTTGGTGATAAGTTTCAATACCCTTATGAATCTCTATAGACTCTGCTAAACCTCTACTTAAGTCTAATCCAACAAGAGTTTGAGTCATTACCATATGCCCATAACCCGGATAAGTCATTTATGCATCATGAAAATGATGGAGGCATTTTTTTTTATTTCTTCAAACATCACATCCAACTGCAACATGAGTGGTATCCCTAGAAATATTTCTCTTATGAGTACTATATCCAAGTGAGTTTATCTAGCATCAAAGTATAATTGTCATGTTTTTAGAAATAAGGATTGGTTACCCCACTTCCACATGTTATTTATAATTTTATTTATTTTTACCATAAACTCGAATATCCAGACTATCCAACGTCTAGCTAAAATTAAATTGCAAGGGAAGCTCCCTACTAAAAGCTTGAAGTTTTCTTTGGTCCATTATTTAAAAAATTCATTGTTCATTCTTTTATCCAAGAATCTACCCACAAGGGCCATGTCTGTCATTTGCACAATATCATTTAACCTCATATTTTCCCTAAGATGCAAGTTTACTAGATGTTGCATATTCTTAATATAGTTTCAACGTTTTTTCTTCCACACAGTCTATGAATTATGTACACCAAAGCAATTTATTGCAAGGCTTATACCACTCATCAAAACATACTTCAAAACTTCCCTTATGGACCCTAGTTAAGTAAGTCATTGTTCCAATCTCATCATAAGAAATTATGGACCCACCTAGGGGGTTCTACCCTCAAGTGAACCTATAAATGTAAGAAATAGTCCAAGTGAGTGTCCCAAGTGTCAAAGTGAGCCATACTAGTTACTAGTGAGCCAAACAAATATGTACCTTCATATACCATAATCACGTGCAAAATGATTTTCCAATGCTTCTTGTAGGCGCTAGAAAATATTTTCTAGCGCCTACAACAAAAATGGAAAATCATTTTCCGGCACCTATTAACAAAGGATCCTACCGAAGAATTAAAAATACTTACAACTAAAAATATCTAGGCAAAGATAAGGTATTTAAATATAGAATCAAGATCTTATTCTTATTCTTATTCCACCTTCCTTCTCATTCTTGTATGTATGGACACTGGTTATCCACTTGTTGCACCTCAAAAACAGAGTAGTATATAATGGACTATTGTTACATAGGACTTGGACCCTCCAACAACTAACTTAATGTACTCATATGCCTTGAGGTAATTCCATTTCTTATTTATAACATTGAATTCCTCTTTGAAAAGATTCTTGGTGTTTTGAAACTCCTACTTGGAAACATATAACTTGGAAGCCTTATCTTGCAAGGAAACACTTGAATATGAAACAAATATTGACCTTCCACCTCATCCACGCTCTTAGTTGCTTTCATCTATCATTTTCATCACCTCTATGAGCCTCTTATGGTTAGCTTAGCTCCAACCTTAAAGACTAGTAAATTCATGTGAGGATGTAGTTATTGACATAGTTTATCAATGTTGACTTACTATTATGGATTTATTAATACTATATTGTGTGTTTTCAATACCAAATTGCTTCTCTGTTACACATGTTGCCAAATTTAGGTGTGGTACCCTCTTAGGAACTTGCGATGCACTTTATTTAAGAGACCAATTAGGGCTAATTAATTTTAGGTTATTTCAACTCAGATATAAAAAAAAATCCAAAAAATGGATTTGGGTTGATGTGGACTTGAAATTAGGCATCCTAAGAAATCATGGACCCACTTAGGGTTTCCTACCCTCAAGTGAACATATAAATTTAAGAAATAGTCCAAGTGAGTGTCTCAAGGATCAATGTGATCCATAGTAGTGACTAGTGAGCCAAACAAATATGTACCTTCATATGCAGGAAGCACTGCAAAATGATTTTTCAATGCTTCTTGTAGGCACTGGAAAATCACTTCTAGTGCCTAAAAAAATGTTGAAAAATAATTTTATAGTGCCTATTGACTAAGGATCCTACCTAAGCATTAAACATCCTTACAAGTAGACATATCTAGGCAAAGATAGGGGTATTTATTTAGATAATCAAGATCTTATTCTTATTTGTATTCTCCCTGGCTTATCATTCTTATATGTATGGACACTCGTTATCAAATTATGTATGAACAATAGAATCCATATTCATTTTGGAGTGGAATATATGATTGTGTGCAAGTCAAATGTTCATTATTAGTGGAAGCTAATCTTAGAGAGGTTCAAAAAAAGTAAAAGCAACAACCACTAAGACAACATACATAACAATCAGTAACATTAATGTTGCACCTCAAAAATAGAGTTTCCAAACAAGGTGTGTTACAGTAAAAGTAGTTTGTTCACCGATAGTGGAAAATAGTTAGATTTGTTCAAAAACAGTATTGCACATAAGCATTATGATCACGTGAGCTGAAATTTCAAAAACCAACACTTACAAACACAAAAAAATTTGATGCCAAGCACCAATATCACGTGGAGATAAACTATATGAAGTTATGTGATAATTATGAGGGAAAATGAACCTATTAATATCAACATTTGTTATGATTATATATCACATATGTGATAATTATATGAAGTTATGTGATATATCACAAATTGATGGAAATAAAAACCTTATATGATACAACCATCTTTATGAGAAGGAAAAACCTTCGAGTGGGTTGAGATGAGGCCAAGTTCTTGTCCTAGGTTACTTTGACATGATCAATACACATCTCATAACATTGAAGCTTAGCCAAAAAAATAACAATATAGACATATTTCTTCATTTGTATAAGATATTTTCCTTGAAAATCGTGATTCGATAGTGAAAAAACTAGTATTTTAAACCAGATTGGGACTGAAGTCCAAAGTTTAATTGTTCAAAGGCATTAAACCATATTAACCCCCTTAACAAAAGCTATTTGTACTACATTTGCATGCACAAATTTTTTGACATTAGGTGCATCAATGCCCCGCGACATAACCACTTCTTGTCCATATATTCTTGAACTGATCCCAAAACCTGTCATAAGATTAAATTGTTATATTACTTGGAAAAACCCCCATGGTTAAAAACTTCCCCTATTTTAGTTTTCAATAACCTTTGCTTCCTTTGCAAGGATTATGATCTTCCCATTCTTGGGAAACACCCTATTCATTCTTCTACCCTTTTTCTGCATGGTTTTGGGAAATGTTTGAGGTTGTGGTTCAGATTCTACTCAAAGCCCTTGCTCAGATCTAACAAACCATTATTCTTGCTCATCGATAATGAAAATTAGTTCCTTTAGCTTGGAATTTAGTGTAGCTTTCAACCGCAACCTCATTTTTTTTGTGGGATTGATTCACGACCTCCTTTAATATTCTGTTGCATGGTGAATTTCTCTAATAACTACACCCTTGTTTCTAACTTATCCAATGCTTTCATATTTCTTGTTGTCTTGTACTTATATTTGGTGTCCTCTACTCCTCTAATAAACCCTAGGTATTTTCATCATATTAGGGTTTTATGTGGCTTTTTCAATAGATTGGTGACTCTTGGATTCTATAGCTAGAGGCCTTTCCTTCTTATGTTTTATATGAAATGGTTGTCTCATTACCCTCTTCCTTGACTATTGTGTTTGCTTGTTTAAATCATGTAGGCACAAGATTTAAATTAGGTCATGGTGGTAGACATCACAGGCATATAAAACCTTCCTTTTTCTTGCACATGCCACCATTTTAACTAAGCTTTTATGCAGGAAAAAAAGGGAGATTCATCCTATTGGAACCGACCATGTGTACAAAAAATATCATGTGTTACAAAAATACCTTAGAGAATCAACCATCACATGTCAGATAAATTTAAATCCATCGCATTGGTTTAACCCACTTTGGTTTTTTAATGTTATAGTGGACCCCCAAACTCCAACAAGGGTCATGAAAATTGGCTTTTAGGAAAAATTACGGTTCACCCCATGTTCTAGCTTCCTTTTGAACCATCTCTCTCCCTATGCTGGTATTTTTGTTGCTTCTGCAATGCTTTCCTCTGTTACAGGAAAACCTAGTCCCTCAACCCTAGTGCCAGTACCATCAAAAGAATCAACAAAATCATAAGAGAGTTTAATTTTATACTTGGTGACCAGGTGAATGATGGGCTCCCATCCTGCTTCTATGAAAAATGGGAATTCCTCAAAACCATAAATATAGAACACGATTGCTCCATCTGACTCATAAGACTTTAAGTTTCCACTCTTGCCCATATTTCTGATTATTCCCATGTCCTAAGAACTGACTGAGTAATTTCCTCAATGTATGCTGCAGATCAACCTTTATGTGCTCAATGAATTTGGAAATGGGGATCCTTCTTCTTGTGTTTTATTTTCTTTCAACCACCTCTCTTACATGCAGATGTTTCAAACTTCTCTATCCACATGATTAATAAACCACTTCTGAATTTGTAAGTGGATCCTGATTCTCCATAATACGTATATGATGATGACTGTTTAATTTCATGCCTACCATAAAAAACGAACTAAATTCATCTTTTTGGGTTCAATTCATACCGACTCATAATGATTTTTCTTAGGTTTCCACTGTTGCCACGTCCTGAGAATGACCGAGTAACTGTTTTCTACTGCAGATTAGCCTTTATGTGCTCTAGTGCTTTGGAAATCGTTACCACTACACTAATTTGTTACCACCGCCTTAATACATTCACACCACCGCCTTGTTACCATCACTTTACCTTTTTCTTTTTCAAAAATGAAATTTTATCCAAATTTTTATTGTTTAATTAATTGACCACTTTTGAATCTTGATCAGTTTTGACTCTTTTAACAACGTTTCTCAAAGTCATGTAGGCGCTGGAAAATCATTTTCCAGCGCTTACAACAAGCATTGATTTTTTTTTTAGTGCCTTCTGTATATGAAGCTATAAATTTGTCTTTATTGATCTAATGTGAAGCTACAGGTTTGGGTCCTGTTGGAATCCCTTATTTCATATTTCACATTGAAATAATAAATTTCCATTAGGGTATTTCATGACAATGATATCACTTACACATTTAGGTTAGGGATTCCAAGGATATTTCTCTTCTACATCATTATGCCATATTGTTGCTACATAAAGGAGTTATTGAATGATGTTGAGGACTAATAGAATGCCCCTCAATCTCCACCCATGTAATTGATGTAAGAAACAATGACAACCTTACTACAAGCAAGAAAAGTAATATTTGATTCATAGTAATCCTGTTAGATTAATAGGCATATGTTTCGTAGGACAATTTAGGTGATGCTGAAATGCTCACATGATGCACTATAGCAAGTATGCTAGAATAATCCATCTAATGTACCACACACTTCTTGGCGTTTGAAATTCGAAGACAATATTAATTATCATGGCTGAGTTGAGAAAAAAGAGTCCCATGGATGACATGCCACTGATACAAGAGTGTTCAAATAGGTTGTATGAGTAGGTGATGAAACTCTTATATGCAACAATGTGGATAAATTAAATAACAAAGATGTCTAGAAAAGGGAAAGATCATGTATTTATAAAATACCAAGCTACGATCCCAGTGACGATCAAAGGGAATAAACCCATCATTGAATGATTATCATTAGCTCATATCATGCATATACAAACTACAATTTGGGCCAGGTCTGCCACTAAAGTGGTGACCTTTGGTTTAATCTTCCAAGAGATAAGAATTACTCTTCATATTCACCTATGAATCTTTATATATCTTGTAACCTAATACTAAAAAAATATTTACGCTATACCTCAACCCATAGAGATTATTTCTATAATATTGAGAAGAAAAGAAAAATGCGTTGTTGTCATCTTCTAGTTATATTTTACTATATTGAGTTTCTTAGAGTAGATGTAGTGTTCATTATGTAGTTGTTGTAGTATTTTTTTAGCTTCTTTTATTTTCATTCTCATATTATTTGATTTTTCTAAATACCATGTTAGTAATATTAAAGTTTGATTTTTAAAAAATGTGCACAATAATTTTTTTGAAATACTACTAAATGTTCCAATCAAATATCAGTGCCAATTTAGAGAGAAAATGCATGTAATGAGGTCTTTTCACTCTTTTAACCATATTATTGGCATATAAACTCTATATGCAGTTTTTTGGTTTGTCTTGTGAGCTTTCTATATAAACTTTCAATCACTAGTTTCATGAAATTTTCGAGATATATTTTGCTTAGATGTTTTATTAAGTACCTTGGTGGAGAATCCTAAGAGTAATTCTTGTGGGTCCCCAGCGAATATTGTGATAGTTATAATGGAAGCCTGTTTTTATTGCATGTATGAATTTTATCAATTCTTTATATGTATTTACTCATCTGATGTGAAATTACAAATTATCTAGCGCTGGTGCTTCTTGTAGGCGTTGGAAAATCATTTTCAGGCACTTTTCAGAGGTAGATTTGCAAAGATTAGGGAAACAAAACTGAGATTGGGCTGACATTTCCAACAATATAGATGATTAGTCACGATTAAATGGAATAAATAATATAACCCCTATATCCTTATAACTGGTAAGCTATACAATTATTTCCATAGGACTTTCAAAGAAATTTCAAATTCATCAAATAAACTGACCTTTTCAGAGTAATCATAGAGTTTTCAAGAATAAGGACATAACCATAATAGGCTAAGCCTGAATATAATCATGAAATTTTCAATGACATAGCATCGTGAGAAAGTAGAAAAACCAAATTTCTTTACCTAAATTCGCTGAAACAACAAAGGAACTAACCCTTCAATAACATTTCCCATACATAGTATTGAAGTGGCCAAAAGCAATATTTCCTTGTATAGAGGATTTTTGATTCCATAGCTCTGACATTTGTTTAGCAAACAACTCGAACTTCAGTACACACATATAAGAATAAAGATATATCATAGTGAGAATTCATGTGACTCTTTTATGTTTTAAATTTACCTTTTGGCTATTTTCTCTTTCCCAAAAATTGAGGGGCAATGTAAATCCTAAAAATTAGAGAACCCATTATAGAGGAACAAAAAATAACAGAGATTGTAGGAATAATCACTTGGTGTGGTTTGTCGTAGCACATTGGGGCTTGTTTTTATTTATATTGACATTTCCATTAATTTAATAGTGACAGAGCCTTGTTTTAAAGCGTGTTTTGTCCTATGTTTTAGATTTGCATCCATTCAACTTCCTAATATGTTTCCACATTTTTTGTAGACATTGAGACAACATGGAAAAGAAATGGAAGACAATCATGGGTCTTAAGGTGAAAGACCCTAAAGAGAATATAATTTTTTTCAAGTAAAGATTTAGTTTGGTCTGATATATACAAAAAAACATGAATATTGATCGGGTTGCAAAAATTCCCATGGAAAGAATTAATGATTTTATTAAAGGAGAGGAATCGAATCCAAATCCTCCATGTTCCTTCCTTCGTCAAAAAATCAAACCCCCAAGATCAAGGGTAAATGTTGCCTTACGATGGGAACTGTAAGTATTTTAGAAAAAAACATTATTTAGATGTTGATATTAATAGTTCTTTATCATTTATCATATGTTCTGACATTTCAAAATTTATTTTGTAGTTATAATTGCTCATATGGTCTATAGGACAAAAGAGAAGAATGGAAAACCAAACCAAGGCATTCAATTGCCAAAAACAGGGGTTACCAATGTCGTGCCAATGCTATTTTATTGTAAAGTTTATGGGTCAGGATCCCGACACAAGAGTAATAATAGACAACATGTATGATCATGAATATGGGAAAGGATGACATTTTTATGGCAAACATAACACTTTATGAGATGACGTTCCTTAGAAGAAGCCCAGACTTTCAAGGGACATGATTTCTTATTTAGAAAGTTTTTTTTCTTTCTTCAAGTGCCAATTGACTCCGTTTGTAAATATCTTAACATAGATGCTACAAATAAAGATAGGGATTTTTTCCTATGCAATAAATATATTGTAAACATCTATAATCGTCTAACAAAATAAATTTACCAAATGCATAACAAATATGAAATGAGCGTGAATATATGGTATCAAAAACACCATAATGATTTCTTTTTCTACCATAAGCCCAATGGTGGAGAGATCCCTTTTATAGATGGAATAAAAACAAAATTGATGTTGGAAAATATGGTCAAGTTATCCCACAATAGCTTGATAGCCATGGACTCAACGTTCATTACAAATAAATATGGTGTGAGTATTTTTTCCAATGATTGCATAAAATCATTTTGGTTATAATGGTTCAATATGATTAATGACTTAAAATTAACCTCATTTTATTTAATATGAAAATACTAGTTGTACACACTTGTGGTGTTTGATGAAAAAAAAAGTGGGTGCTATTTGCATGGGTGGTGAAGTCAGGTAATACACCACAAGATATAGCATTATGGCTGGAGCACTTCATGCATAGGTGTTTTCAGCTTTGTCTTGATTGGAAGGTCAATGCCTTCATGGTTGATGATGCTATGGCTGAAATCATTGCTTTGAGTTAACATCAATATTCTTATTTGACAATTTATCACTTAAAATTAATTAAATGTGGTAGGAGACTCACCAAATGTGAAGTGATCTTGTGTATTTGGAACACAATTAGGGCATGGCTAAAGAATGTTAATAAGTTGGTCAGTAATTCAGAAAAAAGCAAAAGAGATGTTCAATGAACTTGGTCATATCATGAAAAATTGTTCTAGTCATGAAGTGGATGATGTAATCAATGGATTTTTCAACAAATTTGCAACTGAGGAGAAGTTTTTGGACTATATCCGCAAGAATTGTGTTGCAAATGACAAGATTTGTAAGTTTGCATATATATATATATATATATATATATATATATATATATATTTAGTACATTTTTTGTTTAATAAGGACAAGATATGTTTACTAATTGAGTTTTTTCATTTAGGGATGTGGGTTAAAGGTTGCTAAGATTTTCCTCATGCAAACCAGGAGACAAATATTGTTGTGGAGTCATACCAAGGTTATCTCAAGACAACATTTCTATGTGATAGAAAAAATAATTTTTCTCGTAGCATGGATTGAATATTCTACGCTCTCCTAAAAAATGTTGAGCCATGTTATTGATTCAAGGAAACTTTGAAAAAATAAGAATAAAGATATTTGAACAACCACAAGAAAGAGATGAAACTTGAATCATCAATGGAAAAGGCTAGAAAAATTCCAGACACTGATTGCAGGCCTCATGAGATCATATCTCATACTTATTGGGTGGAGTCAAGGTAAAACTGATAAGAAATATCTTATCATATGACATCACAAAATTTTTATCACTTGTGATTTCCCATGGTCTATTCGTATCAATGTTTGCAAGCATGCAATAAAGGTAGATTGGTTGCATTCCTCCTTGATAGATTCATACCCTTTATTGGATCTTGATACCACACCTATTACTTTGAATTCCCCTCCTGAGATAAGTATAGAGGCACCAAACCTTGATGCAGATATTAGCACAACTATTATGGATGATGAAATTGTTGAAGAACTTAATTTATTGAGAGAGGAGTTGTTTGGCTATCTAGACCTGCTTTGGAATAGTCTTCCTTCTACTATGAGCAGGAAAAAACAATTAATTGATTTGGCTAAAATTTTTGTGGATGATGCGAATGATATTCATATTATGGATTATGGCTTCACCCTGGGGTTGGGTGGTTATGAGTCATCTTTGAAGAGGAAGAAAAGTTTCCATAGTCCAAAAAAGAAAAATAAAAGAAGTAAAAAAATGTCAACTTGGATATTGATTTTAATGTCCCTGCATCCGAAGATGAACCATTTTGGTTTCAAAACCTTAACAAGTGTGGTCATCCTCGCTCTAACAATGCATCCTCTATTGTCCCAAGTAAGTTATATAGGGAGATGATATCAATATGTTTAGATCAAAATGTCATAATTGCCAGATTTATTGTTGTGTCTTTGCTCTTAATTTTGTGTATTGGTTGTTGTTGATGTTGTTAATCTAGTGTTTGAATGTTTGCAGAGCTGCAACATCTCAATACCGTGCTTTCACTTGAAGCACATAGATAGACCCACCATCGCTCTACTTATCACATCAATAAAGGTGCATTTGACGAGACTCTTAATTGATGTAGTCTGTATTCTAGTGTATGTATTACTTCATATGTGATTATTTGCTTTGATGGAAATTGCATTGTTATATTACAGATACAACAACTTTTTCAATTGATCACCCTCCATCTGAACATGATTGGGTCACTGATATCACACAAATTGATGATTTTCCATGTTTTTTGTTGTCTTTTCTCTTAACTTTATGCACTGGTTGTTGTTGATGTTGTTAATGTAGTGTGTGAATGTTTGTAGGGGTGCAACATATCAATATTGTGCCTTCGTTTGAAGCACATAGACATACCCACCATCACTCTATTTATCACATTAGTCAAGTGCATTTGATGAGACTCCTAATTGATGTAGTTTGTATTTTGATGCATTTATTACTTCACATGTTATTATTTTCTCTGATGGAAATTACATTATTATATTACAGATACAACAAATTCTTCAATGGATCCCCTCCATCCGAACATGATTGTGTCACTGACATCACACAAAATGCTGATTTTCTATGTTTGTTGCTATGTATTTGCTTTGTGAATTGGTTGTTGTTGATGTTGTTAATGTAATGTGTGAATGTTTCCAGGGGTGCAACATCTTAATATTGTGCCTTCACTTGAAGCGCATAGACAGATCGACCATCACCCTATTTATCAAATCAGTCAACGTGAATTTGACGAGACTCATAATTGATGTAGTTTGTATTCTAATGCATGTATTAGTTCACATGTTATTATTTTCTTTGATGGAAATTGCATTGTTATATTATAGTTACAACAACTTCTTCAATGGATCCACATCCATCCGAACATGATTGTGTCACTGACATCACACAAATTGGTGATTTTCCATGTTTATTGCTATGCATTTTCTATTAACTTTGTGCATTGGTTGTCGTTGATGTTGTTAATGTAGTCTTTGAATGTTTTTATGGGTGCAACATCTCAATATTGTGCCTTCACTTGAAGCACATAGACATACCCACCATCAATCTGTTTATCACATGAGTCAAGGTGCATTTGACGAGACTCATAATTGATGTAGTATGTATTATGATGCATGTATTAATTCACATGTTATTATTTTCTTTGATGGAAATTTCATTGTTATATTTTAGATACAACAACTTCTTCAATGGACCCCCCTCCATCCGAACATGATTGGTTCATTAGCATCACACAAATTGGAGACAACATGAAAATTGCATTCTCAAAAAAGTTGTGAGAGAAATTGCATCTTATTCTTCTTTAATCTCCCACATACCAACATTCATGCCACAGATGTCATTGCAGTTGATGATGCTAGGTTTTTGAGTATTCCTGGTGGAGTTACCATATTTGGTTAGGTGTGATTCCTATCCATGAGGAGTTGGTTGTTAGATTTTTCTTAGTTTCCCTAGCTAGGGTTAGGAGAGCATAAAATTGTTTCAACCAGTAAGATGAAAGTATGTACATGTACCTCATATTTTCTATATAAATAAAGTGTTTTAGCAATCCAATAATTGAGTACTTGAAGATTCAAGTACAATAATTGAGTACTTGAGTAATGAGATTTCCATCACTTGCTTATAATGCCAATTTTATAGAACAAAGGGTTGAAATTGTTAGTGTTTTAGCATATATATGTGCCCCAAAGGATTAAAATTGTTACAATTGGATTGCACTTGCATGTTATGATTCATATACACAATATTGTTTGACAACCAATTCTTTCTTATAAAATTGAGATGCCACATACACAATGAAGAAGACAATCACTCATCACTCTTTTCCTTCTGCATGCCATTATTGTTGTTATTGTTCTCACAACTCTTTGTAAAGAATCCTCCTTGAACAAAGCTGAAATTTTGCATCCATATGTCATGTGTCCAGTTTGGGCAAAAAACCATCCACCATGAAAATGAAGCTAAGAATACTGGCCATGACTGTAAATCATTGGGGATCTAAGATACACTTTTACAATTTATCCAACATTGCCTTACAGGGCTATAAATTGCACACATTTGGGATTACAAATGAATTGGTAAATTTTTTATGAGTACCAATGCTGAAAGAGGGCTAACAAAACCTACTTCTTTTGTGTGAATATTTAATTTTAAAGCATGATTTTTTCATGGGTATGATAACTGAAACCATTTTACAAAAGATACAATGCCTCCTGAATAAGAGTAAAGGTAAGAGCATTAATTTCATCTCAATTGTTATGAAATGAAATAGTAACATAACGAAGTCACATTATCAAATCTCTTCCATACTAGTGTGCAACTAGGAATACAAATATGGATATAACATATAATAGAAAGGGATAATTATGATGCCTTTGGTTTAATTTTTATACTTTTAGCCCTGTGGGCACAATTGAAAGTACTGAGAGTTTTTTCAAGGAAATGGATAAATGGTGAAACAATTCCTATTATACAAGTATTTGACCTCCCACCCAATGAATAATGTAGCAGACTTGTATGTTTACTATTCCTACACACTTTTTAAGGTTAGATATAAAATTGTATTCTAGTTTCATTCTCAATTAGAATAAGGCTAATATTTTTCCTTGTAGGAAGAGTTTTAGTGGTAACAATTTGCAATACAATACCACTAGAGGAAGTATCTTTGATCCTAATGGTCCGTTATTCAAACATGTTCTCTTCACATATGAGTTTAGAATATGGATAGTTGTAACTTATAAAGTCTAGTAATAAGGATATATACATAAATATAACACAAGGATCTGCAAACCTCAAACATGTGAAACAATTGGACATTGTCAACTTGGAATGGAAAGATCAATATCTAGAAGTAAAAAAAAATCTTTGCATGACCTAAAATATGGTTGGATTAGGTGAAAGGGCGTTGGCTCAATGTTTAGGCATAAGGAAATTTTTTCATGCCAACCATTTGTCATGTTTCACACACTTCAAAGTAAATTTCCATCGATTTGATCTAGATTTCAAACAACATGATAGAAGAAATAATCGACAATTTTTAGTTATTTATGGCCAATGGAGATGCGTACTTCTTTTTCTTGGAATTTGGTAAAGGACCACACTCTAAACTGCAAAACATGAAAATTGGGTTTAATGGATCTCTCCTTGACATAAAACAAGTTGGAAATGCTACCATATATTTAACTAATCTATTGGTTTGTGTATATAAAAATGTTGATGTAGACCGACCTCATGTAAGTTGTTGTATACTAGATGGATTCATAGTGAATTCAATCAGAGTAGTAACCAACAAGGTGAATCATTGCTTTGTATCATTTTTGCAAGACCTTCTCCTTGCTCCCCAAATAATTTCTTATAGTAGCATTTTAAAAGTGAATGAGGCTAAAAATCATCTCAATCACCAAGCATGAATTAACATAGGTACATATAGAAAATTTCAAAGAGAAACTTGTCCCTAAGATAATTGGATATAATGTCCCACTAGTGGATGTGTGCTTGTCACTCTCTTTCACTCATACAAACCCACTAGAAAAATATGGGTATAGTGTCCTACCAAGCCAACATTTCTTAAGGGTTAGAATATAACAACCACATATATTCTCAGATAGTAGCAGAGGAGAATGTCTAGAAGTGACAGAGGTTCTCACTTACAAGCTTTCATACTTTTATGTCTCCTTGTTTTGGATGATGACTCAAACACATAGGAAAGGAGGTTGCAGAATGAGAGTGCTATGTAACATGCTACAATAAGTTTTTTTAGAAATAGTATAGAGATGAATAAGCTCCCTTAAGTAGTAAGTTGATGCCTTTCCTTTTCTTGATAAATCCAAATTTTGTGTATGGTTTATTTTTTTTTATTTTTTGATTTTTTATGGAGATATTCATTATATGTACATGACGAGACTTTGGGGCTATCATGCCCTCCCAATAAGGGCACATGTACCCGAGTAGGAGCTTGATGTTAAACACCCTTTTTTATAAATATTGTACATATGATCTTCACCATATTTTTCTAGAAATTTCCAAGATGACATGGTTTAAAATTTGGTAGAATTTGGCATCATAGATTGTGTTGGGCCACTAATTTGTATTATTATTATCACTTCTTAACATCCACTTCATCCATTTCTAATGTTCTTTTATCAAATTATTTATCATTTAAACCCATTTCATAATTATTTATGCTCTTATGGATAAGTAATATTTATTCTCCTTTATTTTTAATAAATTGAATATTATGAATTATTTTGTAAATCATGGTTTATTAATGATTTTTTTTTTATAACTCATGATTTTAGCCACCAAGATCTCTTTCAGATTGAAAATATGATCTTCAGTTCATAATTAAATATTCCAACTCAGAAATTTGTTGGGATAACAAGAGACAATTTTGCGTTGAACATTTTAGGCAAACACAGAAGAATTATGAAAATCTGAAACATTGGTTTTGTGTAGAACATACCACATTAGTTTTTTACTGATCATTTTTCCAAAATTCGGTCTTGATTGAGAGAAACGCAAGGTTCTTTAAAGGACAGATTCACAGATTTTCTGTTGTGGCCATTTTCCAAATTGCCCCAATTGTAATTTCCAGATTCGACTTGTGCTAGCTGAATCATGATGGAAATATCTTTCAAACCTCATCTTGGTTATTGAGATTTTGTAATCAATTCATTTCCTTTTGTTGTTTGTATATTTAAAAGGAAAAAAATCAGAGAGAAGGGAGATAACACATTGTTACACAGTAATTTGTCACCGTCCCTACCATTCCCCGTCCCGCACAATGGAGGACCCATTTCGTGACCTGTGAACATTGTCATGCCTTGAAAACATCATCAATGCATTCCTCTAAGCATGAGATTTATTTGCCCTTGAGACATCTCCTTGCAAAAAACATGAAAAACATCCCTTTTAGCATTGGCGCGGGCAGGCAGTTCAGTACTCGCGCCAATGGGGAAAATCCTGCAAAGAGGTCGCGCCATCTGGCGCTCTGTCATGGAGCAGCAGTCGCGCCACCCATTTTAGGGACTGTTTTTTAAATAAGGATGGCGGAAGTTGAGTTCTAACAAACTCACAAACCATTGCCTATCTTGAGTTGGGAGGTTTGGCTGCGGGAGTTCTATGGAGGGGAAGTGGTTTTACCACCTCCCATGGAACCTTCCTTGTTGATAGGGCCAATCCCATAATAATAGGGATTCCAACTCCCTCCTTCCCCATCTATAAAAGCCTGCTCAAACCCATGGCAAGCTAGTCTTGAAGTGCCTAAGCTTTGTATCTCCATATTCCCAAGAGCCTTTGTGCTGCAACGAATCCTCCCTTTCCCTTAAGGCCGACTCAAGTAAGGAGACCATTGTCGAGAGACTCCGGAGAGGTTTTCCCTTTCCTTGGCGAGCTTTGCGAGACGTGGACGACCGGAGACCTGTCCGAAGGAGACTGCGACGTCAGAACTTGGTTGTAATCTTTCTTCGTTCATTATTTAATAGATGATTATGATTATGGTTCCACTCCGTTTTCCATCATGTTAATGCGAGTAACATCCTTTCTGACTGATGTTTAGTTACGTATGCTGGTTTCTATGCGTGTATCTGTTCGTTTCTTCCATGTGCAGGTGTTCATCCGCGGAGATCGTGGAAGGATTGTGATCTGCCGGGGCTGAAGAACGGGGACGCTTCTTCTTCAGATTATAGCGATGGAATCCAGGTAGGCTTCTATTCTTAGTCTTTCCATCCGTAACTAGGAGCTTGCGTCATAACATTGTTTGATTGTTTCTAGACCCCTGCTGGGCTAGTAGGGATCGCCTCTGTCCGCAGAGGGGATTTACCTCCTCAACAAATTGGCGACTCCGCTGGGGATCGTCCGGTTTTCATTGTCTCGTTTATGTTGTCTCGCTTTGATTGTTTTTTCCTTGCTTGATGAACCTTCTGGGTTGGATTCTTTCATTGTTTTAGCTTCTTGGTTTGCTTAGCTTGCATTGGTCTGCTTCTGGAGTAGCTTGTTTTTAATTTTTGACTGAAGAACTCGACTGGCGCGGTTTTTAACCCGACAGTCGCGCCAATTGGCGCACGTTGCCTTTGTCTAGCCCGCGCCACTTGACTTCTGGCGCCAGCTTCACGCTCACAGTCGCGCCACCCCTGTGAGTTTTTTGAGTTTCTTCATTTTTGAGCTCTTTGGATTTGATCAGTGTTTTTCTTCTTGATTTTCCGACTGCCTGAGTGTGTTGGAGTCTTGTTTGGCTGGGAATTCACCTCTGTCCTTTGGTTGTTTGCTTCTATCTACCGATTTCACGTTTTGAGCCCTAGGGCACCTAGTGGCTTAGTGTATCGAGCCCTCCTTGGGAGTTTTGGTGTCTTGATTGTCCTGTCAACTTGCTGGTTAATTCTCCTCATCCTCTTAGTAGTCGTTGATTGTTTTGTTGCATTTTTTGGGTGATTGTTCATTCCTTCATTTGAAATTCGTTTGGCCTTGCTTTGGACCTAGATCACACGGTCCATTGGAAGCTTTTAAGTCTTTTCTTTGCTTTGAGAGACTTTGGTCGATTTGGGGATCTGATTGCTTGCATTGTTGAGTGAATTTTGTTTGTTTCGCTCTCTTGGATATCGTTTCTCAAATTGTTCCTTTTGTTTTCAGTGCACACTAGCTATTAAACATTGAAAATCAAAAAAAAAAAATCTCTTTTGCTTTTGTTAATTAGTGCAAATTGTGATCTTTTCCATATCGCTAGTGATTAGTGTTTTGAATGAAGAGTTTTCAATTGCATTAGTTGCATTAGAGATCTCATTGTTTGTTTTCCGTTCATTTCGTTTGCATAAAAGCTCTCAACTCTTATCTAACTAGTTTTCATCGAACGAAATGTTGCACTGTGGCATATAGCTTGCATTTAGGAGTCTTTCGAGACACTACATACGATAGGGCCTGGAAATTGAAACTTAATTGAAGATCAACCGTAAAATTTATTCAATTAACCTAAGGCAACATTGGAACTTAACGAAACATATTTAGAAGGTCTAGGCTAGAGACGTGTTCCGGCGTCGTTAAACCTAGCAGCTGTCGTTCGCCTGTTGGCTTTAGACAGCGCTAGTACGGACTTGCGCTCCCCGTACCGTCGCGTATATAAAGGGAGACCCCTCTAGGTTTTCAATCCTTTATCCACAGAAAGCCGAGTCTGCCGCCCTATACCCGTGATACACCGAACACAGCATTCGGGGAGACTACCTGCACGTACGGAAAGTCCTTGGTCGATTTCTGTTTCATTTTTGAAACCAAGGTGTATATTGCAGTTCACGGATATTTGGTACACCCTTTGTGCCTAGTTTTTCCTGAGCAGTCATTTGGTCTTTTCCGACTCCCTAAACTTGAAAAGACCGTCAAGCGCTTGTCCTTTCACGCTTGTATCAACTCTGAAAGAGATAGAGTCATCTTTTTATCGTTTCTCGACTCTTAAAATATGAAACGATAGAATTTCTTACTTTCCAATGTGGTAAAATTAATTTCCCACGATTACACACCTATTTAGACATTGCTTGTTGACTGCTTGATCGTGTGTCTTAACTCGTTTTCGGCCCGTGTGTGTGTTTGCTCTTTTCTTCTAGTCTTTTGCCACAGTGGCGGAACCTTCGGTTTCGTCTACTGGTAGTCCTTACACGGACGATTCTTCAGAAGCTTCTCAGCCTTCTGTTGAACCACAGCAGCCTGTTGTTTCCGAGTTTCCTGACGGGGGACCGGTTCTCGTCGAGCAACCCTTTGGAGGACCAGTTGAGTTCAATTGGCCCTTTTCGGACCCTGTGTCTGAATTGAGATTAGGAGCTGATTTCCTTTCTCTTACATCGGGTTCACCGTTTGTTGCCGCTGTTTTTCCTCCTAGTCCTCGCCGCCGTGATTTACCCGGCGCAGATCGTCCACACAGCCCCGGTGAGGAAATTCCAGATCCGATGACTATCGCCGCATCACATTGGATTGTTTCGAGGGAGACGATTTCCGAGCCGGCTACCATGCCGCCGCCCGTCCTTTTCTTACCAGGATACGTATCTCTAGGTCGTATTATTTCACCGCCGCTCTATGGAAGGGATTACTCTGCCGAGGCTACCGCCACTACACCCGGTGTCTCCTTCGACGCCCGTCACTTTGTTCCCCCGTTCGGCCCACCGTTTGTGTGGTCGCTTCTTCTTCTCGTTGTCTCAATACCAAAAGGCTGGGCCAACTCCTGAAGATGTTTATCTAGCTACTGCTATACCGGAGAATATCTCTCCGGAGGAGTATCGGTTGTTTTTGCAACAACCGAACGCCGGAGCTGGACAGATTCCCCAAGATCCTTACCGATCTTTCTTTTCGCACTACGCACAGGACATCACTCCCGTGTATGGTTTCCCAGGTCAACTTGACGAGCACGGGGAGGTTTTGCGCCTTCCTGCTCCTGAGGCTTATCTGTATGCTCAAGGTTTACCGTACAACCAGGCTTATAACCCGCAGGGACAGCCTTTCCAAGGCCAACCTGCAGGCCAACCTGGCTATCAGTACGACCCACAGGGACAGCCCATCCAAGGCTACTCTGCGGGCCAGCAAGGGCCATTGTACAATCCGCAAGGACCATATTGTAGCCCTGCTGGTCAACCTGCTCAGCCTCAGCCGGGGTATCAACCGGGACCGGCCTATGGTCCTGGGGGGCAAATCCAGCCTTCTTTACCGATGCAACCGCAATATCCTGTTGTATCTAACGTTGCATATTAGCCAGGACCACTCTATGGTTCTGCTTCAGGTCAAACTGGTTTCCAGCAAGCACCTGGTTCTGTTCCGCCACCAGGCCAACCGGCTCATCCGGTACAACCTGGTGTCCCGCCTCCAGGCCAGCCGGCCCATCCGGTACAACCTGGGGCCCACTTACAACCAGGTCAACCTGCGCAACCAACGTCGCCTGTTTATCCGGGCCAACCTGGTCATTCAGGCCATCCCCCTCACTCGGGTCAACCTGTTCATTCAGGGCATCCCTCTCATTCTGTTCACTCTGCACAACAGCCTGTTCATTCAATGCCGCAGCCAAATCAACAGCTGTGCCCTACGTACCAGGCTCCGCAGGGTTCCACTTATCAGCAGCCTACTTATCCTCAGAGTGGTTATTCTCCTCATGGTCAGTCTCAACCGAACTATAACCACCCTGGAGGCTCTCAGTATTATCCTCCTCCACCCGGTTCTACCTACGCTCAGCAGCCGAATCCAAACGCTGCTTATACAGGGCAAACGCCTAATCAGGGCCCGAACCCTGGTTATCAAGCCCCGCACTATGGTTACCAGAATCCAAATCAGTCTGGTTATACGAACTATGCCCCTTACGGTCAAAATCCTTCGGGACAGAACCCGTGGGGGCAGGGATATTCACAACCATCGTGGAGCATGGGTACCGGACCTTATCCTGGGACTGGCATGGCAGTTAACCCTCCATTGCCATTCCTGGCTACCTTGGAACTGTCGGACGTTTCAAAATTGACCAATGATCCGATTGCACATAATCCATATTGGCCTCCGGTTCCCACCAAGATACCAGGTGATTGTCCCAAGTTTTAGGGCAAAGCTGGTGAAGACCCCCAGGCGCATGTGATGACGTACCACCTCTGGTGTTCGTCTAACTCTTGGGTCGACGATTCGATTCGTTTGCGTCTTTTCCAGCGTATGTTAACAGGAGCTGCTGCTAAGTGGTACATAGAACTATCCCGTGGTATTTTTCAAGATTTCAACTCGTTAGCCATGGCTTTCCTCACGCATTTCCAGTTACCGGTCCGGTATGAGGCCGGGACGCACCTCCTGTCTTCTCTAAAGCAGGACACGGCCACTCACATCTCGGATCACATCCATGAGTGGCGGCGCCGTCGTCGACTGATCAAGTTTCACATACCTGATCAGATTTTGACCCACTGGTTCACCACCTCCTTTGTGAATAAAATCGCTCAGGATATTGCAATGGGAGCGTGTGTGACGGAGGAACAAGCTATCGCGCGTGCCCAGTACCTGGATCTCGTCTATTCGCATTCTGGCACGCTTTATGACATCTTGAGTGATGCTCCACGACCCGGAACCACTAAGGCTCTGCCTACCCCTACGGTGGATGGTGTCATTGGTTCCGTCTCTCAAAATTCGAAGAAGTCTTCGAATGGGAAGCAGAAGGCTAATTCTTCCAATAATACCTCTGCTAATACCGCCTCATCTGATTCTGGTAAAACCGCGGAGGTGAATGCCGTCCAGGCCAATCCTGCAGACAAATCCTCCAAGGGGAAGAAGAAGGGCAAAGGAAAATCAAAATCTGATGCCCCGAAACTGGAATCTAAATCTCGAACTGAGGATGGCTCCCAACGAAAGCCGAAATTCCCTTGCCTCATCTGTGAAGGTGACCATTACACTAAGGATTGTCCACGACGGTCCGAAGTTAGTCAACTTCTTAAAGGCTCGAAAGGGACTTCGGCTGTTTTAAAGGAGCCATTTCCATCTCAGCAGACCCAGATGGTTGAACAGGCGTCACCATCTGCACCGTTTGGGTCTCAAGTTTTCATGATGAAGACTAATGCACCTATCACTATCGCTACGCGGTCGAAGGATTACAATGAATCACGGCAGGCGCCCGGGAAGGCAGTTGCGGATGCCTCCGGTCCATTGGAAATCGAGAAGCCGACTCTCGAACCCGTTGTGAAGCCACCTCCCAAGGGTGTTCTTCGGAGATCCTCTTATAATCCAAACGCTCGTGCCGCTCAACATTACAGTATTGTTGAGGATCTGGCACAGGCGCCATGTGCCATGTCTGCACTTGAGGTTCTTCAAATTTGTCCTTCACAACGGAAGGCTTTACTGTCTGCCATCGGTGGTATTGATCCCGCCGACTCGAGCCTTCTCACCTTTGATCTGGAGAATTTTACTCCCCGACTTCCACATCAAATCGCTTTGGTCATTCAAGTCGGGATTAACGGTCTCAACATTCATAGGGCCGTCGTAGATGAGGGTGCATCTACTTGCGTTATGTCCTCCGCTTGCTGGAAGGCCATTGGCTCTCCAGCCTTGTCGTCATCTCCCAATGCCCTCGAGGCATTTGATGGTCGGGAATCTAAACCCCTGGGAGTTCTCGAGAGTCTTGCGATCACATTACAGGGAAAAACTGTCAACGTGGAAGTAGAAGTGGTCGACGCTAAGCTCAACTACAACATACTTCTTGGCCGCAGCTAGACTCATGCCATGCTCTGCGTGCCGTCTACCGTCTTTCGATTCATTAAGTTCCCTCACGAGGGCAAGATTGTCACGGTAGATCAGTTGTCATTTTTCACCTCTAGCTCTGAGAACAACGTGCCATACGTGGATCAAATTCCGAATCCCCCAGACAGCATAGGACCTGGTCTTTTCAAAGACCCAATCCTCATGGGTATTTTCCCCGCACCGCCACCGAATACCGCTCAAGTCAACATGTTGTCCAGGACTGATGACCCCTGGCTTATTCCTACACCTGAGCAGGTATATGAGTTTGGAGAATCCATGCCTTTAACGCCAGTAGAGATCAGCTACTGTGAGATTGTTGCCGCATCAGATCCTCCACCTCCTCAGCATGCTCCGATGAGCATGGCTCTCGACGTCTACTCGCCATCCCCCTGGCTTGGTCAGGCTGATTCACCTGATCCTCTCAGAGAGACTTTTCCTTCAGATGAGGGTAGCATTGAAACCATGTCTCTTGAGGAGCTGCCCTGGGGCGATGGACATCATCGCTCCTCGTTTATGCCCAGCTTGGGGGCAATGACTGATTGTCTGGAGCGCTATGCTACTCAGGTTCCTTCCCCTCCTCTTCAAACACCGATCTTGATGCACGAGGTCTTTTCAGAGGGTAATCTGAGTAACATTACTCAAACTGTTCCTATCAACATCTCTGTTAAACCAGGGATTGTTGAGAACATTCATGTGGGTGTGACTTGTTCTCCCGAGGAGATTCAAGTCTATACTGAGCTTTTCAAAGAATTCAGAGATGTTTTTGCATGGTCCTACGAGGAAATGCCGGGAATTGATCCTAGTATTGTCGTACACGAGATTCCAACCTATCCAGGTGCGAAGCCCGTGCGCCAACGCTTACGTCCCATGCATCCTCGGAAAGCCGCCGCTATCAAGGCAGAAGTTGAAAAACTTCTGAACGCGGGTTTTATTTATCCTATCCCCCTTACAGAATGGGTGTCCAATATCGTCCCTGTTGATAAAAAGCAGGGAACGATTCGAGTCTGTGTGGATTATCGCGATATCAATCGTGCCTGTCCTAAGGATAATTATCCCACTCCGTTTATCGACCAGATTATCGACGATTGTGCCGGGAGTGAGATCTATTCCTTAATGGACGGTTTCTCAGGTTACAACCAGATCAATATCGCACCTGAGGATCAACATAAGACCACATTCATCTGTCCATGGGGCACTTTCGCATACAAAAAACTCCCGTTAGGCTTAAAGAACGCTAGTGCCACGTTCCAGTGTGCGATGTCATACGCTTTTCATGATATTCGCCATATTGTCCAGCCTTATCTGGACGACTTGCCAGCCCATTCGGGTAAGCGAAAGGACCATCCTGAACATCTTCGCCAGATATTTCTTCATTGCAGACGCTACAATATCAGGCTCAATCCTCATAAGTGCGTCTTCTGCGTTGATTCTGGCCGTCTTTTAGGCTTTATAGTCTCGAAAGACGGAATTCGCCTCGACCCTCTAAAGGTTGAGGCCATCGTAAATCTCCCATCACCCTCCTCCCTGTATCAGTTACAGAGTCTACAAGGGAAAGCGAATTTTCTTAGGCGCTTTATCCCGAATTATGCCGAGGTGGCCAAAGGATTCACTCGTTTGTTAAAGCAGAATGTTCCCTTTCACTGGGACGAAATCGCTCAGGAATCCTTTGAGAAGCTGAAGACATTGCTAGTCAATGCTCCGTTGCTTCGTCCTCCGGACTACCACCGCGACTTTACTTTGTATCTAGCCGCCGCATTAAGCACCATCGCCATGGTCTTGGTGCAAGATGACGAGAACGGTGATGAACATGTTGTTTATTACCTCTCTCGGAACCTTCTCGACCCGGAAACGCGTTATGCACATGTTGAGAAGTTGGCCTTAGCAGCCGTACACGCCGTACAACGCTTTCGCCATTACATCCTTTTGCGCACGATAACAGTGGTTTCAGACTGCAACCCTATGACGTACATTCTTTCTAGACAATTACTGGGGGGCAAGTACTCCAAATGGATTGTGATCCTGCAGGAGTTTGACTTGGAGTTCACCACTGCCAAGTCAACTAAATCACTGGTCTTCGCGGATTTGATATGTTCTCTCCCTACAGACTCTGTTCCCTCACACTTTGAAGATCATATACCGGACGAAACGCTGTTTCTTATCGATACTCGTGATCCTTGGTACGGTGACATCATAGTGTATCTTCAGACCGCGACATTTCGGTCTGAGTTGGATAAAACTGCCCGCCGTCGGATTCGGCACCAGTCCCAACCCTACCGTATAGTAGGAGATACCTTATATCGCATCGGAGTAGATTCGGTGCTCCGACGATGCCTTACCTTAGAAGAGGCTGAGAAAGTCTTAAATGACTGCCACAGTGGCGCCTGTGGCAGACATATGTCCGGGTATGCTACTGCCCAGAAGATTCTGCGGGCAGGTTATTTCTGGCCTTCTATATTCAAGGATTGTATCACTGCAGTCCGAAAATGTCATCCATGCCAGATTTTTCAGCGCAAGATGCGCGCGCCGCCGTTGCCATTGCATCCCGTTATTACCGTTGGCCCTTTTGCGAAATGGGGCGTGGATTTTACGACGTGTAACCCTCACTCGGCCGGGGGGCATGCGTATATCATTGTCGCCGTCGACTACTTCACTAAGTGGGCCGAGGCGATGCCTACACTAGCTGCTGACGGGAAAACGGCTGCTTCATTTTTATTCAACCATGTTATTGCACGATTCGAGGTTCCTCAAGCTATCGTCACTGATCACGGTACTCATTTCCGCGATTACATGATGGCGGAGCTGACAGCTGCGTTGGGCCTGCGTCACGACAGCTCAACGCCATACTACCCTCAAGCGAACGGTCAGGTTGAAGCAGTGAACAAAGTTTTGGTCACTATGCTTCAGCGAACAGTGGGGATTCATAAATCCAGTTGGCATCTCCAACTGTTCTCAGCTCTCTGGGCGTACCGAACATCTGCTAAAAGTGCAACCGGATTCACACCATTCCAACTGGTGTACGGTCTGGAAGCTACTTTGCCGGTTGAATGTGAAATTCCTTCGCTTAAATTAGCTGTGGAGCTCTTACCGGATACTTCTCCCGAGGAAGAACGTCTTCTGTATCTCGAACGGTTGGATGAAACCCGTCGTCTAGCTGCTTTGATCATCGAAGCACAAAAGAAGAGGGTCAAAACTCATTTTGATCAATCAATTTCTCCCCGTTCTTTCATCGAAGGAGACCTCGTTCTCTTGTACGATCAGGCACATGATAAGCTTGGAGCCGGTAAGCTCCAGCCAATGTGGCACGAGCCCTATATAGTAAAGCGTGTTTTGAAAAATGGGGCCTACGAGCTTATAGACTACGAAGGAGTTCCATTGGCGCAGCCCAGGAATGGGCTGTACCTTAAAAAATACTATGCCTGAATTGATTTCTTGGTGTGGTGTGTGTACATAGGTGTGTGATTGTCATTTGTGTGCATGGTGTGGTGTGCTTTGTAAACATCTTTCTGCTGATCGGGTCTTCCTGGTTGTGCATATGTCTATTCATCCATTTGTTGGTTTCGCGGATGGTGCCTCCCGCAGTACCAGGAATCTGTCTTCCGCAGCCTGGGTAATCTACGATCCTGCTGGTGAGTTGATTGACCTGCAAGGTGTGTGTTTAGGCAAGGTGTGTGTTTAGGACGTACCACGAATAATATCGCGAAATATAGTGCCGTGTTGGAATTATTAACCGAGGCAGTTAACCTTGGTATCCGTGAATTGCTCGTGTACCTAGATTCACAACTTGTAGTGTTACAGCTGAACGGACACTATTCGGTAAGGAACCCGTCCATCTTACGTTTGTATTTTCATATTCGATTACTGGAAAGGAATTTTGATTACATTACATATCATCATATACCCAGGCATTTGAATACATTAACAGATGCAGTAGCAAATTTGGTATTAGACAGACATTTGCGCAATTTATAAATCATCATCACATGTAAAGAGAGACTCATCTAGAAATAGATATGTATATATACAGATATCGAAATGTTTACATAGAGTGTGTCACATAAAACTCAAAAAATATACATAGTCGTCTTAGTACATCCGGAGACGCTATGTCTCTCAAAAATAGGTGTGGTATAAATCCTAAGGACTAATCCGCATGGTGCTCATGATAGCACGTCACTGCACGCACTAGGCGCCTCAGGATTCGGTGGATCCGATTCGGGACTCCCACCGTATGGCGCTGGTATGCCATCGGTACGTCTGCTAGCCGGGCATAGTCTGGAATCCCGTGGGTGATTCCCTCGAGGTTCTGGATCAGTTCATCTCCTCCGGTGCCTTCCCCCTGAATCTCAGGGGTGAGTTGGGTCCTCCGGGAGATTGGAGACATCCCGGCTGGTCTCTCAGGTCCCACATCTGCATGCATATATAATTGTGTTAAGACGAATGTGTATTTACAAAAAAAAAACATATAAACATAAAATCAAAAATATGAGGTCTTACCCAGCTCCTCGTCCCAGTCATCTCCTTCTGGTAGTGGGAGATCTGGGTCCCCAGTAAAGTCAGTTCCCGAATAGGGCCAGTCTTCCACGACAATCAGCTGGCGCTGTAACCACCTAAAAAACTCTGGCCTCCAGGACATCTGTTGGCCACCTCCAGATCTGGGCATCAATGCTGCCCAGCGAGCCATTCTTGGCTCTCGTGGTATCGGACTCCCCACTGCGACCCCTTGGCCCTGGAAGATTGGTAAACGTTCCAGAATGAACGATACCAAGATGGAACCATAACCGAACTGTTTCAGTTTCCCCTGTTTGCACTTTGTGAGCTGCCTTTTCATGTTGATAGTTACTGCTTCTGCCCAGTTGAACAGTAAGGGACCCATGCATTCTGAGGCCAGCAGGAGTTGGGTCTTCGTGGCCTCGTGCGAAGCCTGCGACGCAGCAGCTCGCGTAATGGTATGGAGAACTACTCTCAGTGCTAGATCAGGGATAGTGTGGATATCCACTTTCTTGCTTCCTGATCCTGTTTGTGCCCCTCGGCACACCCGTGCCATTACTTCTTCCATCTTTTCCCCAGATGGTCTGCTTCCAGTCAGTACGGGGATTGGACCTCTGCGGGACAATCCAGTGATGAAATAAACATCGGTGACCTCCAGTTCTAACACCTGGTCTCGTAACCTGAACACCTGTTCATTTTCATCCCAGATGTTGATTAGATATTGGAGGAGCTCGGGTTGAGCTCGTAAACATGGTGTGAGGAAGAACTTTTTCAATCCACAGTCTCTAAGTGCATTCATGCAAGCTTGGCTTTGCATGGCCTATTCATCCTCTTCTCCGTGCTCTCGTTCCTTCCATTCGATTGCCATTTTGAGTGATTATCTGCATTCACATGGTCAAAAACCCCTGGTTAGATCTTTGGTGAGCTTTAAATTCCAAGCAATTTGGTCTACATGTCGAATTTTTGGGCAGAATTTAAGGTTCGGCCGCTGGCGTGGCTGTTTTGCGAACAGTCGCGCCATGTGGCGCGAGCCCTTTATAAAAAAGAGCTCATTGGCGCGGGTCCGTGCCCGATACCCGCGCCAATGGGCGCAGCCCTAAAATTTTAAGAGTGGCCTCATAGAACTGATTCTTAAGGGAAAATCATTAAAAAATGAATGAAAATGAAGAGCAAGGGAGCGCCTTTTACCTGTGACAGACAAGAAGCTGAATGGTTGCCTGGATTGGTCGCAATCGTCGACGAAAGTTTCTGCTCCAAATGGACCACTGTTGCTTTCTACCAAGGTAAATAGTAAAAGTAATTTTGTTTTTACCAATTTGACATATTTATAACTTTTTCAACATTAAATGAGTTTTAAAAGTTATTTTTATCAAATATTTGCATATGTTATGTCGAAAATAGATTTTACGCTTGCTTGGTATGTGCAGCAGCAGGTTTTTGCGACTTAAACGATGGAAACGAGTTGTATTTTATACTTTTTCGGACTCGGTAAATACACGAAAAAGTCACTCTGGAGTCATCTTTCAGCTCTTTTCTGACTCTCTAAATATGAAAAGATTGTCGAGGCCCTTGTCGTTTCGATCTCGTTAAAATGGACACGAATCGACATTCACCCGGTATAAGTTTAACCCTTTTTCGGGCCGGGATGGATTGATTACGAAAAAGGAATACCCTAGCCTATCGCGACTAGGAGGTTTTCCCAGATATTGTTTTCTACCTTTTCGGATCTGGGGAACTATTTACGAAAAGGGACTTGTGGAGTTTTCTTTTCTGCTGTCTTTTCAAACTCTCTAAACATGAAAAGACGCCGAGTTCTTCCTTTGTCAGACTCGTTAAACCCTGATGACATCGGATCTAGTCGAAATGACGTTCTCTGAGTTCCTCCTTCCTAGGACTCGTTAAATGCACTAGGATGGATTCGCCCGAAGGGCGGACTTATATTGCACGCATATGCTATCCCCTTCAAGCTTGTTATCAAAAATAATTGGGGTACTCGCCAGAAATGGTGGGGGAAAAATGGAACCATCGTCGTTGTCGTCGGCAGTATGTCTCTCTTGAACATGGCACTTGTCTGCATTCGTGTCGGGTTGGGGACATCTCATCTCGTTGTTTCACTTTGCCTTCATGGGTTTGGGTAATCTCTTTTGACCTCTCATCTGTTCACTGCCTCGTCGCCATGACCTTTGATCCGTTGATGTCAAATACTGCCAAGTCCATTGTCGTGCCGTTCATGTGTTCAAGAGAAGTTGGCCTCTGCAAATATCAACCTTCCTCTGTTTCTCATGCAATCCTGATTCACAACAAAACATCATGTTCCTCTGTCTCGTGTCGATGATGTGGGAATCATTATGGCCCACCTTCGATCAAGGTCACTTCCTGTCGACTCCAACTCATTATCCAGGAAGTTGGTCTAGAGACTCCTTATGGTACCTTGGAGCCTGCATGCCTCAATGGCAGGTTCGTCGCATTCGACGTGAGGTTTGCATCATTGGCCTCCGATCGAGTGATTCTGCGGGTGTTCGACGTCAACTCATTTATTCACACGCCGTAGATTGTACCTGTAGTACCTTGAGGGCCATTGTCATTATTGGTGGTTCCTCTCGCGTCTGTTAACAGCTTTCATCATTGGCTGGTAATCAGACGATGTTCTTGCATGTTCGACTTCAGCTCACATATTCACATGCTTGAACTTGTACTTTGCTGGGTCGAGATGGAGCGCAAGACCCTGGATTGTGTCTGTTGTAATCCAGGCTACGATTGTGGATTATTATCATTATGTACATGACTCACTGATTGGATGGCTGCGACCATACCTGAGTCTATTTGTTTGATCTTAGTTGGATGGCTGCGCCCATACCCTGGATTCGGATTATAGCATAATCTATTTCGGATGGCTGCGTCCATACCACTTATACATCATGTACTTGAGATATCAGTTGTATCTTTCTGCGCAGGTTTTCCGACGGCGGGCCGTCAGTTGAACATGTTCTCGTAAAGCATTTCACCCCTCTCTCTCTCGGGCCTCATACTTTAGGGGGCATCTGTTACACAGTAATTTGTCACCGTCCCTACCATTCCCCATCCCGCACAATGGAGGACCCATTTCGTGACCTGTGAACATTGTCATGCCTTGAAAACATCATCAATGCATCCCTCTAAGCATGAGCTTTATTTTCCCTTGAGACATCTCCTTGCAAAAATCATAAAAAACATCCCTTTTTGCATTGGCGCGGGCAGTCAGTTCAGGACTCGCGCCACTGAGGAAAATCCTACACAGAGGTCGCGCCACTTGGCGCTCTGTCATAGAGCAGCAATCGCGCCACCCATTTTAGGGACTATTTTTTAAATATGGATGGCGGAAGTTGAGTTCAAACAAACTCACAACCATTGCCTATCTTGAGTTGGGAGGTTTGGCTGCGGGAGTTCTATGGAAGGGAAGTGGTTTTTCCACCTTCTATGGAACCTTCCTTGTTGATAGGGCCAATCTCATAATAATAGGGATCCCAACTCCCTCCTTCCCCATCTATAAAAGCCTGCTCAAATCCATGGCAAGCTAGTCTTGAAGTGCTGAAGCTTTGCATCTCCCTATTCCCAAGTGCCTTTGTGCCGTAAAGAATCCCTTCTTTCCCTTAAGGCCAACTCAAGTGAGGAGACCATTGTTACGAGACTCTGGAGAGGTTTTCCCTTTCCTTGGCGAGCTTTGCGAGACGTGGATGACCGGAGACCCGTTCGAAGGAGGCTGTGACGTCAGAACTTGGTTGTAACCTCTATTCGTTTATTATTTAATAGATGACTATGATTATGGTTCCACTCCGTTTCCCATCATGTTAATGCGAGTAATATCTTTTCTGACCGATGTTTAGTTACGTATGATGGTTCCTATGCTTGTATCTGTTCGTTTCTTCTATGTGCAGGTGTTCATCCGCGGAGATCGTGGAAGGATTGTGATCTGCCAGGGCTGAAGGACGGGGACATTTCTTCTTCAGATTATAGCGTTGGAATCCAGGTAGGCTTCTATTCCTAGTCTTTTCATTCGTAACTAGGAACTTGCGTCATAGCATTGTTTGTTTGTTGCTAGACCCCCGCCGGGCTAGTAGGGATCGCTCTCCGTCCCCCGCAGGGGATTTACCTCTCAACACTTAGAAATAAGCCACTTCGAGGGGGAACTCAATAAATTAGCATGAATGAACAATTTCGGGATGATAAAAATTACAAAACCTCCTTTCTATATATAGGAGTCCATGTGGCCACAATGTAATCCTAGCCGACCTAACAATAATAATTTAAGGGCACAATAATAACAATATGGGGGTTACAAGGATACAATAATAACAATAAGGGGGTTACACTAACAAAAATAAGGGACTATACTAGTAATATAGCGACCTAACAGGTGGGATTTCAGCTCGGAAACACCCTTGTGCTAAACAAAAAAGTAGACTTATAGTCCTAAAAGACCAATACGATATGAATATTTTGAATGCCTTCTGTGTAATTTTAGAGGGCTCGGAATTCCGCTACCAAAACATGTGGGAAAACCACCCAGTCTGGACCTTAAATCAACTCCTTTTCCGTTTGGTGTAGTGGCTCCGAATGGGGATAATGGGACCATTTTCCCAATAACGATGATTTTTTAGGGTGTTGTGAATATACCATGCAAATGGATAATGATTTTAATCTATATGCATATATCTAAACTATTAATCTAATCTATACCTAGGGTGCTTTTCCTTTATGTGATCTAAAATGATATCTTTCAACTACTAGTAATATAGATCATTTAATAATTGAAAGAGATGAAAACTATGTAAAATGATTCTTCTAACAAAGTAGTTTGCATAGAAGAATCGTGAAATCAATATCACATTTATCAATCTGATTACATATTCAATAAGAAACCATAGCTAGATATTATAACCAAAGTGCATGTAATATTTATATATGATGACATTTCAAATATATTATGCAATCAAAAGATGATTTTCAATCTATCAAGTAAGACATAATACAAGTGAATAGAAGTACCATCTGTATGAATTTCTACTCATGTAAACTGATAGAAATGAATATGCTCCTTTTCACGTTCAAGACATTTAAAGAGTAAAATAGTGCAACATCAGTTAAACAACTTTAATTGTAAAAATATAACATATGTGTTCCATTAATTAATCAAAGCACTCAAAAACTTAAAATAGTGCATTATTTTCAAATGTTTTTGACAAATTTCTGGACCCTTCTATAAATGCATGGGAAGGGTTTAAATACTAAACTAACTATAAACTAAAATATATTATTACAAAAATATAGAGGAGGTTTCAAACAACCTTCCTCATAAAGCTAACTTAAACTACAATCTAGGAAATTAAACTAACAATTCGATTTATGAGTTCTTGCCTTATTTCTAAATGTGGTCATGAAGTTGACAACTATCTAACATTGCTTTGAGCTAAGCTGGCTACAATATCCTTGATCGGATCTATCCCTTGAAAATAGCATTTGAGATTGTTGTTTGGGATCCCTTTTTTGAATCTGTAAGAGACTGCAGAGTTTGATGTTGATGATAAGGTTTGATCAGAAAATTCTAGAAATTTTCTTGATCAAACTTATTTAAATTTTTAATCATTTCCTCCTGTGTATCTGCTCTCTTCTTCCACTGTGTTTCCACCTATCTTGTTTCTGAAAACACATCAGACGTGTTTTCCTTCAGAAGTTCTACTCTAGATAGTTGCTCACACATAGATTCAATAATATCACTTGATATCTTGGATGTCTTTGTTGCTGCTTTCTCTGCCTATTTGATTTGCGCTTCCCATTTTCTGAATATAATTTCTTTGTGAATCTTATCTACTCGAGGTAAATTAGCTTCCTTTCTCAAATCTGAAACTTTCCATTGAAGGTGTTCTTCAATTTTCTTCTCAAGTCTTTCACATTCAAGTTTCTGGATCGCTATCTGCTGGATCATTATTTTACTTGAATCACAATAAAATTCAATTATAGAAGCTTGATGAAAAAACACTTCTTGTTCTTTCTTTAACTTAGTATTTAAATCCAATTCTTCTTTGATAAATTGCTCTAATTGTGGTTGACTTTCTAACTTAGTCATTACTATTTCCAACGGTGCTTTTTTTTCATTAATCTCTGTCTGATGCTGCAATTTGAGGCTTTCATCATATTTATGAAATTGGGTTGTGTTTACTTTGACTTGCTCACTGGAATTCTATTTCTCTTCATTCAACAAATTCTCTAGTTCTTGTACTCTGGCTTCCTTTTCTTTTAACAACACTCTAACCTCAATAGCTTTATCAACAGTATCAATAGCATATGCCCCTGCATACTGTGATAATTTGATTAAATTTTCAATAGGATCATCTGAGGAATATTTCAATAATACATCAACTGATTCATCTGTAGGATTTGAAGTTATTTCGTCAATTCTCCTTCTTTTGTTTATTTTAACTACAACCTTATAACTAGGACTGTAGAAAATATCCAATGAAGGAATATCTTCAATTTGTAGAACTATCTGATCTATAGGTTAGGATCGTATGATTTCTTTATCATGCATTGTTGGAACTCTTTGTAGTAGATTAATAGTTTCCACTATCTTTTGGGAGTGTTCAGGTTTCTTGAAACTCGTTGACTGATAAGTATTAGGATTCTCTTTAGGACTTTCTATTGCTTTGGAAAACTCCTTCCATTCATATATGAGATCTTTTGTTTGTGGTGAACTGGACTGATCTATCATATTGCGACTGTTCTGAACTGTTTGAGAATCTGATTATGTTCCATTGTTTCTCGTTTCCTCTAGCATCTCTATCTCATGAATGAAATGGTCAATTATCTTTTCTGATTTTCCTTTTTAGATTTGGATTCATTTTCAGAGTGATCTGAATCATGAGATTGCTATTGTGATTGACTTAATTCATCTTCATACATATCTTTTACTTCATCATCGAGGCTGAAACTTGGAGTGTGTTTGTTGTCATCTTCAATAGTTCACAAATTGAGAGGGAATTTTTCTAGTCTCTTATTTTTGTATGCTTGAAAATCTTCAAAATCATCTTTACTTAGTTAACTAGATACATACTTGATAATATCTGAAAAATTTTCCATGCCTTGGAAGAGATCATCAAATACGTATTCTTCATTTACAAAAGGCTTTAACTTAAGCTTTGTGATGTAAATTTTAATTACATCATTTGGATCATATAACCTTTTTTGCATTACTGGCAATTTAAAAAAATGAATTTTGGAAAATTCCTTGTAAGTATGGCCGATGTTAGACAGTGCGAAAGTGTCACTTTGTATAGGGAAATTAGGCCAAATATCGTTTTTAGCATCTTTCAACTATTTCGTAACACCATTAACAAGATGACAGGCTATTTATTTTGCAAGTAACTTATCAGGAACGTAGTAGGGTAAAACATGGGGAGAAGCATAACTCATGAATACTCTAATATATGTAAAATTCTCCTCTGCAAACCATCTATCTATAGGAAGAGTGTCTACATTGGCTTCTTCAGAAACCCTAGGAGCCTTTTTATTGAAAATCATCTGGTGCATAGGCAATATGACTCCATAATAGATTTTATAGGAGTGTAGGTGGAAGTCTGAATCCCAGAGTTCTCTGTGATATATGTGAATTGGGGTCGGGTCTTGGGTAGTCCATTTCCATCCCATGGTAGAAAATATAGAAGTAAAACAGATTGCATACATGACATAGTTAGACATATAAACGGGAGGTATATATCTGACTGAAATACTTATTTTATTCCTATATTCAGTAATGTTCTTTGCTAGGTTATTAGATAAGATGTCTGCCCAATTCAAAATTGATGAATTGACGATTGCATCAATCAGGGGAACCCATTCTCTTGAGAATATAGTGCTATCAGATTTGGAAAATAATCTACATAACATACCTATAGCATAACAGTAAGGATTAGGAATTTGGGAAATTGGGTACGTACCAAAATTATCTTGCTTCAAGTTCGCCTGATTATCCTTCCTTTTTTGGATGAATTTAATAAGATTTAGATGTTCTCCTCTAAAATTCTACAAATATTCTTTGTCATATTTCTATTGTGGGGGTGGTAGATGGTACATTGTTGTTAAATCTTCTTCCCTAAAAGACCCCATAGTTTCTCCCTTCGAATCCTTGAACATTATATCTTCAATGTTTAAGTGATAAATTTCTCACTTAACCATGTTTGTGTAAGGGAGAATATTTTATCTTGCAGCTATCATGTGGACGTATGAGCATGCAATGTCAAAAAGAGTTTCGTCGGAGGTAGATGCTGTGCCTATCGAAGAAAATTTGGTTATCACCCTTGGTCCTTCACTTTCAAAATCTTATACATTGCCTCCCATGTCGAATTGCCACAATATTTGTTGCAAACAGTATCTGAAAATAATGGAGACATCTCTATATCTTCAGTGGACGACATCTGAGAATTTTCTTTACCCTTTTTTTCTCATTTTGTTCTTCTTCAATCTGTTGACTGGTTTCCTGAAAACAAAGTGAATTTTTATATGTATATAGTATCAAAGAGATAAATATATCATTTATTTTAAACACACGCAAGAAGATATAAGTATTTTAAGATATAACATCAATCATCATTCATAATCTCTGAATTAATATTTCATATACCTCTACATGTAAAATCTATCAATTGCTTTAAATTAGTTAAGTCCTTCAATTTCATTTTGACATGACAGAAGTTTTTTTACACGCTTGATCCATTAAATGGCGTCAATGTGTATATTGCAAGTTATAAATTATAACAATTCAAAATACTCAGCCTTAAAGGCTGTGAAATGAGATCTGCGCAAATCGCAGATCACAACTTTTATAGGATAACAATTTGGTGTATGTTATAAGTTGTGTGAAATGCGAATTGCGCTTTTTTTGCAAAACTTATGTGACTGCGATTGAATTTTTTTTTATATTCATTTATTTATTTTCTCGTCAAGTCCACGGAGTCACAACTTATATCAATTTTCTTTTCATGTTTTTTATTGATTAAGTGAGGTGTGGTGCGATAAAGTAAATATAACGGTGACTGAAGTTTTTGCAAAGTTTTAATCATATCTTCGGAGAAGTTTGAGTGCATATCGTATCTCACACGTTTTAAGGTTTATGAGTCTTTGATATTCATAAGATATGTGATTTTTGATGTTCTCAAGAAAAATAAAAAAGAAAACTTTAAAAAGAAAATATTTATTTCCTAAGTTTTTTGTTTTAGAAAATTTAAAAGAATTTACAATTTATTTCTAAAGGGTCCCTATTTATAAAAATAAATGAGGGTTGTTGTATAGCACAAAAAATGGCGATTCACTTGGGAAAAATAGATATCTCTGATAATTTTTTTTGAAATTTATAAGATTTTTAGAAAATAAAAATAGTTATAGGAATGAAATTACAAATAAATAATATCTTACTAAGCAATGAAACTTTTTCTTATTCAATATTCACAAGAATTCCTCTATTAAAGATATAAGTATGAAAATCTATATCAGTCCTTACTTATTTTAAAAAGATAAAGTAGGTGGCCTTTACAGATTAAATTTATAAAAATTTACTCTTTTATCAGAGATAGAGCCTCTGTTCCAATAGGCAATCTAAGCTTTTGGCAGGGTTATCTTTTACCTAGCAATGATTCATTGTCCCATTCAGTATTTCTTATAATTTTTAGAAGTAAATTCTAACGTTTAAGAATTTTATTTTATATATTATTTTATTTACTTAAAAGCCATTGTCTTGACATGGTAACCAAATGATGATAATGCCACTCACTAGTAGTAATTAAGCTGATCAAGTTGGCTCTTGATAAGACCCCTTGTCCTTTTGATATAATCTCAAGTCATTACCTTGTTTTCATAGGCAGTGTTGGTAATGTTAGTTTAAATATTTCCTTATGAACATGGTAAACAAGCTCGTGATGAGACTTATTACCTTTTAACTTTTTCTTCTAATCAAATTTTTATTTATTTATTTATTTATTTTTATTTTTTTTCTTTTGAATTCCTTTCGAAAATTTATAAGATTTTCTAGATGGGATGAATCATTGGTATTTTAAGATTCTGGATGATAATGTTGACTTTCAAATTTCTTTTCTATAATAGGTCTTTACTATGTTAAATATTCTTTCTTGACTGAAAGTAGAATATTCATGCTATATAAATATGAGAGTTCATCAAAGAATAAATGATTTCAGTGAAATTCCATTTTTCAGAAAGATAAAATCAATTTGTCTTTCTAAATATTTCGATTTTCTTTCCTTAAATTTTTTCATTTTTATAAGCGAAAAGAAAAATCAAAAGAAAATAATTCGAGATTATGTTTAAAAAGTCAAATATTAATAATAAGCAACTTTTATTTTCTTAAAAAGGAAAGAAAAAGACACTAGTATACCAGGATAAAAGGGGTTACCTTCTATGAGAAATATTTTTCTTAAATATGCCCATTAACAGGCAAAGAATCTTTTTTTCCTGATAGATCTTGCAATAAAAATGTTGATGGGCCTATTTCTTCAATTATTTGAAATGGACCTAGCCAAAGTTTTTGAAACTTCATATGTTTACCTTTTTCGTCATGCGCTTTATCCCATTTCAATACCAAATCATTGATTTGAAAATTCTTTGAAGAGACAAAAGTTGAATCAAACAAGGCTTTTATTATTTGTCAATGATGAGCATGAGTTTTTTTGGATTTTTCTCTTTCTTCTTCTAACTTAAGAATTTGACCTTATCTAAATTGTAAAGAAGAATTAGGAGTTTCATCAATGAATTGAACTGAGGAAAGAGAGGGAATAAGTACGTTGGTGGGAAGTACAACTTATTTTCCATATACAAGACTGAATGGAGAAGTACCTATAGAAGCTTTTTGAGTTATTTGATCTGCCCAAAGAGAAAAAATTAATGACTTATGCCAATTTCTTTGATTCTGATCAACAATTCTTTTGATTATTCTAATCAATTTTTTGTTTGTAGATTCTACTAAACCATTTTCTTGTGAGTAATAATTTGCAGAATATTTTAGTTTAAAACGTCTTTTAATTGCAAAATCTATCATATCAGTTCTAGATAAATAAGATGCATGATCAAACATCAAAGCAGTAGGTAGGCCAAATCTAGTTATGATCTTCTGGTCAATGAAATCAATAATAGTTCCTGAATTAGATACTTTTAATGGATTTTCTTCCACTCATTTGGTGAAGTAATCTATAGCTGTGAGAATATATCTATGTTTTTTGGAATATTTAGGAAAAATTTCACCAATTATATCTAATCCCCATTGCTCAAATGGTTGTTCAGTATTGACCAGCTGTAATGGGAATGCTAGTTTTCTTTGTTTTCCAGATGTACTTTGGCATACTTTACATATTCTTGTAATATTCATGGGCATACTTGAAAAGTGTAGGCCAATAGTAACCTACATGCAGGATTTTATGTGTTGCTGTATTTCCTCGAAAATGTCCTCCAGCTGGTCCATCATGGAGTTCCTGCAAGACCTTCTCCGCTTCAGATTTTTCAAAGCATCTTAAAAGTACAAAATCAAAATTTCCTCTAAATAGCACATTGTTCATTAACTCATATTGTTTAGCTTTTAATATAAGAGCTTGTTTTGTCTTGTAACTGAGAATATTTGGAGCATATCCATTCTTCAAATAAAATATAAGATCAACATATTGTGACTCTGAATCGTTGAGGCTTACCTCTGATAATTGCACATTATTACCTTAATATTCTTCTTCTGAAAAATGTGATGGTCCTGTTAGCATTATGCGAAAACCTTGACTTCTAATGATTTTAGAGGGTTTAATTTCTACATCATACTCTTGTAACACAGTCACCCAGTTTTCTCTTTTTTCTCCTAATTCTTTCTGTATCAAAAGTTGTCTTATTGCAGAAAATGGAACTATGTCTCTTGTATGAGACTTTAGGAGAAAATTTCTAAAATGTTTGATAGCTTTAAAAACAACAAATGTTTTTTTTTTCAAAAGATGTGTAATTCAATTATGCACCTTGTAAATTTGAACTAGAAAATGATATCGGTGGTTCTATTTGTTGGTCTTTCAACTGTGTTAAAACAACTACATATGATGTATCCGATGAAAAAGTGTATAATGTAAATGAATTAAGAAAATTGGGGTTGGTTACAAATGGAGTATTGAAAATTGACTGTTTAATCAATTTAAATGCTTCTCTTTCATTATATCCCCATTTAAAGACAAAAATTTTCTTAACCATGTTCTGCAATGGTAAAGCTATTTGAGAAAAATCAGGGACAAATATCTTAACAAAATTAATTATCCCAAGGAAATATTACAGGGTTTTCTTGTTATGAGAGAAATAAATTCATTTATTTTAATCAACTCTTTCAAGATCAATATAGATACCATTTATTGACATAATGAATCCTAAAAGCTTTCCTTCATCTAAAGAAAAAAATGATTTCTTTGGATTTAATGAAATTTCATACCTTTTGCATCATTCAAAGACTTGCTTTAGGTCATTCACATGATTAGTTGCATGTTTAGAGAAGACAATAATGTCATCTAAATAAATAACTATTGTTTTATTTATGAGTCCCCTAAAAGCTGTGTCCATGGCTCTTTGGAAAGTCACACCTACATTAATTAATCCAAAAGGCATTTTCTGATAAGCATAAGTTCCCCATTTAGTTCTAAACATAGTTTTCAATCTATGATCTGGATGAAGAAAAATATGCTTATAACCTGAAAATACATCTAGAAAAGACATGATCTTAGAACTAGCTACTTTCTGCAATACTTGATCCATGGTTGGTAGTGGAAAATTGTCCTTCTAACAAGCTTTGTTTAAATTTCTAAAATCAATGCAAATTCTAATATCACCATTCTTCTTCCTGACGGGTACCAAATTTTCTACCCATTTTGAATGTCTGATTGGAAAGATGATTTTTTCCTTGAGATGTTTATTTAATTCAGTTTTAATTTGATTTTCCAAGATTGGATGAATCTTTCTCAATTTTCGCTGTATGGGATTTTCCTCTGATATCATAGGAATCATGTGTTGAATTACAGAAGTAGCGTATGTTTTAAGATCAGAATAATCTCAAGCAAAGACACTTTTGTACATCCTAAACAATCTGATGACTGATAATATTTCTTCGGAAGATAAATCAAGACCTAGATTTCTATTTTGAGGTTTTTCTTCACTTCCTAGATTAACTAACCCAAATATAAAGGTAGAACTTTGTATTTTTGAGTTAGTTACTTTTTTAAATCTATCCTTTAGATCATATAAGTCTTCTAACTTGACAACAGATTTTGGAATTGGATTTTCATTTTGTTCTTCCTTAATCTGAGTGTCATATTCGTTTTCATCCATGATTTTATTATCGTAATATTCTTCAGATGTTAAAAAGTCTATCATATCTGAGTCATTATTGAATACTCTCCAATTAGTGATATTATCAGGAATAGATGGTCTAAAAATAAATTCAATAGAAAATATATTGGGACTAAACTCTTGGGATGGGAATAATTTTGATGCTACATTAGCGAGTAAATTTGCACTAGCATTATGTATTCTTGGTATAGAAGAAATGTTGAAGGCTAAGAAATGAGTAGTTACTTCTTGGAAAAATGATTGATAATTTTTTAAATGTCCAGAATTACAATGGATAGTATCTCTCGCTTGCCTAACTATGATTTATGAATCTCCTAAAACCTTTAGGGATCTGATATTCAGATCAATAGTTTTTAATAAACCTTGAACTAATGCTTCATACTCAACTACATTGTTGGTACAATCAAATTCTAATCGGTAGGCTAACATAGTATTTTTTCCTTCTGGGTTTATTAAAATGCAACCAATGCCTGAACCGTCTTCAGATTTAGAACTGTCAAAATAAAGGGTCCAAAACAAAGAATTAACTATTTTTGTATCTAAAAAATTAATACATCTAGAATTATATTGTTGGGAAAAATTCTCAATCTAAGATACAACCGTGTTATCAAATAAAGGTGATGGTTGAGCATTAAAGTGTCTTAAAAATGACTCTGCAGAGTAGTTTCCAATGATGTTCTTATTGGAGACGACTGGCTCATTAAGTTCTTCAAGATCAGTCACTGTGTGTTTCATAAAATTTTCACGGTCAACTCATATTTGGTTTTCCTTTCCATTATGTGGTAACCACATATGTGACCAGTTTGTTGAAAAATAGCCATGAAGTTTCTTAGACTAGTCACAACTTAAAATTAAACCATAAAATTCAGGAATTTCTGCCACCAAAATATCAATTATCTAAGTAACTTTGGGAGTGATGACAATCTTATCGAAACAAAATTTAATTCTCCTACCACTTCTACTCTAGTTCTATCAAGTTGTATTATATGGATAGGAGAACTCTGAGGTGTAATGTTCAATTTATTAAAAAATAATTTTGGCATTATATTTGAAGAAGCCCATGATTCTATTAAACAATTATGAACATTTTTGTTATATATCTCACAGGTTAAGAGAAACTAGGGAGTTTGGGAGATGGATCGATCACCTATCATAATTAAGTCTAAAGCATCTATTTTTACTGAAGGAGAAGGTGGCTTACCCATTTCATTTGCAGCTTGAAATATGACTAGAGTAGGTAAATTTGAAGCAGGAACAAATTTTAAATCCCTAAGTAAGATTTGTTTTTTTTTCTTTAACTTGGTAAGCTCATGAATTGAGATATTTTCCCTAGTCTTCTTCATGTCTTCAACTATATTATATTCAATGGTATCTGAGACAACCATTGTTTTAGATATAGGTGGAGAATCTGAGGTGACAGGACTTGTTTGTGTAGCCTTTGAATTATACTTTTTTCTTACTAATTTGTCTTTAGCAGGAGGGGAAATTTTTTGATGTTGACTAGGCTGTCTTGCTTTAGTAATATTTTTGGTGCATGTGCTGATAGGAAAAGCTTCAAGTTGTTCTTCATTTGATAGGATGAAATCCCACATTCCATTAAGTTCAAATTATTCTTCTTTGTCATCTTCTTCTTCCTCTGTTTGCTCTTCCCCCTCTTCTTCATCTGATTCAACCTTAGATATAATATTTGGAGGTTGAGAATTAGAGGATTGTTTCTTCTTAAAATTCCTGAAACTCTTTTTTTGAATTTGAATTTTATGCGACTTGTTTCTTGATATCTGCCATCTCATTGGTCATGGTTTTCAAAAATTTTTGAAGACCTTCTACGTCAAATGGATCATTTTGCACCTTATTCTTAGAGTCATATTTGAATATTCGATCTTCCTGAGAATTCTTTTTCTGAAGAGAATTTATATGTTTTTCTACAAATAGAGACTCTTTCATATTTTTTGCAAGCATTTGTATTTTTTCTTTATCAACGAAAATAGCTATATTAGATGGAAGGGATGAAATATACCACTCAATTTGAACTTTTGCACCAGGAACTACTGTAACATGAATTTTATTTAGTATTTTATTAAATCTTGAATTAAAATATTTTATCTTCTCACTTGGTTTAGCTTTAAGATTTGAAAGATCATCGATGAGCGTGGTACTAGTTCTGTCATCTCCAAACATAGCTAGAAATTGTTCTTCAAACATATTCCAGTTAGTTATAGAGCGAGGAGGTAATGAAAAATACCAAGGTCCTACAGATCCTTTTAAAGTATATGGAAATAATCGTACAATGCAATCCTCTTCAATTACTGCATTCATATTGATGGCTAACATCAAATTATGAATATGTTCTTCTATAGGAAGACCATAATTGGGATTAAATTTTGGTGGCCATCTTTTAGGATTTTTATGCAGAGCATGAAGAGGGGTGGGCATTTTTACAGCCCCTGGATTACTCCATTGGTTTACATTCGGTGGAGGAATTTGACCTGCCATTGGGTTTTGGATGGGTTGGTTGGCTGGATTTTGAATTGATGATGAGTCAGGTCGAGCACTAGGTCTAATATTATGAGTATTGGAACTAGTGAAAGTGATACGGACTGTTGAAATGGAGTTTTTGGAAGTGAGCAGAGGTAATGGGGGTGAATGGGATAAGATCTCGCTAGTGATTGACTTTGATTGAGTCCTCTTTAACTTCTTCCGAGTACCACTGATAGGAAATTCAAAAGGCAGAATCCCTGTTTTTTGCTTTCTGATGGAGTTAATATTCTTCGAGGTTTTAAAGAAGATGAAATACTAAGATCTGATAGTTCAGAAGATCCAGGATTTTCAGCAGAAATAGATACCTTCTCTAACTTTTCTATCAAATACTAAACTTCTAGAGAATGTTGGTGAAACTTGGGAAATAGTATAGTTTGAGTATCACTAAGAGACTTAGAGGAAAGATGATCAACTTCATATTTTATAGATGAGGATCTAGATCATTTTCTAGAAGTTGATGGGGATCTAGAGGGAGAGAGAGTTTTTGGTTGACCTTTAGATTGACTAGACCTTTGTGCCATTCACTTGGCCCTCCTTATAGCACCAATATGTTGAGGCCTTGGAATTTCGCTACCAAAACATGGGAGAAAGCCACTCGGTCCAGACCTTAAAGCAGTTCCTTTTTCGTTTGGTGTAGTGGCTCCGACTGGGGATAATGGGACCAGTTTCCAAATAAGGATTATTTTTTAGGGTGTTGTGAATATATCATGCAAATGGATAATGATTTTAATATATATGCATTTATGTAAGCTATTAATCTAATTTATACCCGAGGTGTTTTTTCTTTATGAGATCTAAAATGATATCTTTCAACTATAAGTAATATAGATCATTTAAGAGTTGAAAGAGATGAAAATTATGTGAAATGATTCTTCTAACAAAGTATTTTGCATAGAAGAATTGTGAAAGAAATATCGCATTTAGCAGTGTGATTACATATTCAATAAGAAACCTTAGCTAAATATTAGAAGAGAAGTGCATGTAATATTTATATATGATGATGTTTCAAATATATAATGCAATAAAAATATGATTGCCAATCTATGAAGTAAGACTTAATACAAGTGAATAGAGGTACCATATGTACGAAGTTCTACTCATGTAAATTGACAACAATGAATCTTTTCCTTCTCAATTTCAAGCAATTTAAAGAGTAAAGTAGTGAAACATCAATTAAACAGCTTTAATTGTTAAAATATAATAGAAGTGTTCTATTAATTCATCAAAGCACTCACAAAATTACAATAGTGCATTCATTGCAGATGTTTTTGACAAATTTTGTGAACCTTCTCTAAATGAATGAGAAGGGTTTAAATACTAAAATAACTATAAACTAAAATATATTATTACAAAAATATAGAGGAGGTTTCAAACAACCTTCCTCATAAAGCTAACTTAAACTACAATCTAGGAAATTAAAATAACAATTATGATTTATGAGCTCTGCCCTTATTTCTGAACATGGTCACGAAGTTGAGAACTATGTAACCTTGCTTTCAGTTGAGCTGGCTACGATATCCTTGATCACATCTATCCCTTGAAAATAAAATTTTAGATTGTTGATTGGGATCTCTTTGTTGAATATGTTAGAGACTGCAAAGTTTGATGTTGATGATAAGTTTTGATCAGAATATTCCAGTAATTTTCTTGATCAAACTTATTTACCTTTTTAATCATTTCCTCCTATGTATCTTCTCTATGCTTCCACTGTGTTTCCACATGTCTTTTTTCTGAAAACACATGAGACATGTTTTCCTTAAGAATTTCTACTCTAGAGAGTTTCTCACACATAGATTCAATAATATCACTTGATATCTTGGATGTCTTTGCTGCTTCTTTCTCTTCCTGATTGATTTGCGCTTCCCATTCTATGAATATAATTTTTTTGTGAAACTTATCTACTTGAGTTAGATTAGCTTCCTTTCGTGAATCTGAAACTTACCATTGAATGTGTTCTTCTATTTTCTTCTCAAGTCTTGCACATTCAAGTTTCTGGATCGCTATATCTTGGATCATTATTTTATTTGAATCAAAATAAGAGTCAATTATAGACTCTTGATGACAAAACACTTCTTTCTCTTTCATTAACTTAGTGTTCAAATCCAGTGTTTCTTTGATAAATTTCTCTAATTGTGGTTGAATTTGTAACTTAGTCAGTGCTATTTCCAACTGTGATTTATTTTCATTAATCTTTGTATGATGCTGCAATTTGAGGCTTTCAACATCTTTACGAAATTGGGCTATGTTTACTTTAACTTTCTCACTGGAATTAGATTTATCTTCATTTAACAACTTCTCTAGTTCTTGTAGTCTGGCTTCTTTTAGTTTTAGCAACACTCTAACCTCAGTAGCTTTATCAATAGTAGTAGTAGCATATGCCCCTGCATACTAAGATAATTTGATTAAATGTTTAGTGGGATCATCTGAGGAATATTTCCATAATACATCAACTGATTCATTTGTAGGATTTGAATTTGTTTAATTAATTCTCCTTCTTTTGTTTATTTTAACTAGAGCCTTATAACTAGGACTGTTGAAAATATCCAATGAAGGAATATCTTCAATTTGTAGAACTATCTGATCTGTAAGGTAGGCTAGTATGATTTATTTATCATGCATTATTGGAAATCTATGTATTGTATTAACAGTTTCCACTATCTTTTGGGAGTGTTCAGGTGTTTGGAAACTCATTGACTGATCAGTATTAGGATTCTCTTTACGATTTTTTATTTCTTTGGAAAAATCCTTCCATTAATCTATGAGATATTTTGTTTGTGTTGAACTGGATTGATCTAGCATATTATGACTGTGCTGAATTGTTTTAGAATCTGATTCGGTTCCATTATTTCTCATTTCCTCTAGCATCTCTATATCATGAATGAGTTAGTCAATTATATTTTCTGATTTTTCCTTTTTAGAATTAGATTAATTTTTAGAGTGATCCAAATCATGAGATTGCTTCTGTGATTGAGCTCATTCATCTTCATAAATATATTTTACTTTGTCATCTAGGCTGACACTTGGAGCGGGTTTGTTGTCATCTTCAATAGTTAACAAATTGAGGGGGAATTTTCCTAGTCTCTTGTTTCTGTATGCTTGAAAAGCTTCAAAATCATCATTACTTAGTTGATTAGATACATACTTGATAATATCTGAAAAATTTTCCAGGGCCTAGAAAAGATCATCAAATACATATTCTTCCTTTACAAAAGGCTTTAACTTAAGATCTGTGATATAATTTTTAATTACATCATTTGGATCATATAAAATTTTTGGAATTACTTCCAATTTCAATAAATAAATTTTGGGAACTTCCTTGTAAGTGTGGTCAATGTTAGATAGTGCGAAAGTGACACATTGTATAGGGAAATTAGTCCAAATAGACTTTTTAACATCTTTAAATTGTTTCGTAACACCATTAACAATATGATAGGCTATTTATTTCGCAAGTAACTTATTCATAACATAATAGGGTAAAACATGAGGAGAAGCATAACTCCCGAATACTCTAATATATGTAAAATTCTCCTCTGTAAACCATCTAGCTAGAGGAAGAATGTTTGCATTGGCTTCTTCAGAAACCCTAGGAGCCTTTTTATTGAAAATCATCTCGTACATAGGAAATATGACTCCACAACATATTTTATAGAAGTGTAGGTGGAATTCTGGATCCCATAGTTCTCTGGGATAAATGTGAATTGGGGTAGGGTCTTGGGTATTCCATTTCCATCACATGTTAGAAAAACTAGAAGTAAAACAGATTGCATCCATGACATAGGAAGACATATAAAAGGGAGGTATTTCCCTGAATAAAATACTTATCTTATTCCTATGTTCGGTAATGTGCTTGGCTATGTTATTAGATAATATGTCTGCCGAATTCAAAATTGATGAATTGATGATTGCGTCAATCATGGGAACCCATTGTCCTAGAGAATCTAGTGCTATCAGGTTTGGAAAATAATCTACATAACATACCAGTAGCATATAAGGATTAGGAATTTGGGAAATTTTGTACGTACCCAAATTATCTTGCTTCAGCTTCCCCTAATTATCATGGAAAATTTTAGGGGCTAATATTCGCAGGTGGGCTAATTTTCCATGTTTTTTCCAAAAAAAAGATTCGCCAATTTCCATTTTTTATAAAACTTATTCGCCCAAATTTTACAATATAAAATTATTTTAACTTAAAAATCGCCAACATTATATAGAGATTATATATAAAACCATTATAAATTTGAATAATTTTACAAATATATCAATAAACATTTTATGGTTTGCATATTAGGGACTAGTGAGATTCACCAATGTTTTAAACTTATAAATAATTTCCCATCCTTGAAATTTTCCCTACTGATTATGCTTCCATTCTTGGATGACTTTAATAAGATCTGGATGTTCTCCTCCAAAATTTTGTAAATGGTGTTTGTCATATTTCTGTTGCAGGGGTGGTAGATGGTACATTGTTGTTAAATATTTTGTACTAAAAGAAGCCTTAGTTTCTCCCTTCGAATTCTTGAACATTCTATGTTCAATGTTTAAGTGATCAGTTTACCACTTAACCATGTCTGTGTAAGGGAGAATATTTGATCTTACAACTATCCTGTGGACGTGTGAGCATGCAACATCAAAAAGAGTTGCATTAGAGGTAGATGCAGTGCCTTCGAAGAAACTTTGATTATCACCATTGGTCCTTCACTTAAAAAAATCTTATACATTGCCTCCCATGTCGAACCGCTGCAATATTTGTTGCAGATAGTATCTGAAAACAATGGAGACATATCTGTATCTTCATTGGATGACATCTGAGAAATTTCTTTACCCTTTTTGCTCATTTTTTTCTTCTTCAATCTGTTAACTGGTTTCCTAAAAACAAAACGAATTTTTATAAGTATAGAGTATCAAAGAGACAAATCTATCATTTATTTCAAACACACGAAAGAAGATATAAATATTTTAAGATATAACGTCAATAATGATTCATAATCGCTCAATTAATATTTCATATACCTCCACACGTAAAATCTATCAATCACTTTAAAGTCGTTAAGACCTTGAATTTCGTTTTGACATGACACAATTTTTTTTACAAGCTTGATCCATTAAATGGTGTCAAAGAGCATATCGCAAGTTATAACTGATAACCATTCATAATACTCACCCTTACAGGATGCGAAATGCGATCTGTGCAAATCGTATATCGCAACTTTTATAGGATAACAATTTGGTGTATGTTATAAGTTGTGCAAATGCGAATTGCACTTTTTTTCAAAACTTATGTGACTGAAATTATTGAAGTTTTTATATTCATTTCTTTATTTTCTCGTCGGGTCCATAGAGTCGCAACTTATAGCAATTTTGTTTTCATGTTTTTGATTGATTAAGTGAGGTGTGGTGCAATAAAGTAAATATAACGGTGATTAAAGTTTTTGCAAAGTTTTAATCATATATTTGGAGAAGTTTGAGTGAATATTGTAACTCGCACATTTTAAGGTTTATGAGTCTTTGATATTCATAAGATATGAAATTTGCGATGTGCCACAAAAACATCAAGTGGAAAACTTTAAAAAGAAAATATTTATTTCCTAAGTTTTTGTTTTAGAAAATTTAAAATAATTTCCTATTTATTTCTAAAGGGTCCCTATTTATAAAAATAAATGGGGGTTGTTGTCTATCACAACAGGCTTCCATCCTCTTCCTTATATGCTTGGTGAGATTCCTCACCCTGGGTCACACTAATTAAAGGATCTACTCTCATTCATACACTCCTCTATTACTGCATTGTCCTCCATTAATCCCCCACTATCTCCATAACAGCGGTGTTGCTTTGGTCAACTTTGACCTTGTCCACATGCTTTAGCCCCTGTTCAAACCTAAAGTTACTTTATTAAACTGAGACAATGATCCAAATTCACAATAGAAGTGGTTTTATTCCTACTAGGGATATTTATGGGTATCTCTACCCACTTATTCACCTATCTTTTTATCAAAAGAAAAAATTAATATTCCAACTAGCTCGAAGCTAATAAGGAATATTACAGTGCTCCCCTCCCAAATTTTTCTTGTCCTTAGGAAAAAACATATATGGAAACTACAAAATCTCCTCTCCTTATTCTCTAGCATCCTCATCTGATAAAATCCTCCACTAAACTAGATTCTCTCCAATCAATTTGTCCTCTAGTTTCTCCTCTGAAGTGTGCAAGTTAGCCCTTGGTTATAAAACCAAATGGCTCTCATCATGAATAAATGGGATGCCCATGGAGGCAAATAAATTCTATCTAGAGGTATTATTGAGGCATGAGAGGTGAGAAATGTTATATATCTTAACCCCCATGAGAAGATCCAATCCCCATGCTATCATCCAAGAAAAATGGATAACCCTCCGAAATGGTAGCTCATAGGAAAACTCCTACATCTCTTGCTCCTGCAATGTACATGGGTTGTATGGCTAAACATGACAGACCGGATTGTCCATATCACACTGTATCTCTCTCCATTTATGATATCTATAGAGCTCTTTTTGATTTTGGGCTACAGTAATGTTTCCCTTAAGAGGCCAAAAGGAATCTAGACTCTCAAGGATCAACTCTTCGGTTCTATGAACCTTTCTTGCTCAAGCCATTCCACATATAATGTGGTAGCCCCCCATAAATTTTTTGACAAGCAAACAGGGGGCTAAAATTTTTTTGAGCCTTCAAGGAATGCATTTCCCCTAAAAACACATCATCCTTGAAGCCTCCTAGTGCCTTTGGTCCTTTGATAAAATCCCCTCTGCTGATTCCCATTATAAAGCCTCTCTGTTTGTGAAGAAATGCCCAAAAGGCCTCCTTTCCCTCTTATTTCATTCCCTCTAAACCTCTGTTTTCTTCTCTTTAATTCCTCTCCTTCTCCCCCGTTAACCCTCTAAATCATACCCAAATCCCCTTTAAATCATACCTACACCCCTTCTTGGGTCAATTTTCCCCTTTTTCCCCCTATTGTTACCCTTCCCTAGCCTCAAATTGCATTGAAATGGGCAAAAAACCCATTATCCACCTTATAATAGGGCCTATCCCCTTTTCCGCCAGCCCCAAAAACCATTTCCCCACATGCCCACGTCTAGGACCAAGCGCTTAAGCCCCGGGTGTTAATCGCAATTGCAAAGTGTCGGGCGAGCGCATCCCTTTGTAAACAGAAATTTCCCGATGTGATTGTGTATTTGTTATATAGACCTTCGTCGCGATACCGACCGTCGATCTATATAGATCCGACGGCCTAGCGCCGATCGCATTGCACCATCGCACCCACCCATCCACCCTCCACTATTTACCTCCGATCAGATCTGAGCCGTTGACCCTTCGCCGATCCAACGGTTGGCGCTCAATCGCACCATCGCTGATCGCAAGTTCTTAAATGTGTCACCCGATTGCAATCGCCAATTGCGATCCACCGATCATATCGTAGTCATCCATCCATTCGGATCTAATGGCCTAGATCCCATCACTCCCTCCCGTCACTCCTCTCATTTTTCCCCTCCGCTCAGATCTCCACCGTCGATTCCCTTGTTGATCCAACGGCCATTGCATAATCGTATCATCGCTCCAATCTCAATCGCAATTTCCAATCACTGCCACTCTTTTCCCTTTGCGATTTCGATTCCCCGATCCAATCTCAACTGTCCGTTCGCCCAAGATCGACGACGCACGTCGCACCACGTCCCCACTGTATTTATCCCATTGGGTTTCCCTATTAACCTAATCGCTTAACCGCTACTGTTGATCTCCTCCTGAGATCCAACGGTTCATATCTAATCGCCCTCTGCCACGGCAGGGTCCCACCATTTCAAATCTATTTCATGTGTTTATCCCTTTCCCTTTGTATTTCGGCCAAAGGGTAAACCTTTGGGCTTTACACTAATGATCATTTTCTCTGCCATTCTTTATGGTTTCCACTGTTTCTCCACTGCTCCACCACCACTCCTCCGGCCCCCACAACATCCTTCCACCACCATTCCCAAATTTTATAATTGATTTAATTTATTGTGCAGGGATAGCAGAGAGGCCATTATCGCCACCAAGAGAATCAGCAGTGACAAATTTGAGGGATTTGGGCCTGTTAATTAAACATTTAGCGCTTATTCCTGAGTTCAAAGGATAAAGTACAGTGTGAAGACTTAAGCACACTGTCAAGTCTTATTAGTGCTTCCAGCGTCAGCAGAACGTTTTCTCTAGACAGACACCTTCGGACAGTGTTCTCCATGCCTCCTCGAGCCTTTAAACAGATGAAGCACACTGGCGGAAGTTTCTACGACTGTCAGGACCACAGTTATGGAGCATGGAGACCTGAGGGACCTATCAGTCACCTTTCTTGCTTCAGAAGACAGAACAGAAGGCCTTACAGCCAAAAGGACTACAAATAACACATCCGAGGTCAATCTCAACCTGACAAAGACTCCCAAACCAGGCTATAGAGTACATACAGCATTGCAGAGCCATTTAGAAGTATGGGCTTGAACGCTTCCACCATTCTGCCTTAATGGAACAATTAAATGAACAACTTCTCTTGTTGTCTCTCTTCTCCTATAAGAATTTCAGAGAACGTATTGTAAAGGTTGTTGTTCAGTTGTGGCCGGTTGTTGTTAGAGGAATTCATTTGGACTGTTAGAATAGTCTTGGGAGAGATTAGCAGAGTATTTTTTATGTAGTAGGCTAGGAGGAAAAGTTTGGACTGTATTAGCCATTGAGCTCAGAGTATGTGACTGGTTTTGCATCAATTAATCAAGCACATTTCTTTGGATCCTGGTCTATTACTATTGGTGATGTTTTATCTAACACTATTTATTATATTTTCATGTTGTTCATTGGTCTGCTGGCTTGAATCAGAAATATAGCATAGGATTTACCCTTGTTAGGTACCCTATGTTTCTGCTCTCCTTTCCTTTAATGTTTTCTGTTGTGTGTGTTATCTAAGAGTAAATTCAGCTAATTTAACCAGTGTAGTGGTTCCATATGCTGCTAGCTAATGTATGAATTAGAGGTTTTCTGCTTGGATATTCTTGCTGGTGTCAAAGCATTGAAGGTTCAAAGTCTTTTGACTTCTGAGATGACTCTGGTAAACATCTCTAAGCCTCCCTTGGGATCGTGCTATTATTTCAGGGTTAAATGACCTTTGGTCCGATCTATAAGCTACCCCCTTGTGACTTCATTGAGAGTTTCCTTTGAGTATGTCCAAGCAGGCCTGGAGTTAAATGACCTCTGACTTGATCTATAGACAGAAATTGGGTTGTTTTCCTTCTTTCACTTTCAACCCTTAATGTTTCATTCCACCATATATCTAAAAGATCCTTTAGTATAGATGACTTGCCCTCTGAAAGCCTTGGTCAGTTTCTTGCAAGTAATTCCATTTCATGACTCCATAGCCCAATGGATAGCATTTTCTTGACCTATCCTCCTTACCGAAACGTCCTATTGTTTTTCTCCTTTCATTCCATTACCTTCTCAGTCTATGATCTCATGACAAACAAAGAAACCAACCAACCAAATGATTTAAAACCCCATGTGCTTCATAACTAGCCTAATACCTCATCTTGAGCTTTCAAAGATATATCATTCTTTTTCTTATTGGAGAGATCCCTCTCCAGGTCCAGGAGGGCTAGATCCTAGGGCCCCAAAGTGGTTTTATGTTGTCTTATCTTTTGGTATTGCCAAATCTGCCAAAACATAGGAACCCCAACATAATGGCGACTCCGTTGGGGAAGAGACCAAAAAGATTTTATTTGGTAAATCACTGTGGTGGAAAGTAAAATTTTGAATCATCCACCTGGCGACTCCACTGGGAGACCAGCCTTCATAACAACATCATCCATGCTAAAGATCCAGTCACTTCACTAATGGAAGAATCTGAATGATTTGCATAAATGCATCCAAGCCTCATAGCAGAGTTTCAGTATGGAGTAGCAAGTGTACTGGAAGAAACTGAATGGGAGGACCTTCCAAAGATTGTCCTTCTCAGCTCAAAACTCGATACTCAACCTGTGCTTAAGAAATTTTTTCTAGATTTGGTGGTTGAGAGGTATGAAGCTGAGATTGAAATTTTGAACTCACAAGAAAAATCATATCGGTTCAGAGACCCTAAAGCATTTTTGGAAAGTCTCCCACCCCCTAAAAATGGAGAAATTCCACTGCTTTTCGATGTGCAAGAAGAAGGTGATCAGGCTTTCAAGAGCCACTTTGAGGATGCAGTGGAAGAAGCAATAATGAAAGCTACCCAGGACAAAGATAGCCTACCAGTCATGGTAGGCCTAAAAGAAGAACTGGTACATCATGTGTTCATTAATCCTGTGGCAGAATATATGGAGGCCCTAATTTGCTCAAATACTCCAACATTGATCCTTAGCACGGGCCAAATTCATCAGGAGTGGTCACTACTAATGGTGACCTCAGATTTGAAGAACCACATGCAGAGCACCTTATGGTTATCTCTGATAGGCAGTCAGTGCTCCTATCCCTTTTGTTGAAAGACAGTGTAGAGTTGTCCTTTGGATGGCAACCCACTGAATGAAGATGTAGACATGAGATTGTTGACATATGTTGTCCTTGATGGCAAACCACCTGATGAAGTTATTCTTAACCTGATGGACTTGGTAAATGATGTAAATCTGATATGCAATGATGTTTGTTAGCAATATGATGCTGAGTGTTGTCCTTGAATGGCAACCCACTTGATGAAGATGATGACAACTTACTTGATGAAGTTGTGCTTGATAGAATATGTTCTTGATGAAGTAAATCTGATGTATCTACAGTGAGTACAGAAGGGAATGAAGAAAGAAATTTAGTATGTGCTAGATCTATGATAAAAAGAGTATGTCTCAAGGCATACGCGGATTTGCCTAGGATAAGTCGCGTATGCACGCGGGAAACAACGTGCCAAGTCGCGTATGGGCAAAAGCGCTCATAAAGTGCAAAACCAGGGGTAACCACCATGGTATTGACCCATTGTATTGGGTAATGATTCGTCTAAATGACCCCGTCCAGAAATACCATCGGAAGTAATGTAGTTTTGGGCTCATGGTATTGTTTTGGCTCATGGTATTGAAAAAGGGGCTCATGGTATTGAAAAAGGGTAAACCTATATAAAGAGAAGAAATTCATTGTGAAAATCATGAGTGTGGGAGAAAGATGTCTGAGCTTGAATGAATACTTCTCTATGAAGTATATCTATATGGAAAGGGTAAAGGTTTGATGATAGATCTGAATCTATGATGCACCTATGAAGAAATGATGAAGCGGGATATCTAGATCTGAAATGTATCTGTATTTGCTAGATCTGTTTATGGAATGATTAGATCTGTGATGAGGCGAACATCTGTCTGAGGTAAAGGGTAAAATCTGAAGTGATGTATCTGTTGTGAAGAATTGCAATGACATAAAAGTCTGAAGAACCATACGCTAGTTCGTCGAAGAGGAAGCGCGTATATATCATGCAGCTTTCGTCAAGAGAAAGCATGTATGGGTACAGTGAAATCGCCTTCCGTAATTTCCAGGCTGCATATACGCGGGTTGATGTGATTGGGAGCGAGTATACGCGCATCGTTGAAAGGAAAGCGATGAAAATTAGGTTTGTCACAAGGTATGAAATACCGATCTCAGGAATGTCTTCCGTGTTACTACTATTTGTGAATGACATTCTACGCTCGGGTTGTCCGAATTGACAGTTTCATTTCATGTATGTTTGTGCTTAAAAGTATGGAAAGGGTCCAGTCTGAAAACATGATGAAACGTGGCCTGCAAGTGTTGTTCTATTGAAGTTGTTGGATCCAGTGTGAAAATTGATGAAACGTGGTCCAAGGTGGTGCTGAGGGTTGTAGCCTTCAGTCAGGGGGTTGTAGCTCCCTTCCAGGTGAGGCTGGTAAACGAGATCGGGGGTCGTAGCTCCCTTCCAGGAGAGGCTGGTAAACGAGTCAGGGGGTTGGAGCTCCCTTCCAGGAGAGGCTGGTAAACGAGCGCAGGTGGGTGCCTGCGTGCTGGTCAAGTCTGCGCCTCACATATGTTGTAAGATGTTTTCTCTATAATAAAATATTGAAGGCTGAGCAACTGCAGCGGTGGTTTTCTCCCGACTTGGGTTTCCACCTAAAAATCCTGGTGTTCATATGTGATGCTTATGTGTGATGGTTTATTCTGTTCTTACTGCACATGTTTACTGTTTATAGAACATCTAATGAATGAATGATGGAATGATATAAGTGAAGAACTAATGGCATAATTAGATCTCCGTGTATACGCGAGTTTTATGAAGGATATCCGCGTGTATACGCTACTTGGCTTCAGAAAAGTAGCATATGGGTTTTAAGGAATGAAAAAGTAAAAAAGTTTTAGTTTTCCCCAAATACCGATCTACCCCCCCCCCCCCCCCCTCTCGCATTTTTCCCAACACTTTTTTTCATCGCTATCCCGGCCGCACCGGCATTATTGTATCACCTAGAGCATCGGAGATTTCCAAGTTAGAGTAGAGTAGGTAGGAAGTCTGAAATGAAGCCCAGCCTGTGAGCATGTAGTTAGATGTTTTAATTTCTACAAAGTCCAGCAAGTCAGACAGTCTAATCCTGGCTTGAATGTTTTCAATTTCTTTCTTAGAATGTAGAGAAGAAGTCTGCTAGACAGTTTAATCCTAGCAGATAGTAGTTGAGGTAGAGAAACTATGAGGTCAACAGTTTAATCTGGTCTCATGGAGTAATAAGGGTAGAGATATAATAGGTTTATTTTCTTGTTTGTAAAAAATAAAAATGATGTAAAGTGTCCGCTAGTTCAAATGCACCCTAGAGGAAAAAATGTTAGGACTATAGTGTGGGTAGGTAGTTTTTTGGGAGAATTTTACTGCTAATGTAATGTCTTCATGATTTGTGGCAGCTGATCTAAAGAAAGAAAGGGATGTGCCAAGCAGCAGGAATCTGGCCTACACCAAAGATTTATCTTTTGAATTCTTGACTCCTTCAAGAAGAAGCCATCCCCATGTGGAGGCATTGTTAGCCCCCCATAAATTTTTTGACAAGAAAATAGGGGGCTAAAATGTTTTTGAGCGTTCAAGGAATGCATTTCCCCTAAAAACACATCATCCTTGAAGCCTCCTTGTGCCTTTCGTCCTTTGATAAAATCCCCTCTGTTGATTCCCATTATAAAGCCTCTCTATTTGTGAAGAAATGCCCAAAAGGCCTCCTTTCCCTCTTATTTCATTCCCTCTAAACCTATGTTTTCTTCCCTTTAATTCTTCTCCTTCTCCCCCATTAACCCTCTAAATCATACCCAAATCCCCTTTAAATCATACCTACACCCCTTGTTGGGTCAATTTTCCCCTTTTCCCCCTATCGTTACCCTTCCCTAGCCTCAAATTGCATTAAAATTGGCAAAAAACCCATTATCCACCTTATAATAGGGCCTAGCCCCTTTTCCGCCAGCCCCGCAAACCACTTCCCCATATGCCCGTACCCAGGACCAAGCGCTTAAGCCCTAGGTGATAATCACAATCGCAAAGTGTCGGGCGAGCGCATCCCTTTGTAAACAGAAATTTCCCGATGCAATTGTGTATTTGTTATATAGACCTCCGCCGTGATCCCGACCGTCAATCTATATAGATCCAACGGCCTAGCGCCGATCGCATCGCACCATCGCGCCCGCCCATCCACCCTTCGCTATTTACATCTGATCATATTTGAGCCATTGACCCTTCGCTGATCCAACGACTCGCACTCAATCGCACCATCGCCAATCGCAGGTTCTTAAATGTGTCACCCGATTGCAATCGCCAATTGCGATCCCCCGATCAGATCGTAGCCGTCCATCCATTCGGATCTAACGGCCCATATCCCATCGCTCCCTCCCGTCGCTCCTCTCCTTTCGCCCCTCCAATCAGATCTCCACCGTCGATTCCCTTGTTGATCCAACAGCCATCGCATAATCTCATCGTCGCTCCAATCAAAATCGCAATTTCCAATCACTGCCACTCTTCGCCCTTTGCAATTGCGATTCCTCGATGCAATCTCAACTGTCCGTTCACCCAAGATCGACGGCCCACATTGCACCACGTCCCCACTGTATTTCTCCCATCGGGTTTCCCTATTAACCTAATCGCTTAACTGCTACCGTTGATCTCCTCCTGAGTTCCAACAGTTCATATCTAATCGCCCTCTGCCACAGCCGGGTCCCACCATTTCAAATCTATTTCATGTGTTTATCCCTTTCCCTTTGTATTTCGGCCAAAGGGTAAACCTTTGGGCTTTACACTAATGATCATTTTCTCTGCCATTCTTTATGGTTTCCACTGTTTCTCCACTGCTCCACCACCACTCCTCCGGCCCCCACAACATCCTTCCACCACCATTCCCAAATTTTATAATTGATTTAATTTATTGTGCAGGGATAGCAGAGAGGCCATTATCGCCACCAAGAGAATCAGCAGTGACAAATTTGAGGGATTTGGGCCTGTTAATTAAACATTTAGCGCTTATTCCTGAGTTCAAAGGATAAAGTACAGTGTGAAGACTTAAGCACACTGTCAAGTCTTATTAGTGCTTCCAGCGTCAGCAGAACGTTTTCTCTAGACAGACACCTTCGGACAGTGTTCTCCATGCCTCCTCGAGCCTTTAAACAGATGAAGCACACTGGCGGAAGTTTCTACGACTGTCAGGACCACAGTTATGGAGCATGGAGACCTGAGGGACCTATCAGTCACCTTTCTTGCTTCAGAAGACAGAACAGAAGGCCTTACAGCCAAAAGGACTACAAATAACACATCCGAGGTCAATCTCAACCTGACAAAGACTCCCAAACCAGGCTATAGAGTACATACAGCATTGCAGAGCCATTTAGAAGTATGGGCTTGAACGCTTCCACCATTCTGCCTTAATGGAACAATTAAATGAACAACTTCTCTTGTTGTCTCTCTTCTCCTATAAGAATTTCAGAGAACGTATTGTAAAGGTTGTTGTTCAGTTGTGGCCGGTTGTTGTTAGAGGAATTCATTTGGACTGTTAGAATAGTCTTGGGAGAGATTAGCAGAGTATTTTTTATGTAGTAGGCTAGGAGGAAAAGTTTGGACTGTATTAGCCATTGAGCTCAGAGTATGTGACTGGTTTTGCATCAATTAATCAAGCACATTTCTTTGGATCCTGGTCTATTACTATTGGTGATGTTTTATCTAACACTATTTATTATATTTTCATGTTGTTCATTGGTCTGCTGGCTTGAATCAGAAATATAGCATAGGATTTACCCTTGTTAGGTACCCTATGTTTCTGCTCTCCTTTCCTTTAATGTTTTCTGTTGTGTGTGTTATCTAAGAGTAAATTCAGCTAATTTAACCAGTGTAGTGGTTCCATATGCTGCTAGCTAATGTATGAATTAGAGGTTTTCTGCTTGGATATTCTTGCTGGTGTCAAAGCATTGAAGGTTCAAAGTCCTTCTCTGATCTATAGACCCTCGCTCTATTAAACTTATCTCTGTTTTCCCTTGGAGCTTGCTAAAGCTGACCTGGAGTTAAATGACCTCTGGTCTGATCTATAAGCTGCCCCTTTGTCCCTCCATTGAGAGTTTCCTTTTGAGTATGTCCAAGCAAGTCTGGAGTTAAATGACCTCGCTTTGATACGAACACGAGAAATTAGGTTGTTTCCTTTTTCATTTTCAATCTGTATGTTTCCATTCCACCATCTATCTAAAAATATCCTTTAGTGTAGATGACTTGCCCTTTGAAATCCTTGGCTAGTTGTTTTCATGTAATTACCTTTCATGACTCCATAGCCTAATGGATGGCACAACCTTAACCTATTCTCTTTGATGAAACATCCTGCTCTGCTCCTTTCCTTCCATTACTTTCTCAGTTTATGATCTCATGACCAACCCAACAACCAACCAACCAAATCATTTTAAAACCCCCTTTGTGCTTCATAACTAGCCTAACATCTCATTTGAGCTTTCAAAGATATATCATTCTTTGTTTCATTGGAGAGATCCCTCTCCGGGTCCAAGAGGGCTAGATCCTAGGGCCCCAAAGTGGTTTTGATGTTGTCTTATCTTTTGGTATTGCCAAATCTTCCAAGACATAGGAACCCCAACTAGTGAATAGAACATCATAGCAATATGTAATCCAAATGAGAAAGATAATGAGTGTCATATGAAATGTTTGATGGTGACAATAGTTCCCCAAATGGAAACAACATAGTTTTTCTACCTGCTACCTTGGAACATAATGTGCCAAGTTGTCTCCAAACCACTTTCTAGTTGTGCATGTTTTCTCATATACTAGAAGGTAGTAAATATCATTGTGTGTCAAATGATCATAAAAATAATAGAAGAATACTTTACAAATCAATACAATAAATGGCTATCTCGATCACTGATGTTGGTCCTAAAAATACCATGAAGTCGAAAGAGAGGTTTGCCATGTTGTGGAGAAATGCACTGTATATAAATGCAATGAGAATGAAAATAATTTGTTAGATGATCAATAAGTAAAAAGCGACAACTCTTACTATGCATGGGGAGTATGCTGGTGATGAGTTCGATTGATGAGCCGTCTCATGAGAATCTCTCCATAATGGTCTGATGTGTCTCCATGATACCTTGGTGACTGGAATGGAATGAATCATGTGCTGCATGTAGGGCCTTATTCTTCAGCTTGTAATCTCTAGACAATAAGATCTTATCTTGGTATTATATGACTCCATCCACCACTCTATACCTCTCATCTTATACTTTCCCATCAAGCACCTCACATGTGAAGTGATCCTTGCAATATTCCACCAATATCCAGGACTCCCAATATAGATCTATACTCCTCAATGACAGTGTTGTTGGCCTTTGTGATAAGGCACATATAACCTCATATATCCCCTCTTTTCATGCTCAATTCCAAAGCTACATGCATTAATATGGACATCCCACTATTCTTGCCTCTCTTGCAACTACTTCTGCTTAGAAAAAGATTGAATTTTATGGAGGTCAAAGCCTTTGCCAATCGAAAAATTTTTCCAAAGCATGCATGAATGCTAACAACCCTCTGCTAAATATGGAAGAATCATCCCTCTATGGAAGTATATTTTTATCCTCAAAGGCTATAGAGTAGCCCCTTTTCACCATGATTATGCCACCATCTACTCTTGAGACATCATGTAAGGTATGGGAGAAAGTGAACCCATATTCTCCTAAGAGTAACTGAAGCAATAATGACTATTTTTGCATCCACATCTCATCATCATACAAGTCATGGAGGTAAATCATGATGATTGACTTGTAAAATTTCCCATACAAACAAAATCTCTACTGGCATATCATATGATTGCCATACAATGTTCCAAACCATAACACACACTTTTACACAGATATGTCATGTGATGGAAAAAATATCTCAAGCGTAGCCAGTGCAGCCATGCCTCCTGTTTCTCTGTGTCATAGATCTGCAAGTAGCTCACCAAGCACTCACTCATAATCCTCACCCATCCATTGAAATTTGGGTGACTCCTATCATGATCCAACTTGGCATCCACCCAATGGAGAATACCATCCTGGAAAACCTGTTGACTATCTTTGCACTCCATGATATGTTGAAGTGCAACCTCCTCAAGATCTCTACATGAGGACCTCTCATCAATGACCCAATAGAACCCATAAGGTTATAAATATCTTGTAGGAAAAATCTTATGTTTGAGCTGTGAGGTTCTCATCAAGAAGTATCTATCATAATAATGGAAGATGTTATCCGCCATAAGATGTCTCTCATAAACCATTTCTCTATCCAATGCTACATAAGTAGAATGGTCATCGGAATTGTCCAATAATATTTGGGCACCCAACTCATCACTACTTCTTAGTGACAACGTTGTTGATCTCCATGATGGTGCATATGTTGTCTTAGGGTCATACACAATGCTGAACACACATTTCTGCATTGGATTGATTAGGATTATGCTCATCATATCCTCCAAAACTCTACACTCCAACCCAAAGTGTTGTGTGTAGCTCAATAATGAGAAACTAGGATGGATATACATCTCCTCCTTGAATGAGTCAACCCTCAAGGATATTGTATTGGAGGCTTAGATTTCAAGAAACATTTTTCTGGAGCTCTATGCAATACCAATTTCGTCTGCTACTGATAGGAAGTGCTTGGACCTTCCTCATCTTGAAACGTTCTTGAGGTCTCATTGTTCCTCTCCCTTCTCATTTGTTTGAACTCCTTGGAGTTTTCCTTCATAGATCTGAAAAGAAATGAGGAAAAACTCATTCCCTCCATCATTATGGATCTCTTCTTCTTGTGTCATAAGATGTATTACCCACAAGCTGAGCCAAAGATCATGCTCTGATACCACTGTAATATTCCAAAATGGAAAAGAAATGAATATAGAACATAAAATGGAAAATTTAGTGATACATCAACACATAAAATGAGAGAATATCGTATAGCCATCATATTAAACATTATAGCAGCAAACGTATACAAGATCTTGAGGGAGAAGACACTCAAGTTAGGAAAAACAAGCCTCGAGAGACCCAATACACAAAATATGAAGAAAACCTGCTATACAAGAATTATAGAGGCTAAGAAACATGTATCTACTGATATGGTGCTCATAAAATTCTAGGATCAAAGATCTAGGCTTTCTAGCACTATTCCAAGACAACCCAGGAAGGGTTTCCTAAAATACTCAAAATGCAGAATATAAAAAATGAGGCCCTAGGGCTGAATAATGCTTTGCATTTGGAGCACTGGTGGGAGGTGGCTGATATGAAATGAAAATGGTTGATATCCCTTTTCACAATATTTTTGGATGTAGGGTTGATCCCCTCACTAGAAAACAGTGTCAAGAACTTAGGTACTTGACCTCCCACTGCAACTGGACTGCAAAATAATGCAACTTCTTGAGGAGACTGCACTGTGGGTGAATTTTTTTTTTTTTCCTAATTTTGGATGGTGGAATGAAGCTCTGATAACTTCCTCACTAGCGTCTCAGATGAATGGTTGCTCCCTCCACTGGAAAACAAGCTCAGAAATCAGGTCTATCAACCCTCCACTATTGCTACCCTGCAAAAAAAGACAATCTTGAAGGATACTACGATGTGGATGAAGGTTGAAACTTGGCCTCAAGATGGATTGTGGAAATGATGTTCAATGAACCTCTCCTAAGTAGGCGCTCGAAGTCCCCCGAGGATGAGGGTGGGATTTCCACTTGGAAACACGCTTGTGCTAAACAGCACAACAGACTTAGCTAAATCGTTGAAGCGTGAAAAATGTCATAAAAGACCCATACAATATCAATATTTTGAATTCCTTCTATCCTTTCCATCCTCTTCCTTTTATGCTTTCTAAGCTTCCTCACCCTAGATCCCACTCATTAAATAAGCTACTCTCATCCATACATTCCTCCTCTATGACTACGATGTCCTCCATTAATCCTTCACTATCTCCATAACATCACTATTGATTTGGTCAACTTTAACCTAATCCACATGATTTAGCCCCTATTTACACCAAAAGGTGCTCTATGTAGCTGATACAATGATACACATTCACATGAGAAGTGGTTTTATTCCTACTAGAGATATTGATGGGTTTCCCCACCCACTTGTTCACCTATCTTTTCATCAAAATAAAAAATTAATATTCCAACTAGGTGGAAGCTAATTAGTAATATTACAGAGAGTGGGGATGAATCTCGATCCAAATCTAGAAAAAAAAGGAGTTCCAAGGGGAATTCCGTAAAATCAAACCTCGAACCTTTGATGGAGTAAAGAAAGAGGATGCAAAAGCTTTCCTCCTGGACATCGTCAAATACTTCCAGGTGTATGAATATGGAAGTAATTGAAAGCCAAATTGGCAATTTACTAGTTGCAGGGTAAAGCCACTTTTTGATGAGAAGAGAAAAAAATTTACATGTGCTTGATGAAAAAGCTGTTACATGGGAAGAATTTCAATTGAAGTTCAAATCTAGATACCTTAGTTAGAGGTATTATGATGATAGAGCGAAGGAATTTCATGAGCTGAGACTTGGAAAACTCACTATTGATGAAATTGTTACAAAATTTACAAATTTACTTCACTATGTGCCTTACATCAGGGAAGAAAATACCAAATTACAATGATTTCTAAATTTCTTACCTACCATCTACAAAGAGATCATTGAATTTGATAATCCTAAAAAAATGGATGAAGCTATTCGAAAAGAAAGACTTTGCTACAAAAAATTTAAAGGCAGTGACAATCAACTGAAAATTTGGCAGAATAATGAGAAAGGGAAGTGCGATTCATGCATAAAAATATCAAAACCAGCCTATCTGAAAAAAATTGTGAAAAGCCACAAGAAAAAAAAATTAATAAGAGTGG
>CM076583.1:507540423-507632775 GCA_034641835.2 Pinus albicaulis
AGAAAACCCAAAAAAAAATGGAACTCAAAGGGAGCTCACAAGCAAAATGGTAGAAAAATATGACAATGATGGAGGATCAAAGTCAAACCAAAAGTATAGATCCAAAGTGATCTTTTGGCAACAAAAGGTAGTGAGTGAATGGAAAAAACCTTCTATTTATAATAAAATATTTAGTTATTCTAGATATTGGTGCATAATTAAAATATTATTAACCAAATATAGATCCAACTTTTATGGAATATTTTATTATATTTGTTGGAGGGAAAAAGAATTTGAATTTGGTCAAATCCCTTTATTTGTAAATAATAAATAAATAAATGATTTATTTATTATTTTAAGAATGTGGGTGAGTAATAATTAAATAAATAGTGATTTATTCAATTATTTATAAAGGATTTAGTCAAATTTAGCAAGGAATAATTTAAATAATGTTTTAAATAATTATTCCTAGAAAATAATAAGATAAATAATGATTTATCTGATAATTTTCCTGTTTTAGGTTAAATATGACCAGGAATATTAATTAAACTATTGTTTAACTAATTATTCCTTGAGGAAAATCAAACAAATAAGGATTTATTCAATTATTCCTCATGGGGTTTCCTGTTTAGATCATAAACAACTTAATAAATTAAGGATTACTAAGTTATTTTTCATAGTGAAATCAATTTTACCCACTTGGGGTAAAATTGTTCTTACATGGTGTACTTTGGTCCATCTAATAGTAACAGCTTAGATGACCAAAAATTGGTGTAACAGTGGGTTCTCTAATGTATTTAGTGAATACAATACTGGACATTTTCTATGCGGTTAACCAGCTAAGTCAAGTGATGGTTAAGCCTACCAAGCTCTTTTAGAAGGCAGGCAAGCATGTCCTACGATACCTGAGAGGCACATATGAGTATCGATTATGGTACAAATAGATGGATGGGGTGAAGTTGCATGGATTTACGAATGTAGATTGGGCAGGCAGCCCAACGGACAGAAAGAGAAAATCAGGGGGGGATCTTTAGTATCAGATCTACAGTTGTTTCTTGGTACAACAAGAAGCAGAGATCTATGGCACTTAGTTCAGCAAAAGCGGAATACATGGAAGCAAGTCAAGCTACATGTGAGGCTACCTGGATGAGAAAGATCTTGGTTGGTTTGTTTGGTTCTCATTTAGATCCAACAATGATTCATTGTGATAATCAAATTTGCATTAAGCTCTCGATTAATCATGTGTTTCATGATAGATCTAAGCATATATATATCTGGCATCATCATATCAGAAATTGTGTGTAGCGGAAGATCATGTTGCTTCAGTACATTCCTACAGAAGATCAGGATGCATACATATTGACGAAGGCGCTCACCAGGAGAAAATTCGAATACCATAGAGACAGGAATGAGGTGAAGGATAATCCCTTTCTTATTGAGAGGGAGTGTTGATATTCAACAAGAAGATCCTAGCGAAAATTATGCACCTACACTAGGATGCTAGTTGTAACTGAAGATACACTAGTGAGAGATCAGTGAATTAATTATTTAATTAATTCACAATCATTGGTCTCACATGCAACTAAAGATTTACTACTGTTAACTATGTCATATCAGATCCAGTGGAGACCCAGTTGAGATGTAGGTTAAAGGGACAGTTTGACTATCTGTTGTGACATTAGTGGTTACACACATGCGACCACACACATTGGATGTGCCCATGAATATTGCGTAGTAAAGTCAAGTCGGATCCCATTCTTTCAGGGGTTGTTATCAGCATGGATTGCGTAGTGGAGTCGGGCTATCTAGAGGCAGTAAATTGGCACATGTATTTGCCAATTTTTGTATGACAGTGTGAGGCAATTGTATATTGTACTGAGATCTCTTAGATTAGAGTTTTGTATGAGATTGTTTCATGATCCATGATATATACATAATATATGATAGTGGGGTTTTTAGCTTTATGTTTTCCTGGTAAAAACATATTTGTTATGTTTGATTGATCTTTCTTCTTGATATTGCAATTGGTGATTGTGTTTTAAATTCCGAAAAGTTTTTTGTAGAAGCGATTATGTATTTAACAGTGGCATATAATTGTTAGATCAGGAGAATCCAAGCAATACATAATTTGTATTAAAATCTCTACAAATTTTTCCCTCTAACTACAGGACCACTATGGTTAGCCACATCTCAGCCAAGCTCGATGGTCTCATTTTGGATAACAAGATTAGCCATTAGCTTGAAATCCATGGTAAAATAGCTAAAGGGAAAGCTTGTTTTAGGAGATGTCACTCGACTATCAACCATCTTGTCACTCTCAGGATCATTGTTGAGGAATGTCACAATAGTAAAGTTGATCTCTTTTGTTTCTTTGTGAACTTTAGAAAATTATTTGACACTATTCCTCGAGAGAATCTTTCAAAAAGACTTGATGAGATAATTATTCCTCCTGTGCTGAAGTGTGTTGTGATTCACCTCTACGAGACGGTTGTTTCCAAGCTTAAGACCAATGAAGGATGGTCTAAAGATATTGAATGAATATCAGGGTTAAGCAAGGGTGCCCCCTTTTCCCTTCCCTTTTTGGTATTTAAATCGATAAGCTAGAATATTGTTTGGAAAGCGCAGGGTGTAAGGGGACCGAGCTTCCTGGTATTATCATTACTCTTCTTCTTTATGTCGACGATATTGTTCTTCTTTATATAAGCGATGGGACCTAGAAAAGAAACTTAAGACTCTTCATGTGTATTGCTCCAAGATGGGTATGACGGTTAATATCGACAAGACTAAAATCATGATAATCAAATCCAAAAATATCACCCATGGAAATTCCGTCTATGATAAAAATTGTTTGGACTAGACTTATTCTTAAAATATTTGGGTATTAACATTCCTTGTCAGATCAACTGGAATTACAACGTTGAGAAAATTATTATTGGAGGCTAGAAAGCTTATTATGAGCTTGAAAACAATTTCAAGGTTGTCGATATTTGTATTTGGAGTAAAAAAAGTTCCTCTTTGAGATCCTCGTCACCCTTGTTGTCCTATACGATTGTGAAGTTTGGGTTGGCAATATATCCAGAGAGTCGTGGAGAAATATTGAGATGATTCAAAAGAAATTCATAACCTACAATCTCAAGATCAAGGGAAATACCCCCTATCGTATCCTCCTCATCGAAGTTGGCCTCTCCCCTAATGAAAGCAGGGTTATTATTAAGTATTTAATGTACAAGAAGAAGATTCACAACATCGAATCTGAGAGGCTTCCTAAAATTGTTTCTAACTTTAGTAAAAACCCCCACCTTAACCTCAAGCGTGGGTGGCATAAGGATGCCCAAACTTGGCTCAACCATTGGGGGATAAACGAGGAGATCATCATGGGAAGCAAAGATAGTGTCAAAGATATTATCAACTCCAAATTGAAGGGTAACTTATGGGATGATAAGGAGATGGAGAGTAAAAGGAAGCTTAGATATTATAAGGAGGTGATCAATTCCACCCTTGAGAACCAAAATTATATTTCTGTGTGACTAGCTCGAAGAAAAAAATGAACATCGCTAAGATTATAACTAATTCTCATGAGCTTCGAAGTGAAACCGGGCAGTGGTCTACTCCCAAGGCTCCCTGGGATGATAGAATTTGTCAGTGTTGCGATACTAAGAGGGTGGAGGATGAAAATCACTTTATTTTAGATTTTCTGATCTGAAATGACTATATTATTTTTGTTGTGCTAAGTGTCTTTTTAGTTTAAAAACATGTGCATAATCAAATCATTAGTTTGCATAGGGATTGAGGTGTTTTTCCATGAATTGTAGATTATTTTAGGTGAATTAAAGCATAAAACAAGCTTAAATAACACTGAACAACAGTGTAAAAACAGAGAAATAAGTCACCACATGAAATTTACATAGTAGGCATGATGAAGTAGTTCACCCATCCTCGGCTACATCTGCTAGTCCAGCTCCCAATGGCATGTCTGTCTTTCATTATGCTCAAAATTTTGCTATTACATGTAGTTACAGTGTTCTAATGGTTGTTTTCTCTACACCAATGGCTCCAGAATGCTCCAATTAGTCAAAAATGACTCTTCATTCACTCATAATGGGCGAAAATTGAGTCTCCTCTTTTTCCCAGTTTCACCTAGAAAAGCTCCACTAAAAGTGGAGAACTCAACTTAACTGGAGTTAAAATAGTGAATTCTACCATTTTTTAGACGTGCCCCTGAACTTCTACCGAGATAACTGCAACATTTAATTTGATGGTTGGGGTGGCCACATGCCAACCCCAAACCTGTGAGTTATGGTAGTGGTTTTTGGAACCATTAGCATAAATTGTGGTTGGAAACTTGAATCGTGGTTGAACTCGTGGGTTAGCGGAGACAACGGGGCGGTGATTGCGGTGGTTACCTTAAACGTTACCATGTCACAAGTAATTTGGAACGCTGGTGGGTTGTTGAAATGTTGCAACGTAACATTTTTTGATTTTCATGTGAACAAACCTTTGGGGAACCACTAGCGAGTTGGGACCGCCAGCAGTTCCCAACCCCAAACTGCAATTTCAATAAAATTTAACATAAACCCATAACTATATAGAGTTAAGAATCAACATGCAGCTCGGGTGGTAAGTCGTGTGTGTGTTGGGAAGGAGGTCCAGGGGTTGATTCCTACAGCCTCCAACAAAATTTTGCCACACCATTTAGGGGACACGTGGCAGCCTCAGGGCTAGCCACGTGGCACCCTTTAATTGGTCCTCCCAAACTCCGTACCAAATGAAAAATCGACACTTTTCATTCATTGATTGGTTATGAGGAAGGAATATTCCCTTTTTTTCTAACTGTACCTCCACCTTGCTAACTGTGCATCCAGTCAAACCTGGTCAAACTATCAAAAATTTACCTATTTGGCATTTCGATGAGAACGCGATATCTCCCTAATATGAAATCGATTTTTTGAACCATTTGCGGCGTCGAAATCAAGAAGACGAGATATACGCAGCCATCCTATCTTCAACCCAATCCTATAATTTTGAATTTTAAACAAAATTTATGAACTCCTGATCATTCCTCCCCATTGGGAATTCTTTGGACCCCAAAAGACTTGATACATGTTTAGTAGATGAGGGCACAACTCCCTCACCTTTCCAACCTCCATCCATTTTTCCTTGCTTGGTTTAGTGCCTTTGATCTCAACTCGAAGGTAGTCAACACTTCCCCTCTTGGATGCTCTTGTCCTCCTGTCAAGAATTGTATCTTCTTTGAGCTCATCTAGAAATTCTAGCAAGAAATATTCAATAGAAGGTAGTTGAACATCACTTCCTTGATCATTGATCAAATGTGGCTCATACAAACGTAATTTTTCAGCATTAACAACTGAATACATTAGCATATAAGAAGGCAAGTCAAGTTGGAATTCATTGTTACCAACTTGTTTTATGATCTTGAATGGACCATAGCGAATGGGTTTGAGCTTTTTACCTTCCCCTTGCATCCTTTCCTTGCTAATGTGCAACCATACCTCATCTCCCTCTTGAAGCTTGTGATCAACCCGATGTTTTTCATGCCTCTCTTTGTATTTGATTTTACTTTTCTCAAGTTGTTCTTGAACTTTTTGATGTATAATCTAAATTTTCTCAATGAACTTTCGAGCCTTATCAATGTCACTATGGCCATCAATTGTAACATCCTTCCCAAATATGAATTCTAATGGCGATTTTGGAAAATACCCAAAGCATACTTCAAAAGGTGAGGTTTGTTTTGAAGAGTGCTTTGCCTGGTTGTAAGCGTGCTGATTGTAATGCAGTTGTTCATCCCACAACTTAGGATGTTTGCTCCAATATCCTCTCAATAGATCCACAATGGTTATGTTCACCACCTTGGTTTTTCCATCTGTTTGTGGTTGAAAAGCGGTACTCTTTTTCAACTTTGTGTCCATCATTCTCCATATATTTGACCAAAAATTCCCAATGAACCTAGAATCATTGTCACTAACAATAGAAGTTGGCAATCCAAATTGAACCCAAACATGTTGAAAATAAATTTCAGCCGTTTGTTCAGCAGTAATGGTTTTCTTACATGGCATAAGTATACACATTTTATTGAATCTATCCACAACTACATAAAGATAATCATGATGTTTTATTGACATATGTATACCTCCAACAAACTCCATGGAGACACTCTCCCATGGCCTTGATGGTATTAGTAGTGGCGTGAACAACCCAATATTCCTATTACTAGGTTTACTTGTTGCACAAATAGAACAACCTCTTATAAAACGTGACACACTATCTACCATGTGAGGCCAATAGCAATACCTCTATAGATGTGCCACTGTATTGCTTGCCCCAAAGTGTCCAACAATAAGAGATGAATGAGCTTCTCTCATGACACTTAGCCTCTCTCCTTGTGGAATACATAGATTGCCCAAATGAAACAGCAAATTGTTATGCATGTGATAATCATTTTCTTCAACTTGATTCCCTTCACTCAAACTAGCATACACATCTTGAAAATCAATGTCATGTGCATATTGTTCTATGTAACTCTCATGTACAGCAAAATCATTTTTGAGTAAAGTAGAAGCACTAATGATTGGTCTTGAAAGAATATTTGAAATTTTATTTAAAATACCTTTCTTGTACCTTATAACCAAGTGAAACTGTTGAAGAAATCCCATCCACCTGAAATGTCTTGATTGCCGAAATTTTGTTTGCGACTGCAAGTATTATAATGGTTGGTGATCGGTATGTACAATAGTCTCTTTACCCTTCAAGTAGTGTTTCCACTTCTTGACACTTTGTACCAATGCGTATAGTTCTTTGTCATATGTATGAAAATTAGTGACAACACCATTAAAAGTTTCAGAATGAAAAGTGATAGGCTTACGATGCTTGAAAAGTACTACACCCATGGCATAATCACTAGCATCGGTTTGAATCTTGAATGGATGTCTCAAATTTGGTAGTGCAAGGACTAGAGCTGAACTAATCTTGTCTTTTAAAGCTTCGAAAGCTTGTTGTTTTTTGTCTCCCCGTTGGAAGCCTTTCTTCACACTTGTGACTGCACATAAGAGCTGTGATGGAAGAAAAGATAGCAATAAATTGTCTCCAATATTGAGCTGCACCTAAGAAACTTCTTACCTTGGTAACTATTTTGGGTGTGGGCCAATTCACAATGGCTTCCACTTTAGAAGGATCAATCCTCAATTCTCCAACTCCTACAATATGTCCCAAATAAACCAAAGAATTCTTTCCAAACTCACACTTTGACATCCTAAGAAACAATTTCTCTTTCTTCAAAATATGAAGCACTCTATTCACATGCAAGACATGATCTTCTCTTGTTTTGCTGAAAATTAAAATGTAATCTAACTACACAATCACAAAGTCATCAATTAATGGTCACAAAACACTATCCATAACTTGCATGAAATTTTCCGGTGCATTACACAAACCAAAAGGCATAACTAGCCACTCAAAGAGTCCTTGTTTGGTTTTGAATGTAGTTTTCCATATATCACTTTCTGCAAATCTTACTTGATGATATCCACTTCGTAAATCTAACTTAGTGAAAAAAAATTATTCTTTCAGCTGATCAAGAAAATCATCTATTCTTGGGTGTGGGTAACGATTTTTTACGGTAATCTTGTTCAAAGCTCGAAAATCTACACACATGTGCCATGTCCCATATTTCTTTGGTATCAAGACTATGGGTGAACCGCATGGCAAGGTGCTTGGCCTTATGTTTCCTTTGTCCAACATCTCTTTGATTTGCCTATTTATTTCAGCATTCTCCATTATCGACATGCGATACATACCGGTGTTTGGAAGAGGACAATCTTGCTACAACTGAATCTCATGTTGAAGCTCCCTTTTTGGAGGCAATCCTGTTGGCTCCTGAAACATCTCATTATGCACATTAATCACATCATATAAATCTGATTTCAACTTAGGATCACATCCCTCAAAAGATTCATGATTAATATCAGCTTTAGGCTTAATCATAAGAAGAACAAAATTCTTACTTGAATTTACCAGCCTCTTTACCTGTCCAGCATTTACCATAGCAATGTTTGTCTTCTTGTGATGTGCTCTAACAATGAACTCCTTACCATATTTGAATAAATGATACTTGTTCTCATGGTGATGTAATATCACTTTCATGTCATACAAGTAAGGACAAACCTCAATAAATTTGAATAAAATTTGCAGTGATTGCAAACCTCAATATACATTTCTTTGAAACCTATAGATTTTCATCCTTAAAAATCCAACCCAATGGATATGGTTTTGGATGTGGTATGGTCTCAAGGTTAAGTTTCTTGACCAAATATTTAGATATTAAGTTTTCTTGTGACCCACTATCAAACAATGTGTCAATCTTGGTATGTTTGGATACGACCCTCACATGAAACAGTTATATTCTTTCTTCTTCATTTGGAGTGTTTCTGTGACAGTTTGATGTACTGGTACTGGGTTTAGTTTCAATTTATTTTCCCTTCATGTTCTTCAAGGTTGTAATCTTAGATTCATCACCTGAATCAGATCCTAAATCATGTTGAGTTGTAGCAGCAGTTTTGTGTTTCCCTTTGTTATTGGGTTTCTTTGGCCTCATTTCAGGATGTAATTTCCAACAATGAGTTTCATCATGGCCTTCTTTTGAACAATGTTTACAAAAAAAAATTTCTCCCTCTTTCTTAATAGATGCATTCTTTTTGTTTTTACCTTTTGAGGTCTTCTCCTTGGCTTTACCCTTAAATGGTTTCTTCCTACCCTCTTCAGAAATATTATTCCCTCTAGCTTCTAGATGTGTGGCCTGAACACATACTTCATCTAGACTAGAGGGGTTAAACATGAGAATAGTATGTTTTAGGTAGCTATGTAAGCCTCCTATGTACTTGACAAAATTATCTTGGCTCTGCAAATATACCCCTAATAAGAGAGCTCTTCTCCTAAATTCTTGGGTGTATTCTTGCACATTTTGTCCCTTTGATTTCCTAAATTTCTACGAGTTCATGATGGCTTTCTACATATGAGATAATGGATAAAACTGTTTTTTAATAGCAGTAATGAAATATGACCATGATAGAATAATCTTACCATGTTTCTTGATTTCCTCATTTTTCTTGGCTTCCCACCAAACAAGTGTTGCACCTTACATTCTCAATTAAGCTAATTGAATTTTGGTATCATCATCTTGAAGTTTCTGTATTCTCAAATAGACCTCCAATTTCCTAATCCAATTATCAAGATTTTTTGCATTGACTTCACCATTAAACAGTGGAAATTCAAACTTAACATCAAGTTTTAAAAAAGTACTTTTACTAGTGTTATTTGACTTGTGTGACTGATGTACTGAAGAAGAAGTAGAGGATGATGATGATGATGAGGGTGAGGGTGAGGGTGATGGCTCTTTATTTCCTCCATTTCATCCATTTCCCTTCTTTGACTTATCTTCATCATGGTTACCTCCTGAAGATCCTTGTCCTTATTTATGAAGTTTAGATCCTTCTCCTTCTAGTCTTTCATTCCTTTCTTGATAAAGGATTCTAACCATCTCAGTCATGTCAAGAAATAATTTCCTGAACACTCTTTCGTCCTCCTTGGGATCAACTTCTTCATGGATTTCTCTTTCCTCTTAAGGCATGCTTAATGGAACTTCTGCTACTTTAGGAGGTGAACTAGGTGGTGGGAATTGTGGATATATTTCTCTCCTTTGCTTTGGCTCCTTTTGAGACCTTTCTTCTTCCACCAATTTTCCTTCTCCTCTGTTGAGCTTGAGCCCTGTAAGCATCTAAAACTTGCAAACATTTAAACAATTCTTTTCACTAAAAAACACCAAAGAATAAACTCTCACTCTAATACCAATCTGATCTGAAATGAATGTATTATTTTTATTTTGCTAAGTGTCTTTTCAGTTTAAAAACATGTGCATAATCAAATCATTAGTTTGCATAGGGATTGAGGTGTTTGTCCATGAATTGTAGCTGATTTGAGGTGAATTAAAAGCATAAAACAAGCTTAAATAACACTGAATAACAGTTTAAAAATAGAGAAATAATTCACCACATGAAATTTACACATCAGGCAGATGAAGTAGCTCACCCCTCCTAGGCTACATTTGTTGGTCCAGCTCCCAATGGCATATCCATATTTCATTATGCTCAAATTTTTTCTATTACATGTAGTTACAGTGCTCTAATGGTTTTTATATCTATACCAATAGCTCCAGAATGATCCAATTAGTCAAAAATGACTCTTCATTCACTCATAATGGGAAAAAATTGAGTCTCCTACTCTTTTTCCCAGTTTCACCTAGAAACGCTCCACTAAAAGTGGAGAACTCCACTTAACTGGATTTAAAATAGTGAATTCCGCCATTTTTTTGGCGCACCCCTAAACTTCCTCTAAGATAACTGCAACATTTAACTTGACGGTTGGGGTGGCCACATGCCAACCCCAAACCCACGGGTTACGGTAGTGGTTAGCGGAACCGTCAGCATAAACTATGGTTGGAAACTTGAATCATGGTTGAACTTGTGGGTTATCGGAGACCGCAGGGCGGTGGTTGCAGTGGTTACGTTAAATGTTACCATGTGACAAGTAATGTGGAATGCTGGTGGGTTGTTGAAACATTGCGACGTAAAATTTGTTGATTTCCATGTGAACAAACCTCTGGGGAACCACTAGTGGGTTGGGATAGTCGATAGTTCCCAACCCCAAACTGCAATTTCATTAAAATTTAACATAAACCTGCAACTGTATAGAGTTAAGAATAAACGTGCAGCTTGGGTGGTAAGTCATGTGTGTGTTGGGTAGGAGGTCTGGGGATCGATTCCTATGGCCTCCAACAAAATTTTACCACACCATTTAGGGGACACATGGCAGCCTCAGGGCTAGCCACATGGCACCCTTTAATTGGTCCTCCCAAACTCTGTACCAAATGAAAAATTGACAGTTTTAATTCATTGATTGGTTCTAAGGAAGGAATATTCCTCGAAATATTCCCTTTTTGCTGATTGTACCTCCGCCTTGCTGAATGTGCATCCCAGTCAAACCTGGTCAAACTATTGAAAGTTTACATGTTTGGCATTTCGATGAGAATGCGATATCTCCCTCATACGACATCGGTTTTTTGAACCGTTTGGGGCATCAGAATCAGGAAGACGAGATCTATGCAACCATCCTTGTTTCAACCCAATCCTATAATTTTGAATTTTGAGCAAAATTTATGAACTCATGATCATTGTCTAACCCTTACTCACATATGCTTTCATTTCCCTAATATTTGTCACACTTCCAATCTTCTTGAATTGTTAATTAAACTCAACTATAGTGATCTTGGTGCGCTTTCTTCCCTTCTTTTTGAGCATAGACATAAGATTCTAAAGAATAACAATTATATTTTTATTCTTCTTAAAATCCGATAGACTGCATTAGTCGTACTGAACGTTAATCATCATCATCATTATCAAAATTAAAAATAATTATTACAAATAAATAAATTATATTTTTATTATAGAAAATAAAAAACGATCATTATGGAAACCAAAATTTAAAAAAATTAAAAATTAAAAAATTAAAAAAAATTGTGTGATTAATTTTTAATAGGAGATTAAACCCTAAGAAGCCACGATCACTTCAACGAATATGATGCAAAAGTAAATGTGACCCTTTCCCATGGCAAGCTCTAATGGCAAGGACAAATATGTCAAGCATGGAGAGTAGGTAAGCTTAACGGTGAGAGAGCCAGGCCCATAAAAGTAATCATGCCCAGCTTGCGTGATAATGATATCATTCTAAGTAAGAAGCAGCTCTTGAGGGGTTCTCCGGTTTTTTCTAGAAGAAGATTTAATTGTAAGACAACAAGAGGAAAGGAGGGATGAAATGACAAAAGTTAGGGCAGCAAGAGATGAGGGAAAAAGAGCATGGATTTATAAAGGTAAAGCCGTGATTGCGCAATTTGGACCTCCTTCCAAAACAATGCAACAAAATGATAACAAAGAAGAGGCAACAAACTCTTTAGCAATAAATGAGGAAGAAAGGTCATTATGGGCAAGCAGGGACAAAGACTCGACTGTGAGTCTTGCATGTCAAAACAAATAGCAATCAAGTCTTACCCAGGTTTCCTTAAGATTAGTTTGTTGGAACTGCAGGGGTTACCCATGGAGACGAGGACCTGGGTTAGGGCCTATTGTGGAAGGTAGAGACATAATTTGCCTCATAGAAACACATGAGCATGAAGGGTGTAAGACACCTTTGTTTGAAGGGTATTGGAAGATAGCAGTGTGGAACAAGGCAGCAGGGAATGGCAAAGGGCATGGGGGTATCATGGTATTAGTAAGAGAAAAAGAAGGTCGTTTCATTCAGCTAGAAAAAGAAGACCCAAATAAACAATTTGTTTGGCTTAAAATATCAGAAAATGGAAATCTCATTAGAATTGCAGCATGCTATTTTGCACCGCAAGTTTCAAAAATCTACAAAAGTAGAGGGCTCGACCACAAAGATCCCTTTGCAGCCCTAAAAACGGATATTGCAATATATTCTCAGCTAGGTGAAGTCCTTATAGTGGGGGATTTCAATGCTAGAACTGCAAGTGAACAAGCTAGCATTCTTTGTTGTAAAGAAGACAGTGACCCTATCTGGCTTACAAAAGAGAGTAATCATCAGTGGGAACGAATTTCAAAGGATAAAGGCTGCAATCTCTTTGGAGAACAATTGCTTACGCTATGTGGGGCTTTCGATTTAGTCATTTGTAATGGTTTGACTAGATGGGAAAAGTTCGGTAATTTCACTTGCAATACTTACAATGGAGCAAGTGTAGTAGATTATGTAATTTGCTCGCATAGTTTGTGTGAGAAAATGGAGGAAGTGGTGATTGGAGATCAAATTTGGGACTTAAAATCAGATCACAAGCCAATCTATTTAAGTTTCTCTTGGACCGGAAAAAAGCAATTAGGGTCGAAAAATCAATGTGTTCAACAAAATCCCCCAAAGGGAAGAATTCTTTTGAATCCAGAGAATTGTAATACCTTCAAAATAATGCTAGAGAGGCTCTTCAAGAAGGAGGAAATCCCATCTCATGGCCTTCATAGTCACAGATTAACACATTTAATTCAAAGCGCACTTGCGGAGTGCAAAAGAGCAAAAATTAAGAAGTTTGAAACAAATTGTTTTCCGGTTAATGCTTGGTTTGACGAGGAATGCAAAAAGGCAAGGAGAAGGTGGAAGGAATCAGACACGGATAACATAAAGCTCAAAGCTTACAAGCAGATAGTAAAAAAGAAAAAGGTTGATTTCATGGTTTCAAGGAGAGAAGAACTAATCTTCCTCGGGAAAAATAACCCCAAATTATTCTAGAAGGAGCTCCAACCGAAAAAGGTGCAAACTGAAAACAACATTACAGCTTCTAAATGGTTTGACTATGTAAGACAACTTTATGAGCATGATCCCAAGGTTGACCCTCCTCCCTTGGTCAACACAGACACAAAACTCTTCACGGTGCAAGAGGTAGAGATGGGTATCAAAAAGTTGGGTGCTGGAAAAACAAAAGACTTAGATGAACTCCAAGCAGAGTATCTAAAGTGGGGCTTAAAAATTCCTTCACCTCACATCACAAAAAATTTCTACATCTTACAGCAGGGGTTCCCCACAGATTGGACAACTAGTATGGCAATACCTCTTTTCAAGAGTGGCGACGTCAATAATCCCTCCAATTATAGAACCATAATGATAAACCCCTTGTTTGCAAAGTTATTTGGAAGCATGTTAGAAAATAAAATCAGCAAGTGGGCAGAAGAAAGAGATAAATGTGCTAAAGGGCAAGCAGGTTTTAGACCTAAACATTCCACAGTTGATCATTGTATAACTTTAAGGCACATCATTGAAAAAGGTTGGGAAAAAAAGGAAGAAGTTTTTTGTTGCTTTGTTGATTTCAGAAAAGCCTTTGACACGGTTCCTAGGGATAAGCTTTGGGGCAGAATGGAAGAACTCGGGGTTCCCGAGCATTTGAGAGCAGCTGTGGATAGGCTGTATGAAGAGGTGAAAGTCAAAATTAAAACTTTAGCAGGCATTTCTAAAAGTTTTAGAAGTGATATCGAGGTCGAACAAGGTTGCCCATTGTCTCTTACCCTTTTTAGGTTATATATTGACAAGCTTGAAGAGTGGCTAAATTCACAAGGGGGTGACGGTATCCATTTGGGCAAGTTCGTTATAGGGCTTCTTTTGTATGCAGATGACCTGATATTGATTGCTAAATCGTCTCTTGGTTTGCAAGAGCACTTACGTTCCCTTGAGCATTTTTGCAGAAGGGTGGGGATGCAAGTCAATATTAGTAAAACGAAAGTTGTGGATTTCTCTAAAAAAAGAAAGCATAACTAGCATAAGTTCTACTTTGAAGGCAGCATTCTGGAAGAAGTTGCAAACTGCAAATACCTCGGAATTGACTTCAACATAGACTTAAGTTGGGATGGTTGTAGAAATAAAAGAACATTAGGGGGCTAGAAAGCATTTTATGCTCTTCAAAGCAGGTGTAGAGAGGCAAAGTTGTAGGACTAGAAAACCACTCTAACTCTTTTTGGGCTTCTAGTGATTCTCTACGGTTGTGAACTGTGGGCTAGCAGCACAACCGAGATGCAGTGGAAACAAATTGACAAAATTCCGAAATGTTTGATTACAAACAAATTCAAAATGAAAAGTGCAGTTCCTTATGCTATCATGTTAAGTGAAACAGGGGTTTATCCTATTGAAGAAAATGTTATGGTGCAAGTCATAAAGTATTTGAAAAAAATTGAGCAAATGGAAGAGGGTAGATGGCCTAAGGTTGTGTTTAGTGACAGGTTGTGCAAAAGAAAGAAGACTTGGATGCAGCAAAATAAAAAATGGTTTAGTAAATGGGGTATTTGCTTGAGCATGTGTCCTACAAACAGTAAAGAGATAAAAACTTTTGTTAGGGATAAGTTCCACAAACGTACTTGGGAGAAAGAGCTAGGGAGAAAGAAGAAGTACTACATTGAAGAGTTTAACCCCACTCATAACCATCAGCAAAAGGCGTACATAGGGGCCAATATTTCTTGGAGATCTAAAATTCTTTCTGCTCAATTAAGAACTAATTCACATCAACTCCATTGTGAAACGAGGTGCTGGAAAAGGCCAAAAGAAATGTGGGAGGAAAGAGTATGTATTTTTTTCTCTTCCAGAAAAGTGGAAACAGAAAAACATTTCATTTTATAATGTGAGGCCTTCAAAGACACCAAGGAAAATTATATAGGTACTTTGGCAGCTAGTTCTTGGGATAATTTATTCAGCGAAGAGTTTGTAGAGAAGTTGGGAGCAGTTATTGTAAAACTTCACAGGAAAAGGGCCAAATACAAGAGCCAGATGGAGAAGCAATCTGTCCCATAGGCTATTTTTAGCCTCATAAACGTTAAAAATACTTATTATTAAATATATTTGTTTTAAAACAAGTTATTTTGATTTATTTTACCAGTGGGTTATGAAGTTGATTTTATTTATTTTAAATTTTATTAATTAAATTTTAATATTTTCTAATAAAATATTAATTAAATTATATATATATATATATATATATATATATATATATATATATATATATATATATAGATATAGATATATTATTTTCACTTGTAAATATTTGAGAGTTGAAATTGGTAAATGTTTGGGATTACAAGTTGAAAATATGAAAACTCCTCCACCACCTGCATTAACTCCTTCGTCTGCCACCTCCCGCTCCCGTTCAAAATATGAAAACTCCCCTCCCCGCCCACGTGAAACTCAAGCTATAGACTAGAGCACAATTGCAGCAGGACGCAAGTTATAGACTAGAGCGCAATTAAAGTAGTAGGTCGACCAAGCACGTCTCCGCATTGTGAAGCAGCAGGCCGACCAAGCGCATTCTCCACATGTAATTCCCGTGATGTTTAAGTCCTTGTAATACCCCAGATTTTACCCCCAACAAAATAGAGAAAGGAATCACCAGCTCATTAAAACATATTCATTCATGAACACGTACATGACCATCACTAATCGTATTAATCCCCCACAGGGACTGGGTCTGTTTATTTGGGTTCGATGAACTACTTGCTCATCTGAGAAAGAAAAATATTGTTTTTTTACCGAACTATACCTATCATATCATTTCCCCTTGGCTTTAGGTTTGTGTGTGTGGATGTTGCTCTTTGAGGTGAGATCCTTATTAGCACCACCATAAGGTAAGTGTCCCGGTAGGTCAATGCTAACCAGTTCTTTGTTCTTCGTTCGAGTAAGGGAGGAAGAGTCTTCGTTTCTGTCTTGATGAGGTAGTAGTTCCTATCCGGTTCGGAAATCTTGTGTGTCTTAGTATGGCCTTGCTTTGTATTCTTCCCAAGCTAGAGAAAAAGTGATAAAAGTCAAATCCACCCTTCCTTAGCACGAGGAAAGACTGAGTCAACGTAAGAGAGAATGGCCAGCGATGGCAAGCAAGGAAAGAAAAGCTAGACGCACACACTTTATAGCCATCCTGCACCATGAATTACCAAAAACAGAGCTCGCCAAGCAGACTAGGACATAATTCTCGTCTCCTTGCCCTTGTTCGCGGTAATTCTCCACAGGTAAAATCCCAACCAATTTCTCTCTCACACACACCTATCTTCTTGATTTTGACTCATATTTCCTAATGAATTACCATGGTAAAGTACCCGATTTCTTAGTTGATTTAAAAATATAATAGATTAGTAATGTAACACGAAACATCAAGACATTTGTTTTGTTTTTTATCTGTTTTAAATCAAGAGGGACACATGGGAAAAAATCCCATGTAGCCTAGAATCTTTGGTTTTGAATGGGGGCTTGATGAAAAATTTGAATATGCAACGATTTTGGTGCATAAGGATAAGGTTCAAGTCTTCTACAGGGCTTTCAAGATAGATTCATTGAAGGATAACTTGATCACTTGGAAGGGAGAATTCTAGGTTTTGTCGTCCTCCTTCATCCTTCATTGTTGTTTTGGTGATAATTTGGTATCATTCTTTGTCTTTCTTTATGATTCTTTTGTTGAAGTATTAACTAATTTCTTCAAGTCATAGTTGATTTTGGATGGTGAAGGTTTACCATTGATGGTTCCCTTCTTATAGATTTTGAGTTCATTGTTGATGTTAATTAGGTGAGGGATTATTCTTCCTCTTGGTTCAAGCTCTAATCCTTGAAAAAATTAGGACAAAATTTGGAGAGATTCTTCTTGATCTCATTTCCATTTGATCCACTTTGACTGCATTTCTCTAGTTGGATTTGGCACTAATTTGTATGTCCATCCATCACTTATTCTAAAAAATCCTAAAAACTCCAAAACCTTGTTTTACTAATGATACTCTCAACTTCACTTTGTGCTTCATTGCCTGGTCTTAGTAATCCTTGTAGGGACACCCTCCTTGACCTAGAGGAGAGTTGTATGAAGTGCAAAGGATAGGTTTATGAAGTGATAGTGGCGACCTTCCAAGAGGTTTCCCCACAAATTGTACCTTGTGGATTAGGGATTTCATCATCACATACAATTTGGGTGGTATCAGGATCTCACTAAGAAAGAGGAGGTCTTAAGACCTAAGTAAATACACATTGGAAGGTTCCCATCTACGACCACATTGCACCATGACAATTCTAACTAGAAATATATATGCTACCATCACACATAGATAAATTTTAGTATCAAGGTCGTGGTGGTAGCATACAACTGTCTCTGTCCTACACATGGCGGTAGCCTACAACTGTATCTAGCCTAAAACTATCAATCTTAATCAAGTTATGGTTGTTTGTTCAAACCTATCAACCATTTTTTTGGGGAGTAATCAAACAAGTCGACCTTACTACTGGAAAAGGAGGAAAAATGTAGGAAAGCCTAACTTTTCTTCATGTAACACACCAAAACAAAGTTCAAGGACATGTAGGCAAACATAATTGATTGAATGTTATTTTATGTTTCTAAGGAGATGTATAAGACAAATTTGTTTGAATTTTTGAATGTATAAGCCAAACAAATGCCTACTTGTCTGATATGAATTTATTGTTGTTTTATTTTCCAAGTCTTATAAGAGTAGAGAATGGTGGAAAAGTGGACGTTGTGCATCGAAGTGTCTTGTCGTCCAAATATAGGTCAAGCCATTATTAAATATGTGCTTCATAATGTGGCAAGAAATCATGTGCTACATATAAAGATAGAAATTCACGTGAGGACAACGAATAATGAAGCCTACTATATTGCCCTTATTGAGGGTTTAAAAGAGGCAAAAAATAATGTTGTCAATGATATTGCAATTTTCATGAACTCGCAGCTCATATGAAATTAGATCAATGACATCTATGAAGTTTGAAAAGAGAATTTAAAACCACTTTACAAGGAAGCAATAATGTGGAGCTCTCAATTTCAATATTTTAGCATATAGTACCTTGCATACATTCACATGATGTCCACTGATATACTGATGGAAGGAATGTCAAGTGTAGATGCAGGTGTCAAAGATGACACCAGATCACGATCTATTGCAAGAGAAGTCAGTAATCAACATCACCATAAGTCCCCAATATGTGAATTTGTTATTGTTATCATTTTCCTTGGGCATATCATGGCATGGTTCTTTCACCAAAGAACCCATTGAGATGTTATTTTCCCTAAACCTACAATAATTGGGGTGCCTTGTATGGTTGACAAGTTTATGGGAAAATGTAATATATTCCATGTATATGAACAAATGTAATATTTGCATGGTTAGCGATATAATAGATGATTTTTTTTTAGGTTATAATTGTTTTATGTCGTTTTATTTTACCATGTCTCATGAACATTTTCAACCACCAATTTATTATTTTTGTTCAAAGGACAAATATTTTCCACTAGGCGTTTCATTATTCAATGTTGTCATAATGACCATGTAGGTCATAGAAATTTATAGTCATCCCTTACTATCATGGGTAATTGAAGTTATTGAAGACATCAATAACTTCCGATATATAATGTGAACATTGAATCTATATTACAAGCACTTTATTGTGAAGAATTCAAGTTGGATGCCAATTATGAGAAGATCTCTGATTATTTAGGAATGGATCATAAAAAATTTGTACTGAAATCCATAACTAAAATCTAAACTCTGCTCCAGAGTGGATTAATTGGTCCTAGCCAAAAATAATCCTTCTCTGACAGGGAATGGAATTCAAAGTGTGTTTGTTTATGTTTTCTTATGCTTATCTATACAATTAATTTAAAAAAGTAAATACATGTCTTACTGTAACATTATATATAGTTTAAGACTAATATTTTGTCTTTTTAAATACTAATCAACCTTAAAATCTTTCGTGGTCAGCCTTTTATCATAACAAAAGACAAAATTTTATCTGCAAACCAAAAGTTTGCACTAAAGTATTGAAGATATTAATGGTATGTGAATTCCAACCCATTCATGCTTTGTATTATACCTTTATTTATGTGCATTGTGATTTGTCTTTCCATAGGACATTGAAGAGCTTGAAGGATGGAATGTCATCGTTTCTTTCATTTTAAATAAAATTATTGTTCTCATAATTCCATGTAGTTGATTATTTGAGTTTCATATTTATGTTTCAAATTCTTAGTGTGTGTGTATGCTTCAAATTTTCCCCCTTTGCATTGGTAAATTATATTATAAACATAATAATAATATAATTACTTTAATGGAAGCTCAAAGGGTACATACTTGTTCACTTGGTGACTAGTCAATGCATATAATTTTTCATGAGGCTTATATATACAACACTCTTATCATTATGCCAATCAATATATTTTATATTTATAGGAATGTTTTTTCATCAAGTATTAAACATATATTGTTTATAACATTTGATATGAGAGCTAATATTGACCAATTTCATGGTTAAAATACTCCAAGTAGCTTGCCAATTTCATGGATTAAATCCATCTTTGGTTGTAAAATATATTTGTACAACAACAAGGTTATCTGTACATGAACCTCTATTCCAACACAACCAGTGACAATTAGCTTGAGAAAATTCCATACAATTTGTTTTTTCTTCTTGTTTGGTAGAGTTTTGGTCAAATTCAACCATTGTGTATATGCTACCTATTGTGGCTCATTTGCATTTTCCTTTATTTTATTTTTCAAAATACAAAAAAAACATATATGATAAAATGAAAATCCTTCATATGTGTGAAAGTCATTTTATAATTCGCATATTGATCAATTAATACGTTTTCGAAGCATGTGAAGATGGGACCGAGAGTTCCAACTAATACCAGTGCGAGTTGGCGGGTGGATTGAAGTCTGTTCCATTTGATGAAGATCCGTAGGAACCCGCGGGCACAAACAACCCACAGGTTAACAGGAGAGGTGCCTCCGCAGTTGACCCCGCTGACTAATTGCAGATCAAGAATTGACGGTTCTCATTCACTGCGGGGGCAGCACTCCGACGAATGTTGCATACCCCCGAGCACTCCCGCAGTGATGTATGCATCCAGTTGGCGGCAACTCATCTGTCATTGTCATATGTACTGTTACTTTTCCGTTTAAGCATTAATTGAACATTAATGTTAGAACTCAGTGTCACCTATTTAAATGTTTCAAGTCTTTTTCTTATTCTATCATTCTCTAATTCTCAGTCATCTACGAAGTCATTCTGGTCATTTTATTGCTTATTTCTGCATATCATTGTCCACCACCCTGCATTATTCCATGGCTAAACAATCTTTGTTTTCTAGCTCTTCTAGCCATATCCCTATCATGGACATTGAGCAAGATATTCGGGACACCATCTACACCATTGAACATTTTCCCTTTTACCAGCAAATTATCTTGAATGAGAAAAATTCCACCATATATTCGGCTATGGCTAATTCTGGTGTTCTCTCTGCATACATCCCCAAAAAATATCCTTTTCTCGAATTTGTGCATTGGTTAGTGTCTGCGCTATATCCCGTTAAATGCTTTGTGATGAATTTCTTAGGTGAAAATGTTCTTCAGGTTTCAGCCCAGTGAATTCGCCAAGCCCTGTGTTATCCTGAGTCCGAGTCTTATGTTCAGTTCACTGATAAATCATTGGTGGCATTCTATGATAATCTTGCAGGACAGGAGTTTAACCAGATCATCTCCTTATTGAAGCCGAATTTGGAGCAATTTGCAACAAATGATAAAGAATTCCGATTAGAGAATTTTGATGCAGAGGTCATGCCAGTGTTACAATTTTTGTCAAAGATTCTTAGAAAAGAAGATTCTGCTCAGGTTGATAGGTCAGTTTTGGGATTGTTTTCCATTATGATGCAGTCTAAAGTAGTGTTGGATATTCCCTCTTACTAGAAAGAGATTTTTAATACTCAACTCATGATCTTGTCCCTCATCAGGTCCTTCAGGTTCCCCTCACTTATCACTTATCTATTTATGTATCAAAATGTAAAGGAATTTTTACATTTGGCATTGAATATAAGGGATGCAAATAAGAAAAGGAATTTAGTAGTTTTCTGGACTGATATCGTAAGAAATGAACCAGATGAGGGAGGGATATTTGATTTTTCTATGTCTTTTCTGCCAGTTGCTTATAAGGTATTAAATAGTGTTCCTCCTCCTTGTTTCCTGCCCAAAGCTCAAGAGTGTCTCCAGTTAAGTAATGCTTGTAAATTTGGGGATTGGTTTGTATATGAAGATTATTCATAGATTAGATTATATGGAGCAGGAGTAGAACCTTATAGATTGCCAAATTTTGTCCCTATGAGGTTGTTTGCATTGGAATTTATTAGACAAAGTCTAAATGTAGATCAAGTTCATTTTTTTCCAATGAAGAAGGGCCATTTTTTTAAACTTCTTATGTCTGTGGGTCCATTTGTAATAAATATGAGCCACGAATTTAATGAAGCTAGCAGGATGTTGGAAGATATGCACTTATTGTTAGGTGAGAAATGGGCATATGACCCCCACAAGGTGATTTCTAACAGAAGGGTTGAAAATTTCTACTCGGAGTTCATTCATGACAGTAAGCCTGAACTTGAAAATTTGGCTAACAAAGGTTTTGCAGATTCTATTAGTTTCAGCTTACAGACCCCCGTCATCTCAGAGAAATTGGGCAAAAGAAGTAAAGAAACAGTTGTTGATTCTAAAGATGAGGAATAGAGAGCTAAGAAGAGGGAAAGATTGATTGAAGAAATACCAAGCACTCAGCCCGGTTTCCTCCTCCAATTAGGAGATGAATAGAATGTACCAGCTTCACCTACAAGACATGGAGATGTTCAAGATCAAATCCCTTTGATCAAGCGGGCTTTTGCTCAGATTGAAGATAGGAATCAAAAGATGAAATCTAGTATGGAAGCGCAAGAAGAATATCAGATTACTTCTTACCAAACTAGATTATTTACTGCCATGGAATTATAAAAGGATCAATTTAAAATTGCTTTTTCTCACCCATCTAAAATGACAATAGGGTCATCAAGTAGTTTTAAAACTGTTAATTTGACTGTTGATGTGAGGAAAATTCCTATACCTGATAAATTTAATTTACATATGCAAACAGGGCAATTGATTGTTAATGATTTAACCAAGTCCGGTGCAGCTGCTCAAAAGGAAGAACAGATGCTAGGAAAAGTGATCAAGTAATTGAAATTGGAAAAGGCCAATTCTAGGGCTTTGTCAACTCAGAAAGAAGAATTGAAAAATATTATTGTAAAGATTGGGGTGAATCCTAATGATAAGTCGGTTGTACAAAAACTGTTACAAAGTGTTGTTCCAAAGATAAATGTGCTGAAGAATAAATTAAAGTTGCCCACTAGAGAACACTCAATAGCAGCATAGGTAGCAGAGGTTGAGAATGAGAAAGAAAATGTTTTACAGTAGTTGTTACAAAAAGAGGAGGAGGTCTCTAAGTTAAAGGATTCTGTCCTTGACGTGCAAACTCAAATTGATTCTCATTCTTGTACTATTGTCATGCCATCTGGAACTGATGACCGAGCAGCAAGGTTACCTTAGCTGAGTACAGAGTTGAAATGGAAGAAAAGGATCTCAAGAAGGCTCAGACCGATTTGGAGACAGTGACTAAGATAATGCAGGCTCAAGAAGCAGAAGTTAATAAATATAGATCAGATTGTCAGACAAAAAATAATGAGATCGAGAGTTTAAAGGAAAATTTGAAATGAAATATAACTCTGATCCAAGCAAAAGAAATTGTATGGAATGAGATCATTGAAGCTATAAGAACAGCTTGGGAGTCCCTGATAATAGTGTCGGAGGAAAATAATATTATCAGATACTTGGAGGAAAAGGTCATGGCAGATAAACAGAAGGCTCTTAACAGGGCCTTATGAGAAAAGAATTTCATTGATTTCATCAATTCTAAAACAGCTCAAGAGTTGGAAGAGAATGAAATTAAAGACACGACATTATGTGTCCTAGAGATTTATAAGTTGATTATAAAAAATGCTTGTATGAAGTCAGCAGAGAAGAAGTTGGCAGAAATTAAACAATTTGTAACCAGGTTTGACAACATATTCGACAAAAGGGCTAAAGCAGGATTGCCTTCATGCTGTGATCTCAAAGGCAATATTTTATCATGGGATTCTTATGAGCCACTATTAGTGCTAGCAAAGAGTAAAATGGATAATACCCATGAGAAGACCGCTATCCTGAAAGGAGCCAGAATTGTTAATTTCTTGCAGAGGCATTTTCAATTGCTTTGGATGGTAAAAACCTTGTTCATAGAACGATCTACTTTTATCAAGATCACAACATTCTGGCTAGAATATCATAAATTGATCAGTTCTCCCAAAACTAGCATCGAGGTATGGAAAAAGTGCAGAGCATGAATGACTGATCCACTTGGTGACACCTCAGTGTCACAAAAGGACACGTCAGCAAATCCAGAGAATACAATGGCAACCAGTCATATTCAAATTCAACAGATAGATTGAAGCTTTAGTTTTAGTTATCTTTTTAAAAGATCCACATTGTAATGAAGTTGTTAAATTTCCATGTAATAGGTAGTTTATGCAGTTTTAGGTAGTTAGAAAAGTTATAAGTAGTATTCAGCAGTTACAACTGCTTTTCATTGTATTTAAGGTAATGAAAAAGAAAGAGGAGGGATCTGAGTTTTGGACCTCTGGATGAACATAAATTTTGTATTGAATTTTCTGAATATTAATGAAATAAGATCAAGTTTCTTGCACTTGTTGATGTTGATGCGTTTTTCTGGTTTCATCATATGTTTATTCTTCTGTGAATGAGGTGAAGTAATGTAGCTGCAGGTCTCTTTTTACAATTTGTAAGTAAGAGTTAAATGTCCTTAATGTGCGCTCCTTCACTCCAACTATTTATCTCCATAAAGTTTCTTTTGAGATTTAAAGTGATAGATTCTGTTATTCAGCATATCATTTTGAGTTTCCCTTCCAGTTTCTTCCTTACATTTCAATTAATGTCAGTAGATAATGGCATTGTGAAGTCTTTCATTATATCAAATCATTGAGGGTTATAAATAATTAATTTCCAAAGGTGTTAAACAAAGACCACCTGATATCTTAATTTTGTGACATATATTTAAAAATGTCTTGAGCATAGATTCCTTATCACAGCCAAGGGATTGTTTCTTGAGATACAACATTTTTTTGGGTGAAGTAATGTATCTGCGAGTCTATTTTTACAATTTGTAAGTAAGAGTTAAATGTCCTTAATGTGCGCTCCTTCACTCCAACTATATTATCTCCATAAAGTTTCTTCTGAGATTTAAAGTGATAGATTCTGTTATTTAGCATATCATTTTGAGTTTCCCTTCCAGTTTCTTCCTTACATTTCAATTAATATCAACAAATAATGGCATTGTGAAGTCTTTCATTATATCATATCATTGAGGGTTATAAATAATTAATTTCCAAAGGTGTTAAACAAATACCACATGATATCTTAATTTTTGACATATATTTAAAAATGTCCTGAGTATGGATTCATTATCACAGCCAATGGATTGTTTCTTGAGATACAAAATTTTTTGGTGTCATTGTCGGGGAACGAAGAAGCGAAGTTCATTTCCCTGGGTTTTATTTCTATTTCCTCTGGTTGTTCAGTAAGGAGGAAGTATTTGGCTGTGTTTATTCTTCTCATAATTCTAGCTTTCAAAAGGCCACACACAAGGTCAGATACCTCGCAACAGAAGGTCCCTACTTTGTCAGATCTAGAAAAATTGGTTTCTAAAAAGGTTGAGAGACCAAAAACCCCTTCAACACATGAGCCTACATTGTCTACTCCTGGAAAAAATTCTCATGATCCCTTATTTGAATGTATTTCCAAGGAACTCTCTTTCCTAGAATAAGATTATCCTTCCACACCCACTCATTTTCAAGAACCCAAGTTAGAAGAACATTATTCGAGTATTTTTCTTTTACCTTTACACAAGCTCAACCAAATATAATAGTTGGTTCTTCTGCCATAGTTCATCAACCCACTCCCATATCAACCTTCTCACCACCTTCATTCACTTTCACAGCAGGTTCATCAACCTCTACCAATCAAGGTGTCAATATGGCAGCACCAACTTTCTTAATCAATAGATATGCACCTTTAAATATTCCACAACCAATGAATGTCATGCCTCAAGAATACCTCAAATTACTTCCTCCTTTAATTGGAGAAGATGAAGTAACTGCAGAACAACATTTACATCTGTTTTGCACTTTTGCAGAGAATTTAAATGTTGAACATTTGGACGTTGTGATGAGACCATTTGTGCAGTATCTAAATGGAGAGGCTAGAAAATGGTTCAAAAGTTTACCAAATGCTTCTATAAATAACTGGGATGAGTTGGAAACTCAATTTCCTCAGAGATGGGGAGAAAAGAGAGATCATGGTTACTCATTGACAGAGTTCAATGCAATTAAAAGAAATCTTGATGAAAACATTTCTGAGTTTGTAAAGAGATTTAACAAATTGTACAATAGTTTACCAGTAAAAATGAAGCCCCCCCCTGTTGGAGCAAAGGTAGTTTTTGTTGGGGATTTTGAAGCTAACTTTAGTTTTACATTGAGAGAAATAAGATCCCCAACTCTTGAACAAATACAGACTGATGCATTGGAGATTGAGGCTAACATGACTGCAGCTAGAAAAATTAAAGAGAAGAAGTCACTTTAAGATAAGGGAAAAGCAAAGGAAGAATCACCACAAGACCAAAGAATTGATGATATGACGAAGGTGATCAAAAAAAATTCAAACAAGCTAGTGAAGATGGAGTTAGAAAGTAATAACTCCCAAAGACCTGCACAACAAAACAGAGGATGATTCAATCCTCAGTTCAGAAAACAGCCCCTGCAAATTTTGCAGAGGCAGAGAAGAGATCAAGACCAAGTTCAAGCACCATTGTATATTGAAGCAGCACCTGCACAGTCAGTAGAAGATGATCAGAAAGAAGTTGAAGATCAAATATTTGCTATATACATAAGAGAAGATGAAGAAGAGGAAGAATGTGAAGAAGAATATGTTGAAGCAGAGGTGTCCTTTGGTCAAGATGAGATGGATGAGTATTGTAGGAAATTTACAGATTTTATGCAAGTTGAATTGCATAAGAAGTATGATTTGAGATCTAGAAAAAGATCAAGGGTACAAGATGATGAAGGTGAACAACAACATTATGTTCCTTCTCTAATGGTGACTCCACCACAAAAGAACTCAGTAACACAAGCAGACAAAGGAAAACAACCTGTGAGTTCAGTGAACAAAACAGAAGTGCAACAAGTTGAATCTTCCCAAAGCAAGTATGTTGATAATAATATTTTGGAGAAGGTATTTCCTGTACCTGAATAGGTTTCAAATCCAAGAAGAATTGAAGAAGAACCTGAGAATAATTTCAAGAAGATTCAACCCTTGATTCTATCAAAAGAGTTGGAGAAGGTTAAGATTCAGGTACCTCTCCTTGAATTAGCTAATACACCAGGATACAAAAAAGAAATTGTTGAATTGATTAATCTCTCATAGACTGAAGACATAGGTGATACTGTAAATTTGCAAGAAGAAAACCAGTAGTCACTTTTGGTCCTCATGTTGAAGAATTAGATTCTTATGTTCCTTCGTTTTACATTTCATTGCTTCTTCATGATTTTCTCCTCCACAATTGCATGTTAGATTCAGGTTCTTTTCACAACCTTATGCCATTGTCTGTGATGAAAGAGTTGAATTTATAGATCACTAAACCATACAGAGACCTGTACTCTTTTGATTCTAAGAGGGTGAAGTGTATTGGGCTCATCAAAGACATGGTAGTATCTTTGGCTCAAATTCCAGCGAAGAGTATTATGATGGATGTAGTGGTTGCTGATATTCCAGCCAGATTTTGAATGCTCTTGTCTAGATCTTGGGGAGAAAAGTTGGGAGGATTTTTAAAAATGGACTTCAGTTATGTTATCATTCCTGTCTTCAATGGGGAAGAAAGAAGGTTGTATAGAGAAACAAGATTTTTGAAAACTACCACAAATAAATATGCAAGCAATTCCCCCATTTACAATCAGGAAATATTTCTTGTTTTTTACTGCATGAAGATGCAGAATTTGCTGAAGACATAGAAAAGAAGCTCTCTTCAGCAATTGTACATAAGGAGATTTATTCAAAAAATGTTTGGAAATGTTATTTTGATGGTGCCTACTCAAAAGATGGCGCAGGCGCTGGATTCTTATTGATATCTCCAGAAGGTAATATTATGCCCTTTTCTTTTAAGTTAGAATTTGATTCAACAAACAATGTGGCTTAATACGAGGCTTTGATCCTAAGTCTAAAAACTTCCAAACAAAAGGGAATTCAATGTATGTTTCATTTTGATGATTCTGAATTAATTATAAAGCAGATTAAAAATCAATGTCAGACTAAGCATCTAAGGTTGATATCATATAGGAAAAAAGTTTTGGATTTGATTGAGAACTATTTTGGAGCTTTCAATATGTAGTTTATTCCAAGGGAAGAGAACAGGTTGTCAGATTCATTAGCAGTAGCAACTAACACCTTCAAGCCACTTGTAAATCCAAGATTGAGGTATGAGATTGAAATCAAACACATGCCTTCCATCCCTGACAATGTGAAGCATTGACAAGTGTTTGAAGATGATGAGCATATAAATCACTTCTTAACCATGGTTGAAAGTTTTGAAGATGCTAAGATAGATCAAGATGAAGAACAGATTGAGTAGAAAGAAGAAATGAGAAATTTGAAGCAGTCAATAGGTGAGCAAAAGATTATCCAATTAAAAGATAATGTACTTCCTAAGGGATTGGTTCCTCTTGAAAGGTTATTTGACTCCAATGATGTTGTTGTCAATTCAAAGAAAAGAAATCAATCAGGAGAGATGGAAGACTGTAATTTGGGAACTCATCAGGAGCCAAAGATGGCGAGATTATCCAAAGGTGTTCTGAAAGATTACAAAGAGAAGTACATCGATATTTTCAAGAAGTACATGGATGTGTTTGTCTAGACGTATGAAGACTTAAAAACATATGACAAAAATTATAATTCAGCACAAAAATATGTTGAAAGGAGGAGTTAAACCTCACAGACAAAAGCTTAGACAGATCAATCCATTTTTGCTAACACGAATAGAGAAAGAAGTGAAGAAATTGTTGTAGGAAAAAATTATAGTCCCTCTCAAATATTCCGATTGGGTTTCAAATCTGGTTCCTGTAAGGAAGAAGAATGGAGAGATGAGGTTGTGTGTGGACTTCAGGAACTTGAACAGAGCATCCCTAAAGGATAATTATCCATTTCCAAAAATGGATTATGTATTACAGAAAGTGATAGGGGCTTACAGGCTATCTATGATTGATGGATTCTCCGGGTATAACCAGGTAGCAGTGGAAAAAGAAGAACAAAAGAAGTATGCTTTTACAACGCCCTGGGGCACCTTCATGTATCCAAGGATTCCGTTTGGCCTTATGAATGCAGGTGCAACATTTCAGAGGGCCATGGACATAGCATTCATGGGTGACAAGTTTTTAGTTATATATCTAGATGATGTAACCGTTTTCTTTGGATCAGACGATCAACACTTGGAACATTTACAAAAGACTTTTCAAAAGTGCAGGAAGTTCGGTCTATCATTAAATCCCAAGAAGTCTTTATTTTCCTTAGAATAATGTAAATTATTGGGTCATATAGTTTCAAATCAATGAGTAAAAATTGATCCAGCAAGGGTGGAGGGTCATTCAGACGATTCCTTTACCCATAAGAAAGAAATATATCCAAAGATTCTTGGGAAAAATAAACTTTTTGAGAATATTTGTGCCCAATTGTGTTGAGATTGTGAGGAGCATAACGGATATGTTGAAGAAAAATACAAAAGTAAAATGGGATAAAGAAGCAAGAGAAGCATTTTATAGAATTAAGGAAGCATTGTAGGAAGCTCCAGTTCTGATTAGCTCAGACTATCAGAAAGCCTTTCAGGTATTCTCATTTGTGTATCCTACCTCTATTATTGTTGTATTGTTGCAGAAAAATGGAGATAGTAAGGAGAAGCTAGTAGCATTTTTCAATAAAGTTCTCAGGGATGTTGAGCTCAAATATAATATTTTGGAGAAACAAGTATATTCTTTGGTCAAAGCACTGAAAGCCTTCAGGACCTACGTGTTACAGTCTCAAATAATAGCTTATGTCCCTAATTTTGTTGTAAAAGATGTGTTGGTTCATAGTGATGTTGACGGTAAAAGGGGAAAATGGATAGCAAAAATCCAAGAATATGATTTGGATATCAAACCCACTAAGTTGGTCAAGGGACAAAGTTTAGTGAAGTTGTTAACATAAACAAATTTTCAAGCCCTGGGAATTAATCTATTGGCACCAGTAGAGGAAGTTGTCAATGAAGAAGACCAAAACAAGTCCAAGATAGGTATTCAATATAAATTCTTCTGCTTTGATTGGTATAAGGATATTGTGCAATACTTGTGTTTCTTTTCTTTCCCGACTTCACTAAATAGAACAAAATACAGAGCTCTTAAGCTCAAAACTCAACCATACGTCATAGTGGAAGGAAAGTTATACTGGAAAGATCTTGCTGGTATTTTGTTACTGCATTTGACTGAAACAAAATCTGTTGAAGTTACCAAAGAATATCACGAAAGTCTGTGTGGAGGAAATTATAGCTGGAAGGTCACTGCTCATAAGATTCTCAAGTCAGGCTTTTATTGGCCAAACCTATTTGAAATTTTTTTTAGACTGGTCAGAAGTTGTCAAAAGTGTTAGTTGTTTGTTGAAAAGAAAAACTTGCTCCATTACCACTCATCCCAGTATTCATTGAAGAGCTTTTCAGGCAATGGGGATTGGATTTTATTGTAGAAATCAATCCACCATCAAGTGGAAAATTTAAGTGGATTCTAACTGCCACTAATTAATTTACAAAGTGGGTTGAAGAAATCCCCACCAAAAAGGTGAATGACCAAGTAGTGATGAAGTTTCTGGAGGAAAACATTTTCAGTGGATTCGGATGTCCAGCCAAAATTGCGACTGATAAGGCCCAGGTATTCAACTCTACTTGTTTCATTAATTTATGTCAAACATATATGTTATTTTATCGCATTCCACAGTGTATCATCCCCATAGGAATGGATTGGCAGAGTTTTCAAATAAGACATTTGTCAGAATATTGAAGAAGACAATCACTGAGACTCAAAAGGATTGGGATATGAAGTTGAAATTTACTCTCTAGGCAGTTCGAGTTACTACCAGAAGATCTACTGGTAAGTCTCCCTATGAACTGGTTTATGGAACTCAAGCATTATTCCCTACTCAGCTGGTCAAACCAGTGATTTATTTCCTTCAAGAATCTCAGGAAGAACCTAATGCTCTTATAAGAAGATTGAACAAGGTAATTGAGTTAAGTGAAAACAGAAACAAATTCAGGGATAGCTTAATTACTTATCAGGAATATATGAAGTCTATATTTGATAGGAAAGCAAAAGAAGTCATTTTTCAAGTAAGAGATTTGGTACTAAGGTGGGACACCAGGGGAGAAGAAAAAGGAAAGCATGGTAAATTTGACCCTCTCTGGTATGGTCCATGTAATATTCCAAAATTTGCATGCAGCAAATTGGAATATTAATTTTTGCTTATATCATCTAGGAGGTGAATAAAATGGGTAAATACCCATAAGTAGGAATAAATCCCTCATAGTGTGAAAGGGATCATTGGAGCATCTTATTTTGCACCTTCCAGTGTGAAAAGGGGCAATTTGCGTGAGGACAAGGTCAAGTTTGACCAAGTCAACAATGCTGCCTAAGAGGTGTAGCTTGCTTGGGAAGACAGCGCAGTTTGAGAGGGAGAAAGATTCTTTGTGGAAGAAACCCTAATGTGTGGGGTCCAGGGCAAAGAGACATTCACCTGCATAAAAGGAGGAATAGGCATCCATAGTGAGATATCTTTGAGTTTATGATTTTGGTCTGAAGGCTATCTTTGCATTCTCCGGCTATTCAGCTGAGTTGCAGTGTTGTTTAGCACGAGGGATTCCTATTTATGATTTCCTCTCCTTCTTGAGAGGCCTCTTGAATAATTGCACTTCATTTCTCCACATCTTGGCTCAAGGCCAAAGCCACTTCTTTTAGTCACTACGTTATTTCTGCTGAAGTATAACGTAGTGTTGTTGGGTGTTGCAGTGGAGGGTTCCAAGGCACCATTCCTTGTCTCATATTTCAGAGGAGGGAGCTTCTATTCCTCAGGAAGATTATTGAGGAAGGTTTCCAGGGCATATTTTCATATCTTGGCATCAGGCCAAGCTTCTCTCATCATCAGCAGTGCAGTCCCTTCTCCAGACTGCGTTATTTCAGAGAGTATTTGCAGTGGGGGTTTGCACCACTATTTTGGAGGGTAAGATCTTCAGTGTTGGGATCAGCCCATCACTTGAGAGATCTGTTGGAGGAGGTATATTTCAGATTTTACATCATCTTCAGCCACCTCCAGTTATTTTCTGAGTTGCAGCTGCTGCCCAGCAACTCCGGCATTTCAGCAGATTTTCCATTTGTACTTATATTTCATCCAATCCTCTTAAGGATTGTTGTATAGTTATTTTCAGGGGTTGAGAGCTTTCTCCCCGACATTTCTTGAGCTCATATTTTCACATCATTGTATCATCTATCATTGTGCTCCAGTATCTCCTATAAATTGCGCTGTTATAGCCATGGCTTCCTTCATGTAGCAGTGTTTTCCATATAGCATGTATACGTCCATTGAGAGAGGCATTGCCTTCTTGGGTGATTGTTTCCCCAAACATTTGTATAAATTATTGCTGCTATGATATAATATTATGGCTATTTGTATCTTCATGTGTTCATGGCTATAGAATAACGTTGTCATTCCATCTCTTGCTCCAAATTTGTTGCAGTCCCTTCATCAGGAATTTTCTGAGGACAACTAAGTGTGGGAGACCTGTTTAACCCACCTAGATGGATTTCTTTGGAGCCTCCTCTTGGATTTCAGCCTTAGATACTCTGATCTAAGGGATCCAGGTTCTGGTTTCAAATCCTGTAACATCCATTCCTGGAAAATTCATTTTCCAATCATGCCTTGCTAGCAGTTCCAAATTTGGGATATTACAGTGGTATCAAAGCAACTTTCTTGGCTCAGCATGCGAGTCTTAGCCCAAGAAGATAATAAGATTGAAGAGCATGGGTTTTATCTCATCATATTTCAGATCCATGAAGAACCTCCCCAAGGAGGATAAGCAAATAAAAGAGGAAGGACCCTGCACTTCCTATTCTCATTGAGAAGGAGACAAAGAGATGAGAAAGAAAAAGACTCCAATTTCTGGAGAAGAAAAAGGGGATAAGATTACAAAGCTTCTTCCTAAATCTGTACAAAACATTCATGAATATTTCAAGAAGATCAGGAAGGATATGTATGAAAAATCTCCAAGAGGGTTTGAATCTAAAGCAAACTCTAGATTTTCATATGAGGAGTGTGAGCAAGCAGCCACACACTCTAACACACAATGCAGTCACATGCCCAGGATTACCAAAAAAGAGATGGAAAGAGGAGAAGAGGTTGCTAGGAGGAAAACTCTTAGTTATTTCCTAAAATAGTATGAGTCTCAAACTCATAAATGTCGAGATCACCTCAGTTTTTTAGAGTTTTGCAAGATCAAGGTGAAGGGAAGAGAGCAGCTGGATAGGTTTCTTCTATCTACCTTTGAAGGTTCACCTACATGTTCAGCCAAAGCTTGGGTGGAGGAGTTAGATACCTTCTTGCAGCACCACCAAATACCGGAAGATGAAGCCATCAGAGTTGCAGTGCTACACTTGAGAGGTAAGGCCTATGCTTAGTGGATCTTTGAATCCTTTTCTTTGAAAAAATGTAAACACTACATCTTATGCAAGTTTCACTAGGCCCTTAGTGAAAATATTTGATAGGAGGATTCATGAGACACACATGGAGGGGCTAAACAAGGGAACTCAAACAAAACCCTTTCATGAAAACACAATTCCACTTCAGAAAACCATGGAAGAGGCTGAAAACTTACACCATACCTTGCCGGAAGAAAGGTTTTCATCTCACACCTTTTAGCAGAGAAGCATGGAGATCTCTTTTTCAAAGAGATCCAACCATTGGGAGGTTTCCCATTCATGTTGCAGAGGTTGAGGGCAATAGCGTTGTCTCATCTAGAGATTATCTAGTGCCTCATGCAGAGGAAGGAGGAGCTCTTGCTCCAAGTAGAGGGATTCTTGTATCTTTGCAAAGAAGTCCCCAGGATCTCATGTGTGGAGATCAGGGCACAACTCATGTGCCATTGTTGAGGAGGTGTGGAACCATGGAGACACAAGGAGGAGGTAGGGAGAAGACCCAACATCATGAGATGAGTAGTACACATCCCTATCCATTTATGGAGGTTGTTACACCTAGGAGGGAGACTGGATTGCGCAGTGAGGGCATGGGCAGATTTGTCCATTCATATATGCAGTCATCTCTTGATGATGATGTCTCATTGCATGGAGACATTTCACCAGGGAGACCACTAGATCAACAGAGGAGGATGGATGCTTCACCAGTTGAGGCACCACTCATTGATTTTAGGAGAGTGGGGACCTTGGGAGAGATTGATACAGTGCTAGGAGTCTTGGGTAGACTCAAGGAGAGAGGGAGCATTCTCTCAACATCATCATTACCCACTTCCATTTCAGATTCTGCGTTGTGGCAGAAGTAGCAAGGGAATGATAGCAGCCTTCCAACTTGCATATTTGACATGGGAGATGTCAAAGGAGAGGGCATCCATATGACAGGTGTTCTTCATGAGAGATCAGTAGCGTTGTCACTATGGAGGATAGATCCATATTGGAACTCCCAACTATTGGTGGAGTATTCCAAGGATCTTTTCACTTGCATGATATTGGATGGCCAGTTGCATGAGGAGGAGTATTCAGTCAGAGATGGGGTCATATTTTATCATGGTAGGATCTTCTTGTCTAGATATTCCAAGCTCAAGGAGAAGTTGCTACTAGCAGCACATATAGATTTCCTTTTCAGCCACACACATTTTATGAGAGCATACCACACCATTATAGAGAGGTATTTTTGGGAAGGCTTGGAGGAGGAGATATATCAGCATGTGCGGAGATGCATAGATCATGTGGAGATGGAGGAGAGACATAACTCTTTGAAAGAGTTAGCACAGCCACATCTTTTCTCTTTGGGGGTAAGAGGAGACTCATCTATGAGCCACTCCCTTTGTATGAGCAGAACATATGGTAAGGGTGTTGATTTTTTACATGATTATTTATATGATGTATGTATATATCCCTTAACCATATATGTGCAGGATGTTGCTCCAAGGAGGAGCATTCTCTCTTTTGAGATTTATGGTCTACTTGAGGCCATAAGCATGATTGATGGCCATTCCCTAGGAGGACTTGGGGAAGAGGTATATTATGGAGGACATGTTCATTTCACACCAAGTATCATTCACTTCCTCCATACTTATGAGGAGATTGGAGAAACAAGCAAGTGGTTGAAAAGCCACTCATTTTATCAGTCTCTATGGCAATTGAGGGTCAAGCGGCATTGGCTGAATTTGAGGGACCATTTTCCTTCTCACTTGTTACACATGGCAGCAAGTATGAATCTCATTTATGCTCCTTATGGTTCTATTATCTCTGTCTTTATGAGTAGCATGTTGGGGAGAGAGACACATTAAATGGATGTGTCCCTTGGGAGAGAAGATATCCATATTTTTTGCACTACATGTTCTAAGGGGAGCATGGGAGATGGTATGGCCACTAGAGCAACACATTTTTTTCCTTATTAGGTGAGCCATATTATGGAGGAGATACCATATGATGATGATTTCCAACTCATCATATATGGAGATATTTGGGCCAGCATGATTTACGGCATTGGAGGGGAGATCCCTGGAGATCTAGTCCTCATCTTGCCACTTGAGGGCAACCTTATTGCAGCCTGAGATCAGCCAAAACTCTACACTTATCATAAGTGGAGATATGGACAGCGTGGGGTAGGCTACATTGTCTACCATGTGCAGATTTTCATCCCACCTACTTTGCCGGAGCTAAAGGTGGATGATAGTTTTCAGGAGTTGCCTAGATGGGAGGTGACTCATTTTGCATGGCTAATAGCTTGGGGATGGATGAACCATGTGGGAAAGATATTTCCCATTATATTTCATATCCCATTCCTCAAAGGGACCTCTAGACATCACTTCGCTATCCTCTTGAGTATTTTATGTTTACATGATGGTGGCTTGATAGCTAACTTGCATGCTGGGGAGGAGAAATGTGGGGACTTGATTGATGAGATAGCATCTCTTTACTTGGAGGAGATCATCATACATGGATTCTATAGGGAGAGGAGGAGAAAAGAACTCAGTCTATCCTTGCACTTTCCCGAGGACAAGCAAACTTTGAGAGGGGAGGACTATAATATCCTAAAATTTGCATGCAGCAAATTGGAATATTAATTTTTGTTTATAACATCTAGGAGGTGAATAAAATGGGTAAAGAGACCCATAAGTAGGAATAAATCCCTCATAGTTTGAAAGGGATCATTGGAGCAGCTTATTTTTCACCTTCCAGTGTGAAAAGGGGCAATTTGCATGAGGACAAGGTCAAGTTTGACCAAGTCAACAGCGCTGCCTAAGAGGTGTAGCTTGCTTGGGAAGACAGTACAGTTTGAAAGGGAGAAAGATTCTTTCTGGAAGAAACCCTAATGTGTGGGGTCCAGGGAAAAGAGAAATTCACTTTCATAAAAGGAGGAAGAGGCAGCCATAGTGAGATATCTTTGAGTTTATGATTTTGGTCTGAAGACAATATTTGCATTCTCTGGCTATTCAACTGAGTTGCAGTGCCGTTTAGCACGAGGGATTCTTGTTTAGGATTTCCTCTCCTTCTTGAGAGGCCTCTTGAAGGATTGCATTTCATTTCTCCACATCTTGGCTCAAGGCCAAAGCCACTCCTTTTAGTCACTACGTTATTTCTGCTAAAGTATAACATAGTGTTGTTGGGTGTTGTAGTGGAGGGTTCCACAACACCATTCCTTGTCTCATATTTCAGAGGAGGGAGCTTCTATTCCTCGGGAAGATTAGTGAGGAAGGTTTCCAGGGAATATTTTCATATATTTGCATCAGGCCAAGCTTATCCCATCATCAGCAGTGCAGTCCCTTCTTCAAACTGCATTATTTCAAAGAGTATCTGCAGTGGGGGTTTGCACCACTATTTTGGAGGGTAAGATCTTCAGTGTTGGGATCAGCCCATCACTTGAGAGATCTGTTGGAGGAGGTATATTTCAGATTGTAAATCATCTTCAGCCACCTCCAGTTATTTTCTGAGTTACAACTGCTACCCAGCAACTCCGGCATTTCTACAAATTTTCCATTTGTACTTATATTTCAACCAATCCTCTTAAGGATTGTTGTATAGTTATTTTCAAGGGTTGAGAGCTTGCTCTCCCACATTTTTTGAGCTCATATTGTCACATCATTATATCATCTATCATTTTGTTGCAGTATCTCCTATAAAATGCGTTGTTATAGCCATGGCTTCCTTCATGTAGCAGTATTTTCCATACAGCATGTATATGTCCATTGAGAGAGGCATTGCCTTCTTGGGTGATTGGTTCCCCAAAAATTTGTATACATTATTGCTGCTATGATATAATATGATGGCTATTTGTATATTCATGTGTTCATGGCTATATAATAATGATGTCATTCCATCTCTTGCTCAATATTTGTTGCAGTCCCTTCATCGGGAATTTTCTGAGGACAACTAGGTGTGGGAGACCTGTTTAACCCACCTAGAGGGATTTATTTGGAGCCTCCTCTTGGGTTTCAACCTTAGATACTCTGATCTAAGGGATCCAGGTCCTGGTTTCAAATCTTGTAGCAGCCATTCCTGGAAAATGCATTTTCTAGTCATGCCTTGCTAGCAATTCCCATTTTGGGATATTACAGTCCATACATAATTTCTAAAAAAAGGTCAAATAACACATTCATTTTGGAAGACATAGATGGAGAGCCAATATAGCTTCCTATGAATGGGTAGTACTTGAAACACTATATCCAGCATTAATAATTCAATGGTCACCATTGTACATACCAAGATTGTTCACTGTTCATATATCATCAAGAAATATTTGACTCCATGCCCGAAGTGAAGGTGCTAATCTGTGGTTCTTAGTGTTTCGTGGAAAAAAACACTATCCCCAGGTGGAGCCAGATGTTGTGGCTCATTTTCAATTTCCTTTATTTTATATTTCAAAATACAAAAAAAATCATATATGATAAAATGAAAATCCTTCATATGTGTGAAATTCATTTTATAATTTGCATACTAATTAATTTATACTTTTTTGAAGCATCTGAAGGTGGGACTGAGAGTTCCAACTAATACCCATGTGAGTTGGCGAGCGGGATTAAAATTTATTCCATTTGATGAAGATCAGCGGGAACCCGCGGGCACAAACAACCCGCAGGTTAGCAGAAGAGGTGCCTCCGCAGCTGACCCCGCTGACTAATAGCAGATCAAGAATCGACGGTTCTCGTTCACTGCAAGGGCAACACTTCAACGAATGCTACGTACCCTCGAGCACTCCCTCAGTGACGTATGCATCCAGTTGGAGGCAACTTATCCGTCATTATCATATGTAATGTTACTTGTCTATTTAAGCATTAATTCAACATTAATGTTTGAACTCCGTGCCACCTATTTAAAGGATTCAAGTCTTTTTCTTCTTCTATCAGTCTCTAATTCTCAGCCATCCGCGAAGACATTCTAGTCATTTTATTTCTTATTTCCGTATACCATTGTCAGCCACCCTGTATTATTCCATGGCTAAACAATCTTCGTTGCCAGGCTCTTCTAGCCATATCCCTCTCATGGACACTGAGCAAGATATTTGGGACACCATCTGCACCATTGAACATTTTCCCTTTTACCATCAAATTATCTTGAATGAGAAAAATTCCCCCATCTATTCGGATATGGCTAATTCTAGTGTTCTCTCTGCATGCATCCCCAAAACATATCTTTTTCCTGAATTTGTGCGTTGGTTAGTGTCTGCGTTGTATCCCAGTAAATGCTTTATGATGAATTTCTTAGGTGAAAATGTTCTTCAGGTTTCAACCCAGTTAATTCGCCAAGCCCTGTGTTATCCTGAGTCTGAGTCTTATGTTTAGTTTACAGATGAGTCATTGGTAGCATTCTATGATAATCTTGCAGGACAGGAGTTTAACCATGTCATCTCCTTCTTGAATCCGAAGTTGGAGCAATTTGAAGTAGATGATAAAGAATTCTGATTAGAGAATTTTGATGCAGAGATCAGGCCAATTTTACATTTTTTGTCAAATATTCTTGGAAAAGAAGATTCCGCTCAAATTGACAAGTCATTGTTGGGATTGTTTTCCATGATGATGCAGTATAGAGTAGTGTTGGATATTCCCTCTTATTGGCAAGAGGTTTTTAATACTTAGCTCATGAGCTTATCCCTCACCAGGTCCTTTAGGTTCCCCTCACTTATCACTTATCTATTTCTGTATCAAAATGTAAGGGATGCAAATAATAAAAGGCAGTCAGTAGTTTTCTGGACTGATATAGTAAGAAATGAACTAGATGAGCGATGGATATTTGATTTTTCTGCCTCTTTTCTGCCAATTGCTTATAAGGTCTTAAATGGTGTTCCTCCTCCTTGTTTCCTGCCCAAAGCTCAAGAGTGTCTCCAGTTAAGTAATGCTTGTAAATTTTGGGATTGGTTTGTATATGAAGATTATTTAGAGATTAGATTATATGGAGCAGTAATAGAACCTTATAGATTGCCAAATTTTGTCCCTATGAGGTTGTTTGCATTGGAATTTATTAGACAAAGTCTGAACATAGATCAAGTTCATTTTGTTCCAATGAAGAAGTGTCATTTGTTTAAACTTCCTATGTCTGTGGGTACATTTGTAGTAAATACGAGGCAAGCATTTAATGAAGCTAGCAGGATGTTGGGAAATATGCACTTATTGTTAGGTGAGAAATGGGCCTATGACCCCCACAAGGTGATTTCTAACAGAAGGGTTGAAAATAGCTACTCTACTTTCATTCATGACAGTAAGCTTGAACTTGAAAAATTGGCTAACAAAGGTTTTGCAGATTCTGTTAGTTCCAGCATACAAACCCCTGTCATCTAAGAGAAATTGGGCAAAATAAGTAAAGAAACAGTTGTTGATTCTAAATATGAGGAAGAAAGAGCTGAGAAGAGGGCAAGATTGACTGAATAAATACCAAGCACTCAGCCCGGTTTCCTCCTCCAATTAGGAGATGAATAGAATGTACCAACTTAACCTACAAGGCATGAATATGTTCAAGATCAAGTCCCTTTGATCAAGCAGGTTTTTGCTCAGATTGCATAGAGGAATCAAAATATGAAAGCTAGTATGGAAGCACAAGCAGAATATTAGATTACTTCTGACCAAACTATATTATTTACTGCCATGGAATTAGAAAAGGATCAGTTTAAAATTTCTTTTTCTCACCCATCTGAAATGACAGTACGGTCATCAAGTAGTTTTAAAACTATTAATTTGAATGTTGATATGAAGAAAATTCCTTTACCTGATAAAGTTAATTTACATATGTAGAGAGGGAAATTGATTGTTAATGATTTAACCAAGTCTAGTGCAGCTGCTCAAAAGGCATATCAGATGCTAGGAAAAGTGATCAAGAAGTTGAAATTGGAAAAGGCTAATTCTAGGGCTCTGTCAACTCAGAACGAAGAATTAAAAAATATTATTGTAAAGATTGGGGTGAATCCTAATGATAAGTCAGTTGTACAAAAATTGTTACACAGTGCTAAGTTAGAGATAAATATGTTGAAGAAGAAATTAAAGTTGCTCACTAGAGAACACTCAATGGCAGCAGAGGTAGCAGAGGTTGAGAATGAGAAAGAATATATTTTACAATAGTTGTTACAAAAAGAGGAGGAGGTCTCTAAGTTGGAGTCTGTCCTTAACTTGCAAACTCAAACCACTACAAGGAAAAGACCCTCTAGCGGAGATTATAAAGGAGGTTTTTAGTGTTATAAATTGGCCAAAATTGTCAAAAAAACATATGCTACCACATCCGTTTATGTTTACGGAGGTTTTGGCGGAGATTTTAATGGAAATTCAACACAAATAAAAAAAATGGGCAGCCGGAGGTTATTATGGATGTTTTTTTCATCGGTGCGCTAATCAGGATTTAACGTACCGGTGCGTACCTATAGCCGGAGCCCCGGGGCAGTCGAAGGAGAATGCACTGGGTCATTAAGGTATAAAACAGCACCAGCGTAGTGTTGGTGATACAACGCACGGGGCCATTCAAATTGGTCTTGGGATTTGAGCGGTCCCCATAGGTCGTATCAGCGTGCTGGTGCGTAGACTTATAGAAACTCACTAGTGAGCCCTTCCACACAAATGCAACGAGATTTATAATTGGTATCGGTATTCATGCGGTGCAAATATGTCATACAAATACACCGGTGCGTATAGACACATAAATTCCCCGTTGCGCAGTATCTCACAAATGCATCGAGATTTATAATTGGTATCGGTATTCGTGCAGTGCCTATAGGTCGTCCAAATGCACCGGTGTGTATAGACACAAAAATTCTCCGATGCATAGTATCACACAAACGCATCGAGATTTACAATTGGTATTGGAATTCGTGCGGTGCTAATAGGTCGTAAAACGACACCGATGCGTATATAGACATAAACACACCAGAGCGTCGTACCGCACAAACGCCTTGATATTTTTAACTGGTTTTGGTATTTTTCCGGTGCCCATAGGTCGTAAAAATGTTCTGGTGCGCTTAAGAATATAAGCACACCAGTATAAGAATACACGCACCGGTTTTCATTTTGTATTTTTTAGAAACATCGACCTGTGACAGTGCAATTATTGTGATTGTTTTAAATTCATTATTCATCAAAAGTCACCACATCTTATAACAATATTCATATTAATTAAATTTTTACTAATGCATTTGAACGTGATGTTTGGATTAATTTGTTATATCATAGCATAATTATTGTGGGTTTTTAAAATTCATTATTCATTAAAAGTCGACACATATATCTTATAGCAATATTCTTATGAATTAAATTTTTATTAGTGCATTTGAGAATGACAATGGAGAACGCAATAGCGACAATAGAAAACGCAATAGAATAAATAAAAACATTTTTTATTATATATATATATGAATAAGACATTCTTTGTCATACAAAATGGGACAGTTATTGGTATGCCTTTATCTTTCAATTGGGACATTATGTCCATTACATTAAATAAAATGTTTGATTTCATAGACATTTTTCAAAAAATACAATGCCTTGCTTTGATATCCAAACATAGTGATCATCATTCTTCGCTTGAACTGTTGTCACTGCTAGAGCTACTTCCATGACTTGGGTTATTTTCAGGAATGTTTTGTTCATTGTTGATTGTTTCTTTCTTCACCTTCCATCTACAAAACGAAGCCTGATAAAATAAATTGTAATATGTATATACATTGGTGAGAATAATGCAAAATGGAAATATTAAATAATATACATCAATGTAAATCGAAAATAAATGACGACTAATGCAACAATTGACTCATAAACTATACACATTCTTTCAAACCATGTAACATGCCATCTTTCAAGATTTGATTCATATTAAAGGCCATTCTTTTTGTTTCTAGTTTTATAATTTCATAACAAATCATATATTTAATATAAAAGATTTATTTTTTCTATTAATTATAGACTAAGCTAAGTAAAACAAGATCGATAGATTCTTACAAATTCCACAATTAAGTTCTGAAATGCCAACATATACTCACAACCCATATTTAACCCAATTTCAATCAATTCCTCTAATGGTTTTTCTTTGTATGTTAGCACCTGTTTGAAGACATTCAATAATGATTTTTTTAAAACAACTTAAAAAAATACAAAAATGAAATCTAGTTAAGTTGTTATAAGGAACTAACAATTACTCACAAACTTAGATATCAATCTTTTTCTTCCTTGTTGTCCTGTTTTATGTGCTGAATGGGTTCCATTTTCTTTTCTTTTCTGCAAGAAAATACTTGAAAATTAATATTTAATGCTAAATTTTTTTATTTATTGTACATAATGATCAAAAAATTCAATGATTACATATTACATTTAAAGCACATTGTTGTTGAGATGACTCCTCCCGCGATGCAATTTTTTCCATTTCTTTGACCATCTCCTTGTAGACCTTTTCGGACATTCCTACTGGCATATTTCTGATATCAACTCATTCATCTTTTGAGATTTTCATAATTTTCCTGAAAATGTAACATGACAATAAACTATTTAATTTTTATATTGATATATGAAAAGTAATTATAACAAAAGTGATATTTATAAATAATTATAAATAAACATCTAAAGGAATATTACTTTTTCATTCCTTCTTTTTTGTTGTTGTACGTTTTTTCTATTAAAAGTCTGACATGTCTCATTGACCAATTCTCTGGAAACCCTTCCTGTAGTTTAGATAAAATTTGGTTCTTGGAATCATTGGATTGGTTTTTGTATTGTAAGTGGAAATAATGACTATACAGTTGTTTCACTAGATCCCTCAAACTTTTGTAAAAGTTTTTCCCCCTTTCCTTAACCTCCAGTACCACTCTAGATGAGCTAAAGAGCAATTCATTTTCATTTGCATGTTCTATTTCTTTTCTTTTCTTAGAACAACATTCCTTTTCTGAGTTGTTAGTCCCTATAGAACATTAAACAGATGTGAATTAATATACTGTTTCACACATGTTATCTAATAATTTTAATTATATTATTAATGAAAACTAAAAAAAGAAACTCGTATTGGATCGACAGTGTTTTTTTTATTCACCTGATTCATCCTTTTGCATTAATTTTTCCATCAAGATTTTACGTTCTTCTAGTCCTAGATCATAAATAATCTTATCGAACTTTTTCATTTTGTGACTCTACATGATACACAGTAAACAATACATATTAGTCAAACTTACATATAGTTCAAAAATAATATTTTTTGTAAAACATTTACAAAGAACTTGCCTTTTTTGCTTTTCTTGATGTGTTATTAGTATTTTTGTTACTTGATCTTTTGTCAGTCATTTCTTTATCAATCTCAAACATGTACCATATTATTCATTAATATATTTATAAATAAATTGTCAACTTTTCAAGTAAAAAAAAAAACTTAAGAAACTGGTGCGCCATTCATGGTGTACGCACCGACGTCGATGTGTTTTTGTCTTCCAAATGCACCGCACAAATAGTATAATAAACCAAACGGTGCTCTACGTCAACAAGGAGCATCGGTGCGTGACAATTCAATCACCACACCGGTTAACCATGATAAAATAATAAAAATCGTCCAGTGTTAATTTTTGTAGCATAAATCAGTGCCATATTTTACATATAGCTCACCGAAAAAAAAAAAATAATAATAAAATTAAAAAAAAAATTAAAAAAAAAAATAAATTTGTTTATTAATTTTTTATCACATTACTTATGCAATGCGCTTGTACAATACAGAGTACCGATAAAAAAATCTGTTTTTTTTTTTATTCATGAAAGGGCCCACATGGATTGGGATTCAAATATGCTAAACGTCCCGTCGGTTGGATGTTTTAGGTCTATATTTAGCAATACAAACCCTATAAATCTAAATTGAAAAACCCTATTTCTAAAATCACAGAAAGAGGGAGAAGAAAGGGCAGAAACAAAAAGAATGTAAGGATTTTTTATTTTATTTTTTATTTTTATTTTTTTTTTTCGAAACAGAACACTCATTGTACGCCATAATGAAATAGCGGACTGGCTGCATATTTTACAAATGGCGCACTGAGAAAAAATATTTTGTTTTTATAATTTTTTGTCACAGTACTTGCGCGGTGCACTGCGATAATAGAGCGCACCAGTGCGATCCGGTACACAGGGCGCACCGAATTTTTTTTTTTTAATTTACGCAAGGGCGGATATGGATTGGAATCCGACTATGCAGGTCCTCCTGTGGGTTGGATGTCTTAGACTTATATTTAAAAATACAAACCCTATAAATATAAATTGAAAAGCCCTAATTCTGAAATCACAGAAAGAGGGAGAAGAAAGGGCAGAAACAAAAAAAATGTAGGGTTTGTTTCTAAAATGGTTTTTTTTGTAAAACAACACGTTTGCGGTGTGCCATAATGAAATAGTGCACCAATGTTATATGTTACATATGGCACACTGATAAAAACATATTTTGTTTTTTTTTTATTTTTTATCGCTGTACTTTCGTAGTGCGCTGGTATAACAGAATGCACCAGTGCGCTATGTTACGCAGAGCGCACCGACGAAAAAAAAAATCTTTTTTTTTTAGATTGACGCAAAGGCCAACATGGATTGGGATCCGACTATGCAAGTCGTCTCGTGGGTTGGATTTCTTATGACTATACAAACCCTATAAATCTAAATTGAAAAGCCCTAATTCTGAAATTACAGAAAGAGGGAGAAGAAGGGGCATAAACAAAAAGAATTTAGGGTTTTGTTTTTAAAAGTGGATTTTTTTTTAATTTTGTTTCTAAAAACTGCAGAAAAAATAAAAGAACTGCAGTTAAAAATATATATAGATATATATATATATATATATATATATACTTCATAAAAAAAACTACAGAAAAAGTAAAATAAACAATAGACTTTGATTTTTTCTTTTACTGCAAAAAAAAATACAAAAAAAAACAAAAAACTTTACTCACATCGTTTGAAATTCTATGGTACAAGGTTTGAATCACCAAAGGTTTCGAATTCTGATTGTCTGAATACTTTTGTTCGAATGTATTTCCATGCTCCACAGTGTTGTTGTTCTCTATTTGCTCCAAGTATGTTTCCTGCAAATCTCTAGCTGAAATTTTTTGCAAAAATAGTGAAATAATGAAAAGTGTTTAGTATTAAAAGAAATTTTTTATGAAATTAGATTTTCAAAAATATTTTGCCACCCATTTTTCAATTTACCACTTTTTTTTCTCTTAAAGAAAATAGAGTTGCTCTTTTTTTTATTTGCGGTTATTTGTTTACCGATGCGTCGAGTTATAAAATGGCACCGGTGAACAATACCAAAAACGCATCGGTGCGGCACACCGAAATTACATTTAGGTTTGTGCACCAAAATTTGTTATTGTTTTTCTCAAATGCAGGGAGAAAATATCATATATTATATGGAATGGACAATTATTCAAAATCCAACTCGTTCCATAATATTTCTCAAATTCCATCGCGGAGTTCTCCCTATCCATTTAGAGACGTAATATTTACTTCAGATTTGTTTTATTTTTTCACTATCTAATTGAATTTATGTTTTTTATCCATGCAATCAATCATGCACAACTTAATTAAATTTATAATGTATACAAATTTGCAAGTTCATGCAGATTCAACATCGAGTTCAGATACACAAAATATTCAAATTGCTCCAAAACGTCGGAAGTTCTTATTAGGAGCTGCATACCGCAAGGCGCATTTGGTAGATGAAAATGGACAGCCGCTTCACCCTGCCAATTGTAACAATATTGCATCTGCTAGCCACAATACCGGGACAATGATGGTAATTATAATTATAATTGTTTGGTATATATATATATTGATTAATACGTAATTATTTCAACGTCAAACCAATTTATAATCATTCAATATTGTCAACGCGATTACTAATTGATATCATATATTTTGTATTAATCATGTAATTATTAGGATTCTAGTGATGATGAACGACCCACCTACCATCTTCTGTTTCACCCCACAACAATGTCAAATCGAGAGAATACTGAATTAAGAGAAAAAATGAGAGGAACGATACCAAGAATGGTTGAATCAACCACCGATTCAATCCCCGCTACGTCCAGATTCACCAATTAGAAATGACTACAGCAATAGTAGTTCTTCACAAGATGGCAATGGAGGCAATCAAATAGAGGTTGGTATGGATGATTACTTAAGGGATATGACTTCCATGGAGACAATGTTGTTAGATGCATTCCAAAATGATGATCAACTAGAGGATGATGCTCATATCGCTGACACCTTTTTCGAAAGCCTTAAATTTGCTTCCACCACCCCTCTTTTTGGACCTGGCGGTCAGTCAAAGTCTACCCAGTTGGGGACGACAATGTTACTGTACAACTTGAAAGCAAATTTTGGCTTGTCGAATGCATGTTTCTCGGAAACTTTGAGGTAAGTTACCATAAAGTACTCCCCTTATATAAATTTGAAATATAATCAGTACACTGGAATGAACATTACAAATGGTAAATTTTATGAAGTACGTTAATAATTATATCGACATTTATGTACATTTATTAATATATTTTCCATGATCGCCAACTACAGTTTATTCAAAGATAAGGTTCTTTTGAGTGATAATGTTTTTCCCGGTAGCTACGAAGAGGCAAATAAATTGTTGAAAATGTTGGGTGTTGAGTACATATCATATCATGCATGTCCAAATGATTGTATTCTATATAGAGGAGAATATGTAGACAAAGAGATGTGTCCGAAATGTGGGCATGACAGGTATGATAAATCAAAAAATAAGGGTAAATCACGTACTGGTCCTCCTTTTAAGATATTGACGCACATGCCTATAATCCCAAGGATTCAAAGGCTCTTTTGTTGCAAAGAATTAGCTATGTTGCAGGGATGGCATGCCTCACATAAAAGTGAGTTGGGAGTTATGTGAATCCCAACTGATTCAATAGACATGAAGCATATAGAGGATACATGGCCCGAAAAATTCAAGGATGAAGTACGAAGTCTACGACACAGCATAGCCATGGATGGCGTCAACCCATATTCCCTCCAAAAAACCAACTATTATGTTTGGCCTGTAGTAGTTATCAATAACTATATCCCCCCATGGTTGTTCATGAAGAATGAACATCTTATATTGGCTCTCATAGTCCCTGGTAGAAGACAAGTGAAGAATATGGATGTCTACTTACAACCACTGGTAGATGAATTGAAGGAATTATAGGATGGGATAAATGTATATGATGTATCAAGACCCATCACAGCAGAGAGGAGTTTTACGTTGTATGGCATATGTGCTTACACGACACATGATTATCCAGGCTTAGGAGTTTACTCTGGTAAATTACATGTTTAATTTATTGATTTGTTTATATATGTAACAATATTCTTTCACATATTATTTATTTAATTCGTTGTAATATTTGTTATGATCTTCATGATATTCTTTAACGTGCCATGCATATTAATTAATGTATACAAATATAATCTCGCAGGTCTTGTAACCAAAGGGTATTTTGGATGTAAATGTTGTGGACCTTCTCTGAAAGCTAGATGGTCCAAGGACCTACGAAAGCCAGTGTATGATTGCTCCAGGGTATTCCTACCAGAAGAACACCCTTACAGAAGAGCAGCATCCGCTTTCAATGGTAAATGAGAGAGAACCCAAAGGCCTCCAATAATGACACCAGTTGAATGGCTTAGACCATATGAGAGAGAGAAGGAGAAGGAGTTCATAGAAATGTTAGATTCAAATGGGGAGCCTCTATTTGATGATCCAGATTCCTTCGACAGCTATGTTGGTAAATTTCCCATTGGAATGAAAAGGAAATCTATCTTTTGTGACCTCCCATATTGGGAGCATCTTAAGATTGTCCACTTATTAGATCCTATGCATGTATTTAAAAATGTTTCATCTTCTTTATGGAGGCACATATCATCAAAAAAAAGTGACACATTGGCTGTTAGGAAAGATCTAATTACTTCAAAAACTAAAAATAAACATTGGCCATGAAAATTACAAATTACGGGATCAGAGGCAGGCGCTGGTCCTTCTAATTCATGGTTTTTCAAAGAAGGTGATGTCCCATGGATTTTAAAAAAAAATATGGCATATCTTTGGCAAAGGAACTTATAATGGATGTCAGGGTGCCAACTTCATATGGGTCTTCACTACGACGTTGCTTCACCATGGATGACCATTTTTCAGGGTTGAAATCGCATGACCATTTGAATCTTCTAAGAATATGTATAATGTCAAAAGCATGATTTTATTATTTGTTATATTAATAAATTTTATTCCATACGGGGATCATAAAACATAACTAATTTTGTATATTATTGCACGTGTTTATAACTTTGCAGTTTCATTATCCTTTGTTCATGCGTGGGTGTGTGAAACATGAATTCCCTCAAGACATAGGATGTGCCATATCTAAATTATCTGCATTTGTACGTTGGATCACGTCAAAGGAGATTCATCTGGCTAGCATTCAACGGTGGCGTCAAGAGATAGTTGAGATTGTTTGTATGTTTGAGAAAGAACTGTCGACGAGTTTCATGGACTTACAGATTCATCTTCTAATCCACCTAGTAGATGAGGTTGAATTATTTGGGGTTGTTTCTTGTCATTGGATGTTCTTCTTAGAGAGGTACATGAAGAAATTGAAAGGTTTTTTTCGACAAAGGGAAAAACCTGAGGGGTCTATGGCAGAGGGGTACATATCGTATGAGTCTTTCTATTATGCCAATGAGTACATCAAGCAGATCGACAACAAACCAGGTGCGGTGATTTGTGACGATGAAATGGATGAAGACAAAAGAGAAAGAGAGTTGCTCCAAACGAGTGGAAAAAAGCGCTTGATAAAGAGTAAGCGACTTATAGTTTTTAAAATTTACAAAAAGTAATTAATATTCATTTTAAACTTCGATATAATGTATATTTTGATCTCTAAGTACTATATAATGTTTGTTTGATTTCATCAGCGAATGCAGAAATTGAAGCAATCAATAAATTCATTCTTTACAATTCTGAAGCGACACAACCGTTGGTCGTATTGTATGAACAAAACAGGATGAAATGGGATAGTGACAAGAAAGAATTCAGACGGCTGAATGGTAGAAGTATGCCTTATTCCGATCATTTAAAAGAAAATATGCCAAAAATATTCCCCAACAGTTTGGTTGTTGACCAAGTCAGAGAGAAATATGGTGCTACCGGTCACTACCCGCATGTTTAAGAGGATGTGCTAAACATAGGGATTGGGTGCGGCAACTCGGTAATAATATTTTTAATTTATATGTAAATTTGAAACTTATATTAAGACATCTACATTTCATATTTTAACTGTTGGATTATTATTTATAAGACACATGAAACTACGATTTTTTTAACTTTTTTTATAATAGGTGCATTTGTGCCCATCTATGTGGGCATATGGACACCATTTCACACAGAAAATGTCGATGCTAGAAACATCACACAAGACTGTGGAGTGGAAGTCGAGTACAATCAATCTAGTCAATCTAGCCACCGTGATCAAAACCTAGTACAAGGGACATTAGGTTACGTCGGAAAGATACAAGAGATAATTGAAGTGGATTTTCTTCTTTCCAATGTGTTATTTTTAGGTGCAAGTGGTGGGACACCTTTGATCGGAATAATGTAAAGGAATATCATGATAGTAGGCTGATATGTATCAACTCTAGAAAGATGTGGGATGAAGCTAAGGAGCCCTATGCTTTCCCCAAACATTGCAACTAGGTGTTTTTTTACCCAGATGTGTTGGATAGGGATTGGTGGTTCACATTGACACATGACCCTAGATCAAAACATATTTTTGAGAACAATAGTGTTATCATGCCATGCGAGCTAGAAGATAATGAGGGTGATCATGAGAACTGAGAGTGATATGGTACATGTGTTATTTCATCAATATTTATAATTTTTAAGATTGGATTTTCAAAATATTAATATAATATGTATTTTGAATTAATTGGTAATTTGCATTGTGTTATTGTTAAAATCATAATTCACTTGATAATTTGCAATTATGTTGATCTCAAAAACAATGGCGTACTATATAAATTAATTATTTTTTGTGTATCTAAGATCATAATAAAATAATGATAATTCTAAAGTACATGAATTTATTTGCATTATTTTCTAAACTTTATTATGTTAAAATAAATCATATTATTCTAAATTTATTATTTTACAATTCTTTAAAATTTACAAATTTACAAATTTAAAAAATTTAATAAATTCATTTCACATTAATACAATTAAAATTTTACAAATATTTTACATACAATTAGAATTAGAATTAGAATTAAAATTACAATTACAATTTTACAATTTCACGTACAATTACGGTTACAATTACAATTTTAAAATTTTACATATATACAATTACAATTTTACAAATTAAAAAATTACAAAAAACCATCGTACAAACATCAAATTTGACTAAAAACACATTCTGCAAAATTGTTAACTACATCATCGTGATCATGATCATCTGACAAAACACAATTAACATTATATATTAACATCATCACAACACAAACATCAAATATTCATCTCATGTCAAATAAATTATGCTATCACATACACATCTGTTTGCAAGCTGCACATTAAATGAACATATCTAACATGATCTAAAACATACACATCATGATGATCACCAACATGTAAATTAAGTACAACTGCAACATGAACATAAAATATATGGACCATATATATATATATATATATATATATATAATGTTAAAAATATATAACTGTAATATAAATTTCATAGATCAGTTGGTGGTAGTACAACATCAATATCAGTACTAGTGGCTGATGGTCTAGCCTCATCTCCATGATGACTCCTGCTAGATGCTAGTGGAGGCTCATGCTCATCTGGCGTAGCGCGAGGTGAACGATCATGAGATGATGGTATGTTGCACCTCGCAGACTGTCCATCACGTGTTGTGGCTCGATCGTAACATGCAACAGTCCTCTTTAGTCGTGTAAAACCTGTCGTAACTCCTACAATATGCCGCATCAGGCTGTACATGTCACGCGGCATGCCTCTCCACATTCGTAAATCCTATCATCAGCCTCTATGTCTCTGTAATGAGCGGGCCTGATTCCCGCCTCAACAATCAATGCAATGAGTTGGTCACCCAACTCCATCCGGTATCTAGCATCACCAAGTCGACCGCGCACCGGCACACCAGCAGGAGCAGGTCTCTGATTTGCACCGGCCTCCTTATGGTCCCTAGCATATCGCATGCCCTCATCGTCATCAGGATCCACACTTGGATCAGGTGGTGGTGGCGGCATCTCCTCGCCATCAAAAGAGCCGATGTATACAAAATATATACAAGTACACAATAATAATTAGACAATTTCATTACATAATTTAATAAAAACAAGTTAAATAACATGTTAGAATAAATTTAAATAAAACAGTAATATTACCTCTATCATCTGGCGGCTCATCAGATGTGAAGAGGATGTTGGCACACCCTCGCAATCCAACCCCGCATAAGGACAGGAGACAATAATGAAGGGATTCTCATCAACATTGACTAGCAACTCTAGTGCATCATCTCATATCCTCGCTGGAAAAAGAGTCTACTCCCTCTTGGGCATCATCTGCCACCACATGTGCATACATGCCTCAGTAACTGGCCTACGAGGTTGTCGAAGAAAACTAGGTCTCGTCTCTGGAAACCTCTCAAAAAATAAACAAAAAATCTCTAAAGAAAAATGGAAGTTGACCCTCCCTTGTGCATGTGCACGACATATATCTAATGTTGTACAGAACTGCCGCAAAAAAAAATGGCAAACCACCTGACAAGTCCTGGTTGTTGTAGTAAAGAATCAACATAATATAAAAGCGAGCAACTAATGTGTTTCCCGTCACTGGTGTTGTGCGAAATGGTCAAAACTGGACCTCCTCACAACCAAACGCACCAATACATAATTGCCCTCCAGCGACCTGAAAATATGCAAGAGATACAAAATGTGCTCCAATGTATCTCTGGGAGTAAACTAACTAACTCTCTGCCACACAGCCAGCTGGAACCTCGGGGAATGAGGGAAATCCACCCCTCTCCTCGATAGCCTTGTAATAACATATACATCCTCCTCAGTGGGCATGCACCACTGGTTAATACCAACCCGGAAAGCCTGTCGTTGGGCATTCCACCTTAGGATAAGATGTCTCAAAAACAAACTATGGGACTTTAGGGAAGAAGCCTCCTCATAGAACTTGAGGAGCCCTACCTGCCTTAGGATCCCCTGCGTCACTGCTATAATAGGGCGAGGGTACGCATCTCTCTCCCTCTCTCTTGCCTCCCACAGGCAAACCATGTTACACTATTCTGCCGGTTGTTGTTGTTGTTGCCCCTCTTCTCTCCTTTCACGTCTCTGAATGATTGACATATTAAACACAATTTGTTTATTAAATGACACATGTACTTAGAAATATATGTATATAAATATTTTTTGAAAAATGAATAAAACAACAGTCGGTGCGCAAAAAACACAGTCACGCACTGGTCCCGGTGCATTATTCAATAGAGCGCACTAGATACGATGCACCTAATTATATTTAGCACACCGAAGGCAGTGCTCCAGAAAATGTTTTTAGCACACCGTTCAGTACGTGTGGTGTCAGTAGGGCGGTGCACTGACTACACTATATGCCCCGAGGCGTTTATCTATGTCAGTGCACCACCCTCGTGCCACCATACATAGTCGTGGGTGCGGTATTTTAAAAGGACACACCGTTGACGCAGGCCAAATACGGTAAGTCATGCGTTGACAAAAATAGCTATTCTAGGGTGGTTATTTCGGTCAACGCACCGCATCACCACTATTCAACTAGGTCAATGGTGTGGATAGGTAACTAACCGCACCGCTCTTTATAAAGAAAATTAAAATAACACGGTGCACTTTTGGTACCAACCCGGAACCGGTGCGGATACCCTTAGCACCGGTTTACTAGGCCGAACCATTGAAAATTTTGAATTGTGATATGCAGTGCGCTGACCACATTACGCGCCTCGGGACGGATAATTCTGTCAACACACCGAGTTGCCGCAATACCACATTTTCAACGATGTGTCTTGGTAAACGACCGCACCACTGTTTAAAAAAAATAAATTAAAATAACACGTTGGGCCTCGCGGTTCCGCCCCAGAACCGATGCGGATACCGTTAGCACCGGTTGCAGTGCGGCCTATAAATTTACAGGCAACACCACAAACCGGTGCGAGTTGAATGACTCGAGCACACCACACAACATTTTTTTTTTTGTTAATGGTTAATTTTAAAGTTTTTTAAAATTCTAATCCACTAAAAGGTTTAATTATGGAAAAACAAGAAAAATACCTGTACATTTACCCGTCGAGGAGGCATATTGGGTGTAGAATTTGCAAAAGAAAATTTGTCCACTGTTTTATAAAATTCAAGCTAGAGATTGGTGGCAATGTATAGCAGTAGTGCGTGCAATAAGTGCAATGGGAGCACGAATGTCAGGGTGGCTCAAACAAAGATAATTTGCACCGATGCTTGAGAGCTATGTAGCACTGACAAAAGTGAATGTGGTTTTTTGGCCATATTTTTTTTTATTTAACCTTGTTCCGGTGCGCGAGGTTTTTACTGGCGTACCGGCGTGTTTGCAGTATGCCGCCCCAGGCTATTTATGTTTTCGCGCGCTTTATGAGGCACCGGGGCGGCGTATCTGTAACATACCGGTGCTCTAAAATAATATGACGCACCGGGCACGGTGTCCGGTGAGCCAATGATTTGTGCGGTTTTTTGGCCGCAATTTTTCTTTTATTTAACCCTTTTCCGGTGCGTGACATTTATGGGGTGCCCGGTGCGTTTTCGTCATTCTTCCCTGGGTGGTTTATGTTCTGCGTGCTTTTTATCAGGCACCGGTGATGACAATTTTACACACCGGTGTTGTTCCTTTATTAAAGGCACCAAGCAGGTGTGTACAAAGCACACGGTTTCCAGTGTGCCAATTTTTTATGCGGTTTTTTTACCGTAATTTTTTTATTTAACCATATGACAGTGCGCGGGGATTATGGGCGCTCCGGTGCGTTTGATTTATTCCACACAAGGCAGTATCTGTTTTTGCGCACATTTTCAGAAGCACTAGTGCGGTAGAGCTGTAAGGAACCGGTGTTGTACGGGAATAGGACGCACCGGGCAGGTGTGTTAGGAGCGCATAGTTCCCGGTCTGCCTATGCTTTGTGCGGTTTTTTGGCCGTAATTTTTTATTTATCTAACCCTGTGCCAGTACGCGGGGATTTCAGGACAGCCCGGTGTGTTGGCGACCCAATGCGTTTAAGGGCGACCCAGGTGGTTTCAGTTTTCGCGCGTTTTTTATATGGTGCCGGTGCGCAAGTTATGTATGGTACCGGTGCTATACATAAATACAACGCACCAAGTGGGTGTGTACAGAGCGCACGGTGTCCGATGTGCCAATTTTTTTACCACACTGGTGCTTTCTCTTGTTGAACACACCGGTGTGTTTTACAGTGATAAGATCACCGGATGAAATACATCCAACCTCCTCTAGGAACCTCCACTAGAAACGGATGTGTGGGGTATTTTTATAAGGGGTTCCTCAAAAAGATCCACTAGAGGGTCTTTTCCTTGTAGTGAATTGATTCTCATTCTTGTACTATTGTCATGCCATCCGGAATTGATGACCAAGAAACAAGGTTATCTCAGTTGAGTACAGAGTTGAAGATGGCAGAAAAGGATCTCAAGAAGGCTCAGAGCGATTTGGAGAGAGTGACTAAATAAAAAATCAAGAAGCAGAAGTTAATAAATACATATCAGATTGTCAGACATCAAATAATGAGATCAAGATTTTAAAGGAAAATTTGAAATGAAATATAACTTTGATCCAAGGAAAAGACATTGTATGGAATGAGATCATTGAAGCTATGAGAACAGCTTGGGAGTCCCTGATAATAGTGTTAGAGGAAAAGAATATTATCATAGCCTTAGAGGAAAAGGTTATGGCAGATAAATAGAAGAATCTTAACATGTCCTTATGGGAAAATAAGTTCATTAATTTCATCAATTCTGAAACAAATCAAGAGTTGGAAGAGAATGAAATTAAAGACATGACATTGTGTGTCCTAGAGCTTAATAAGTTGATTGTAAAAAATTCTTGCAGGAATTCAGCAGAGAAGAAGTTGGCAGAAATTAAACAAGATGTAACCAATTTTGACAACATATTCAACAAAAGGGCTAGAGCAGGATTGCCTTCATGTTGGGATCTCAAAGGCAGTCTTTTATCATGGGATTCTTATGAGCCACTATTAGTGCTAGCAAAGAGTAAAATAGATAATACCCATGAGAATACTGTTATCTTGAAAGGAGCCACAATTTTTAATTTCTTGCAGAGGCATTTTCAATTGCTTTGGATGGTAAAAACCTTGTTCACAGAACGACCTACTTTCAGCAGGGTCATAGCCTTCTAGCTATAATATCATAAATTGATCAATTCTCCCAAAACTAGCATCAAGATATAGAAGAAGTGCAAAGCATGGATGATTAATCCACCTGGTGACACCAAAACGTCACAAAAGGACATGTCAGCAAATCTAGAGAATACAACGACAGCCAGTCAAATTCAAATTCAGTAGATAGATTGAAGCTTTAGTTTTAGTTATATTTTTAAAAGATCCATATTGTAATGAAGTTGTTAAATTGCTATGTAATAGGTAATATATGAAGTTTTAGTTAGTTAGAGAAGTTACAAGTAGTTTTCAGCAGTTACAACTGCTTTACATTATATTTAAGGTAATGAAAAAGAAAGAGGAGGGGTCTGAGTTTTGGACCTCTGGATGAACATATATTTTGTACTGAATTCTGAATATTAATGAAAGAATATCAATTTTCTTGCACCTGTTGATGTTGATGCGTTTTTCCAGTTTCATCATATGTTTATTCTTATGTGAATGAGATGAAGTAATGTAGTTGTGGGTCTCTTTTTACAATTTGTAAGTAAGAGTTAAATGTCCTTAATGTGTGCTCCTTCACTCGACCTATCTTATCTCCATAAATTTTCTTCTGAGATTTAAAGTGGTAGATTTTGTTATTAAACATATCATTTTGAGTTTCCCTTCTAGTTTCTTCCTTGCATTTCAAATAATATCAGCAGATAATGGAATTGTGAAGTCTTTCATTATATCCGATCATTGAGGGTTATAAATAATTAATTTCCAAATGTGTTAAACAAAGATCACCTGATATCTTAATTTTGTGACATATATTTAAAAATTTCTTGAGCACGGATTCCTTATCATAGCCAAGGGATTGCTTCTTGAGATACACCACTACCAATTCCTTGTTATTTTCATATTGTTTCCACCACTTCCAATGTTAGAAATTCCATACATGTTTTCCTGAAATTCCTTGACCCATACCTTGTTCCACACTAGGCACCAATGAAATCAATACCTTCGCTTTTAAATTTGTACATTTTCACTATTATATTATTATTTAAACTGGAAAATTAAAGGGTGGTTCTTGGAATAATTCTTGTTATTTTAGATTAACCTTTTGAATCTCTGTGTGTTGGGAGTAGAGTACTTCAGACACTATATCCCTAAAAATCTAGAATTGAATATTCCGGACTGAACTGGATTATGTGTGAGATATTTAGTTCACAATGAAAACATCACTTTTGGTGGGTAATAGGGTATTCAAAGGGCTTTTTATCCTCAATATTTCAAGGTGGTATTTTTTTCAAAAACCTTTAAAAGTAGTATGCTTCTCCTCTCTGACATCTAAAACATTTATATTATTCTTCTTCAAAATGAAATCATTCATCCTTTCAAATTTTGGATATCCCTCTAAAATTGAACTCATGTGGATAAGCATGTGTAGGATGGAGTTAGAACTCCTTCCTATGATTTGGACCATTGAAAACCAATTCTAAAATACAAGGAAAGCATAATTTATGGAGCATTATCTTTTTAGGCACATGTTGAAGTAACCAAATCCTCTAATTATTCCAAAGGATGAAGGGTGATCCCTTGAATAAGGTTGTTGGCATATTTTCCAACTTAGTTGTGTTGTCCTTTTGAATAATATATTTCAAAGAGAAAAGGTATGGACATAAATTTGAAGCAATGTGGCTATGGTTGTTGTATCCTAGGATAAATGTCTTCCACATGAAGTTTGGAATGCATAGTTGTAAGGACGCAACTCTAACCAACATCTTGAGCACCCATTCTAGGTGAATTTGAAAAAGGTATTATATGAAAAAAATGAAAGGAGTTGATCAACAATTTCAATGTTTCACAAGTAGCTTCAAACTTGTTTTCAATGCTAGCATCCAATGTGATATTCCTCCCCATGTCCTAATGTTTAAAATACCCTAACTCCTATTTATCTGACTATTGGGATGGGTCTACAATTATCACCAGTACTATCCCTAATATTGGAAATTATTTGTAAATAACTGGCACCCATTGTCTTTAAAACTATATTGTAGGATTCTTCATCAACAGTATGTATTTCGGAGGCATCGACAAAAAATTTAACCACTCAAGACCAACAATTTGTTGGTGTCCAAGTGTGAATGATTATTCAAACCCTTTCCCACATTAATTATCAATCTGGGTGTGTTGGTTATTGCAAGCCTAACGCGCACAATACATGTAGATGACAATAGCACAATTCTATATTGATCATGGATTTGATATTAAGCAAAGCAAAAAACATTGTAACAACAATAAAAGAAATAGATGTAATAATTGTAATGCTTCTAATGTATTCACATCAATAATAATATCAGCAATTACACCTATTGTCACAACAATTGCAAATTATACAAAATAGGAAATAGGGATAACAATATACAGGAAATATATAGCACCTGATCGGAGGGTGGGCCCAACTCTCTGACTAGTGTTGTGATATGCTCACAACTCCCAGAAGTAACAGGAAATTAAACTTTCATTAACTTGATAAAATAATGGTCTAAAACACAACTCAATTCCTTACATTACCAACCCTATCTGTGTTATCTCCCTTCTCTCTGATTTGTGTCTTTTTAAATATACAAACAACAAAAGGAAATAAACTGATTACAAAATCTCAATAAACAAGATGAGATCTGAAATATCTTTCCATCATGATTCAGCTAGCACAAGTCGAATCTGGCAATTACGATAGGGGAAATTTGGAAAACGGCCACAATAGAAAATATGTGACTCTGTCCTTCGAATAACCTTGTGTTTCTCTCAATCAATACCTAATTTTAGAAAATTTCTCATAAAAAACTAATTTGGTTTGTTCTACACAAAACCCATGTTTCTGATTTTCAGGATTCGTCTTCATTTTCCCAAAAACTTTCAACGCAAAACTGTCTCTTGTTATCCCAACGAATTTATGAGTTGGAATATTTAATTATGAACTGAAGATCGGATTTTCAATCTGAAAGAGATCTTGGAGGCTAAAAGCATGAGTTATAAAAAATTCATTAATAAACCATCGTTTACAAAATAATTCATAATAATATTCAATTTAATAAAAATAATGGAGAATAAATATTACTTATCCATAAGAGCATAAATAATTATCAAATGGGATTAAATGATAAATAATGTGATAAAAGAACAATAGAAATGGATGTTAAGAAGTGATAATAATAATACAAATTAGTGGTCCAACATCTCCCCCAAAATGAACATGTTGCATGTCCCCATGCACCCCAATGTCTTTGTATTAACCAATTTGTAGTATAATAATCAAAATGTTCACCCCAGCGCATGATATTGATGGAACAGAAGGATTCTTCCCCAAATGATTCCTTAAAACTATTTTCATGTTTATTTTCAATCATATGTATATGAATTTGCAACAAAGTATGATATAAGTAAAAACAAACTTCATTACAAACTGGATTTTGATGAAATTTCACATGCAAATGTATACTATATCAATGCTTCTCCAATTCGAAAATCAAATCAATTCAATGAACGTATTTCAATATATCATCAAAATGGTTGCAGGTAATAATGCATGATTTTTTTTGAATGAAAAAATTGGTTTAGCTTGAAAATTTTTGGGTTTAATGATACCTCTTTATTGTCCAAAAATCACAAGAATCCAGTTGATAGTTTTAAGGATATACACAAATCAATTTTAGGATTGTATACTTTAAATGAGGAAGAAATGAGAAATCATTAATCATTCATAGGTACCCTTCCCCCAAACCAGAGAATTAGCATGCCCTCATGCTACATTATAAAACAAATTGAGGTGGTTGCTACAATCATGGTTGAAATCTTTGTTTGGTGTATAACAACATGGAATACGGGATATTTTGAGAATGAATAAGGAGATCGATGGATGATAAAGAATATTAATGGCATGTTCATGATAATGAAAGTAACACTCCCCCAAACTGAAAGATTTTGTGTCTCTGAAAAATGGGAAGGGGAAATAACGTTTGAAAAATATGAGTGAATAATGCTCAATGGTTTTTCATGACATTCTCCTAAACTTTTAATAAATCAAAACCTTATGTTATTTTACCTCAATTTTTACCTCCATAAAAATGTGGAATGGCATGTATGGATTGACATTTTTTGAAGCTAATGTAGGCTGAGCTAATGTTGAAAGTGATGCGGAAGGTAGAAGCCATGCAAGCTGAAAAAATTAATCAGAAAGTGTAGCAAGGTTTCCTTCCACCAAACTGATTAGTTTCCATGTCATCTATAAAATATCTCATGAGTATCCTTAATCAGTAATTCATCACCTCAATTACCTCATTACATATAAAAGTGACATAATCATATTGTGAATGACATGGGATAATAATGGATAAGAAGGGAAAATATGCATTCCCTACACCCATAAGCTTTGGTTGTTATGAGCACAAAAATTATGAGAATTAGTTATCTCATTTTTTTCTTCTCACTTTCTATCCAATTACTTGGGATTCAAAATCAGAATTAGGCCTCTTTATTCTACCTCAAAATAGTAGTGGTGTTGTTAAGCTCTAAATAAATGGTGACTGATTGGGCAAAGCAACTATCATTGGTTAAATATATGATACTTGTAGAATAAAGGAATGATAGATTAGATGATACAAAATGTCAAATATCCTAAAAGTTTCATCCCTGACATGTAAAGTAAATATTTATAACTCAATAATAGATATAAACCTTAACCACCATCATTTAAGAATTGATTAAATATTACCTCATGAACCATGAGTTTTAGAAAACCTTGTATATGCAACAGTCAGATTTATCGGAAATTAGCTTTGAGAAAACAAGGTAACCAAGTAGATTATAGTATTAAATTAACTTCTATACCATAGGCATAGCCACTACTTCCAACAAGCGTCCATAGCCTCGACAGCGATGCTTTTTTAAACCATTGAGATGCCAGTGTCCCATCTATTAGAAATGAGTACATAGTTACAAAGGCCTTTCAATTTATTTAGATTTCAACTAAATATCATTGTTATTGCGTGGTAACTAGTTAATAACAATGTCATTCATGGGAGCTAACAAAAGTGAAAATTTTGGCTCGTGATGAGACCTCTTGTCCTTCAGTTTTATGACCGAAGACCATTACCGTGGCTTGGTGACCAGCAGTGGTAATGTCACTTTATTAGGACCTATGATCACGGTAGGTCAGCTCGTGATGAGACCTCCTATCCTCTAGTTGACTATTTATGTTTAAAATTCAACTATGGTTATTTTTAATCAATAAAAGATTGTACTTAATAGATGGGGTGGCAGGTCAGCTCCTTAAGAGCTAGGGATGGCACAAAAAGTTATGTAGTAACTATTTTCAACTTTGATAGTTTTGCTTCTCAAAAACTAATAACCTTCAAATGACTGCTAATAAATATATTTTTCATTGCTGAGATTGGGGTTGAAGAAAAATTCATTAGATAATGGCGGAAAGATTTAAATACAATCATCATAAATTTTACAAGATCAGGGAATTGACCAATTAGGAAAGTTGAAAGCTGGCATGATGAAATCATATTTGCATAATTATTCCTTAAAAATAAGATTATGTTTATAGATAAACAAAGATAAATTCACCACCCAATCATTATGTCAAAGAGGGCCTATACCATTAAAATTATTTCCCATTCACCAAAGAGAAAAACAAATCAGAAAGACCTACGTATTTTGAATTCAACGTGAACATTGGCTAACAAAAATAGTTGTGACTAAGGTAACAACAACCATGACTAGGTAATAACATGGAAAGGGGAAAAAGAACAATGTTAGGAAGGTGACATGAAGGAGGATTAGTCATTTTACCAATTAATGAGAAATTAAGAGTGAATCTTTCCTAACAAGACTTACCATAATAATCATCCTTATTACTAAATACGAGACCTCCCCCCAACTAAAGTATGATTGTCATCGGTCATAGTTGGTCATGTTATAAGTAAAATACCAATTAAATCCACAGAGTCGATCAAGGACGTACCTGAAAACTTACCTTGTAAGAGTAACATTAACACTGGAGGAGTAACAACACCAAGCGCTTAGAAAAATATCACCATGGAGTAACATCACCAGAGGAGTAACAACATCAGACACTTAGAAAATTTCTTAGAGTAACAACATCGGAGGAGTAACAGCACCGAATACTTAGAAAAAATTTCGGAGTTACAACACCAAAGAAGTAACAACACCGAAGGAGTAACAGCACTGGATACTTCAAAAAATTTCCAGAGTAACAGCATTGGAGGAGTAACAACACCAGGAACTTAGAAATATTTATGGAGTAATCGCACTGAAGGAGTAACAACACCGGACACTCAGAAAATTTTCTAGAGTAATAGCATCGAACACTTAGAAAATTTTCCGAAGTAACAACATCGAAGAAGTAACAGCACCGGGTACTTAGAAAATTTTACGGAGTAACAACACCGGAGGAGTAACAGCACTGAAGGAGTAAAAACGTCGGACACTTCAAAAAAATTCTAGAGTAACAGCACTGACGGAGTCACAGCACTGATAGAGTCATAACACCGATAGAGTAACAGCACTGCGGAGTAACAACACTAACGATGTAACAGCAATGACGGAGTAACAACAGTGACAGAATCACAACAGTAATGGAGTAACAGCACTGACGGTGTAACAACAATGACGGAGTAACAGCAGTGACAGAGTCACAACACCGACGGAGTAATAGCACTGACGGTGTAACAGCAGTAACAGATTAACAACACTGACGGTGTAACAACAGTTACGGAGTAACAGTAGTGACAGAGTCATAGCAGTAACAGAGTAACAGCACTGACGATGTATCAATAGTGACGGAGTAACAACATCCAACACTTAGAAAAAATTATGAAGTAACAGCATTGTAAAACTTAAGAACTCACTTCTTTTATTTTGAGAACAAAAAAAATGTGACTTTGAATTAAACAATACCTGAAGCATAAAAACATAAGAGAAATCAGAAAAGAAATGACTCTTTATTGAAAACCAATAAATTAATTAATTAATTAAGTTACAAAGGTTCTGATTTTTTTATTTTTATTTTTCAATAATGTTGTTTGTGAATGATGAATGAATGGAAAAATGTTTTTTTGGATATTACTTGGATCTTCAAATAGAAATCAATTCCCCATTTCTCATGTTATAAATCCGTTAATTGATGAAAATTATTCATGTTGCTTTCTCTGTGTGAGGAAATGTCTTTTAAAATGTTTTTATTTCATTATCATTGTCTTCAAGAATCACTTGTTCATAAATTGACCTCATTTATTTTCTTGGGACCAGCATATAAATGAGTGTATACCTGCAATAAAACATGAAATCATGGAAGAAGAGAGGTGATCGGGCTCTCCTAATCCAAGAAATATGCAAAAAAAAACAAGTAGTTACTCTGTAAAACAAATCTATGGAAAAAAAATAACAAAGTAAAATTAATGCATTACCTGCGGGAGAGTGATGGCAAACCATACTAACCAGCAGTGTTTCAATCATAACTTCCTTGCTTTTCGTCTGATATGAGTGATTCCAAATCCAAATGAAAGTGAATTTAGAGATATGTCTCCAATAGAAATAGGTTTTAAAAATTCCATGTAATGGTATGTTAAATTTGCTTAAAACAACTTGTTAAAATTTGGGTACGAGAGGACAAGTGGTTCCCTAAGGCTTTGATCTTTGGCCTAGGGAAAAGTTTCCAAATGTATTTTCACCTAAAGTGACTTTATAAGTGGTAAAGTCAAATCTAAGTTAAAAGTGACTTTATAAGTGATAAAGTTATTAAGCTTAATTTTAAAGTGTCTTTATTAAAGTCAATGTGAAATTAGAAAGTGAAAAAGTGACTATAGGAATAAAAGGCTAAGTTGGTCTTTATTTAAGTGGGGTGAATTAAAAAATAGAAAGTAATATTTAAATGCACGTTTAATTTCAACCCTAGATCTAAAGCTATCTCAACCATTGGATTTAGGAATTCCCCAAAAGTCATTTAGGGTTAGCTTAAAGGAGGAAAAGAAGAGAAAAGGTCATTCATACTTTCATGAGTAGATTGAGAGAGAAGGAGGAAGAGAGAGCTAGAGAAATTTCTAAGCGTGAGAAGGTGAAGGAGAGGAAAAGTTCATTAGTCCATACAAAAACTAAAGGCTGCACACTTTTCAAGGCAGCAGTCTGTATAAAATTAATTAGCACAGTTTTTGAGACATATTTTCGTACAACAGGAGTGGGCACGGATTTCAAGGTTCGTACAACACAGTTTTTGAGGAGGATAAACAGCAATGGGCAACATGCCTTCTAAGGCTGAGTAGGCATAGTTTTCAAGGCTGAAATAGGATGTTCTCATTTCAGTACAGTCTTTACAGCAGTACGAAATTTCTGGCACGAATTTCGATGAGGACGTACAACATTAAATGATGTTATCTCTTGATGTAATAAATTTTTGCTTTGAATGTTTTACTGATTTGGCACATTTCCTGAGGTGGAGACAAGCATGGAAAGCAAGATAAGTCTGTTGTTGTGGTTGCTGTAATTTTTACTGTATATTTCGTTTCTTTGTAATAGCATATTCAGAAATAAAGAGGAGCTTTCGAACTAGTTTTCCTCAAGAGTTGTAGGGGGTTTTCCCAGGGTCAAATTGACCAAAAATTAGTGTGTTAAATTTTCTGTGTGTGGCTGAAATATTTTCTGAGTTTTATTTCTGCATTCTCCAGCACTGTGAAATTTCCAAAATTTGTGTTTTCAGAAATATTTATCATTTCCAACTTGTTGGATGTATGGTTATGGGAATGGGCATTTCACTACATGGGAGTTATAAGGAGAAACTGATAACTGGGGTTGGGCCTAAAATTTATACATGGTATCAGAGCTTGGGTGGCTAGAAATTGCAGTTTGGGACAACAAGTGAAAAATTACATCAAGCTTATGTTTCACACAGAAAACAAAACCTTTACCACAGATTTGAAAATTTTAGTTTGATAGGACAGCAAGCATTTCTTTGGGCTTGAGGGTGGAGGATAGGTTGGATGGGCAGAGCAACTATAGTGCATGGAGGGAGAGAATCTAGAGCATCTTTGAGGAGGCAGAAGTCTGAGACATAATGCTACATAACACACAGTGCCCAATAGCATTGCCTGTTGACCCTATTCAGTTGGCTCAATTTAATAGGAATAATGCCAAGGGAAAAAGATTGATTCTGGACAGTGTTAAAGACCATGTCATTCCTCATGTGAGAAGAAAGACATATGCACATGAGATGTGGACAGCCTTGACCAATCTCTACAAGAGTATCAATGAAAACAAGAAAATGGTCCTAAAGGAGAAGTTGAAGGTCATTAAAATGGCTAAGACTGATGGTGTTACAACATAACTCACAAAGATCACTATTGTGAGAGATGAGTTGGTTTTTTTTGGAGAGACCATTCCACCCACTGAGTTAGTGTGGATTACATTGAATGATCTTCCCAAGACATGGGAGAGTTTTGTTGATGGGATTGTTGCACGGGAGAACCTTCCCACTTGGGAGAGGTTGTGGGATGATTGCATTCAGAATGAAATAAAAAAGAACCATCTTGGGGCAGCCAAGCCAGTTGAGGAGGATGAAAATGTAGCATTATTAGAAAGGGGCAAGAAGGGTAAGGGAAAGAAGAAAGCTTCCACAAGTGGTGGTGGGGGAAAAGGTCACGGTAAAGGTAAGCAACAGGCGAACATGGAGAAGGAATTTTCTAAAGTCAAGTGTTGGAATTCTCAGAAGTTGGGACACTTGCAATTGTGTGTCCGAAGAAGAAGAAGAAGAAGGGAAAGGAAAAGACCATGGCAGCATCAGCAGAGATAGAGGATTTTTCAGAGAGCTTTAACCGGGAGTTTGGGTTCTTAGCTTTTGATTCCACTAGTGTAGGATCATCTGCCACAGGTTGAGAGGAAGTGTGCACTTCCCTCCACCAGCAGAGCATCTTCAGGTATTTGGTATGTTGACAGTGGGGCTTCCTGTCACATGATAGGAGTTCGTGAGTACTTCTCGGAATTTTAAGAGAGTGGCACTGATATAGAGGTAGTACTCAGAGACGAAAACATTGTTAAGGCAGTCAGTGTGGGGACATTGACATTTGATAGGGAACCCAAACCTCCCCTGAAAGTGTGAGATGTTCTATATGTGTCAGGGATGAAGAAGAACCATATATTCATCTTAGAATTAGAGGACAAAGGGTATGAGGTATTGTTCAAGAGAGGACAAGTGCTTATATATACCAGGAGTGCTCTAGCTGATTCAGCTAGAGTGATTGGTGTATGCCATTCCAGGGTGTACAAGTTTTCATTTCAACCCCTTATGGAATTAAGCAGTAGTAACGGCAGCGGAGCTAGCAGTTCAGAGCTGTGCGAGATTTGGCACCGCGGGATGGGAAACACGTATCATGGGGCCTTGAGGAAATTGCAGGAGATCACTACAGGTGTGCTAGATTTTAGTTTTGATCACAATGATACAATGCAGAGGATGTGCTATGGGGAATTTTTCCAAATCCCATTTTCCCAGCAATGACAACAGTTCGACAGGGATTCTTGATTTGATTCATACCAATGTGAGTGGTCGGATGTCTCATGTTTCCTTGAGGGGATATGAGTACTATGTTTTATTCATTGATGATCACTCCGGGAAGACCTGGATTTATTTCTTGAAGAACAAGAGTGAGGTCTTCAAGCGGTTTACGAAGTTCAGAGCTCTTATGGAAACTCAGACAGGTCGGAAGATCAAGTCCCTCAGGTCAGAAAATGGAGGGGAGTACACTCTTGGTGAGTTTGTTGATTATTTTGCGGAGGCAGGCATGAGGAGGGAGTTCACAGTTCCTTATAACCCCCAGCAGAACGTGGTTGCGGGGAGGAAGAATAGATCCATCGTTGGGGCTGCCACAGCCATGCTACATGATCAGGGGTTACCATTGATTCTATGGGCAGAGGCCTGCAACACTGTTGTATATTTGCAGAATAGGAGTCCACACCGTGCCTTGGGGCATGTGACTCCAGAGGAGGCTTTTTTTGGGAAGAACCCTGATGTTGGTCATTTTTGTATCTTTGGGTGTATTGCATACTCCTACGTACCCAAAGAGAAGAGGACCAAGCTAGAGCCCACTGCAGAGAAGAGAATATTTGTGGGCTATAGTGAGACCTCAAAATCCTTTCGAATTTATATTCCTAAACGGAGGAGAGTTGTTGTCAGGCGAGATGTGAAATTCGAGGAGGACAGAGCTTTCAGGAGGCCACAGGAGTTAGAGTATTTGGAATCACCAGACCCTTAGGAGCAATTGAGTCAGTCACAGGGATCCAGTGGACATGGATCTGGAGGCACATCAATTACAGTGTCAGGTCCATCAGTGAGCAGTGGCTCGCAGAGTCAGATGGGTGGTGCTTCGGGCAGCATGCAGAGGAGTCTGCAGATCAGTTCACAGGGTAGCCCATTAATGGACAGTTCACAGAGTGCTTCAGCATCTACAGGCACAGGTTCAGGTAGGAGGTCAGCAGACAAATATTCAGCATTTTAGGCTTCTGATGAGGATGAGGAGTCTCCCTCTCCAGTGGGAGAAGTGTGCTCAGGGAAGAGGAAGCCCAAGGGGCTTCGGGACACTTTGAGAGAGGCCACATCTATTGTTGGGCCGAAGAGACAGGTTAGAGAGAGCAGACCACCTGAGCGGTTCTATAGCTATATGGCATTAGTTTCCATAATCGTTGACTCTGAGCCTTCTGTTATCACATAATTGTACTTGATTGACTGTTGATCAGACAACTCTATGTAATTTTTTCAAACCAGCTTTTAACTGAAGCTTAGCCTCTTCATTTTGAGAGGGCTCTCTCAAAGGGGTTTATGATATTAGATAATGATAGGATTAGATGGTTAACTCTATTTGAAAGTAATTTTATTTTTTGTTTGTAGGTTGAAAAGAATGCAGGATTGCAACCATTGGGCTTATGGAGTCAAAAAATCAGTAGATTCAGTGGAAAGGTTTTTTGACATGGAAGATGAGGTAGATACGAGTCTTTAACAAAGGCAAATTACACATAGAACATAGGGCAACACAATCATTTCATCAATAAAGCAAGTCGGAGCATACACATATGAATTATGAGTAATAAAGATGAAATCTACTGCAAGTAGTACACATAAAGATATAGATCAGAAATACATTAAAAACTCCATGAGAATATCAGGTCTGTCAAGAAGAAGTCCTCTGTATTACTGATATCAGTCAAATTACATAAAGCAAGATATGGTGCAAAAAATCTCCAACCCTTTACAACTTTGATAATTTTCCTTTAAATATACCTTCTTACAATAGGGATGATCTGCCTCTTGGCTAGATTCATCGAAATCTTCCTATGAAACCTTAAATAATAGAAAAACATGTCTTTTAATCAGAAAATGACAACTATACTCTAAAAAATAATTTTTCCTAATAAGACTCAAACTCCTATTTATTACATCAGTCTACCTTATCTTTAAAATAGTTACATATCAGTGACAAATAAGCCTCACATGTTCGAATAGGCTATGACATAGTTCATCACTACTTGACATATTAAATATCCTCCTAAACATATGGAACCAAACCCTATTTTCCAGGAAAACAGGACCCTATCTTCAACGAAAGCTTCAGCTGATGAGCTGTCTCCATTGCATGGTCTTCAAGCCATAGATGTTTGGTGGAAAGGTACCCTGATCTATTGGATGTGTCCACTTGTCCAAAAATGATTTTAAACTGCTCAAAAACCTTCAAAAAAAATCACTATGAAAACATGGCAGTTTCATCGCATGCTTTCGTAGCATCCAAAAAATGGCTTTTGCACTCAAAATTTCTTCTTCTTTGCTATTCCATAGTGTCCATCATGACATGACACATCATCATTACCATTTTCCTTCCTTGAAAGCTGCAAAAAGTGGTTTTAGAAGCAAAAAGACACCTACAGAAATTTTCGTAGCGTTTTCCTTGCTTCAAGCCTAGGAAACGCTACGAAACTGTGAAAAACTCTGAAATTTCCAGATTTTGACCCTATCTTAAAAAAGTAACCTCTAGCTGTAAAAACTTGATATTCAACATGCCATTAACCTCTTAAAATATAATCAAACCAAACTTAAGAGTCTTGAGGTGTTTCCTCTTCATTAATGATAAGTTGAGCTATGGGCTCCTCAACTACAGTAATCATTAAACCCTTCTTCTCTAGCTCCTCATGGATCAATTCTAACTGCTCTTGGAGGTCTTTAACTTGGTCCTTTAGTTGAGTCTATTCCTAGATTTCAAGTGCAGGTTCATTCTTCTGATATGCTTCACCTCTCCTCTCAATGGTTGATCCATTTGATTAATTATTGTGTGTTATCTAAGGTCTTTGACACACATTTAACCTGCTATTTCCAAACTTCTTTCATTTTCTCAAACTACACCTTCTGAACATTATGTTTTCTTGCCTCTTTCTTCAAGACTGCTATTTCATGATTTTCTAACTTCAACTTTCCTTTGCTTTATTTTACTTGATGACTGGATCTTCTTTTGCAGGTGATGAGAGGTCAATGATACTTGGTGGTGGTTGGACAGTTTCAGTGACCTTTTGAACTTCTTTACTACTTTCCAAGACCTTTCTGGCATGCCTTGTCATTGGTTTCCTAGCCTGAAACATGAAACCTGCATCCTCACCTTCAAATTCTAACTTCTTAGCTGATTTGTCTTTCTTGAGTTACTTACCTCCCTAATCTATATCTTCATCTTGGACTATGGGGGTTTCCTCAATATCAATAGCATGCAAAATGTCTTCTAAATTGCCCTTAGGCACTGTTTGGCTTCTTGTAATCCTTTTGCTTCCATGTTTATTCACAGTTGGCTCTTGTTTTGAAGGTTTGCTCATAGTTGGATTTTGTTTTGCAGGTGAAATAGCATGTGTATCAACTTTATGCAATGGATCTGTTTCCATGATTACTGGTTCACTTTTATCTGCTACTAAAGGCTCATTTTTCTCTGCCACTGAAGGTGATGGTATACCTCTAGGTTTAGGAGTTCTTTTAGGAGTGATGACATATACTTCAAAACCATTGACAAATAGAAAGGAGACCAGCCTCTGCCTGATCTTTTTAATTCCTCTAAAACCAGCAAGTTGATTAAACCATGATGAAAGAGTGAGGTTTCATTTCCTTCATATTTAGTTTGAAATTTATCTTCCATTTTTGCTAAGCTTATGTATCAGTAAAAAGGTAGATCATGATATTTCTTACCAACAAAATGTAGCAGAAGCATGAAGTGGTAAGAATAAACCATATGATACCTCCCTTCACAGGTGAAGTACTTCTGAATGATAAGAAACAACTTTGAGAAATTGTCTTTCATGTAGCTCCTTGGAATGGCATTTTCAAGGTCAATCTCACTAGGTTCTAGCTTGATAAATTCCTTACAGTCCTGCATGCTGAATTTGAAACCTTTGAACTATTGTTCTCCTCCTCTTGGAATTCATGTTGCTACTACAATGGTCTCTCGATTTATAGTGAGGTTCAACATCCCCACCTTTGAAGTTGTCCCATTGAAATTGATGGCAAACTCTCTAGAAACCTGTACATGGAATCCTTGCATTCTTTGGAAAAACTGCAAACACCTTGTTCCTCTAAAAACTTCTGAAGCTGTTGGGTCTTCATTTAACAAGTTAATGTATGATGGCTCATATATGAGATAGTGACCACCGTTGTTGGTCTTCCTCTTTGCAGCCATGGTACTTTTATGTCTTCTCTACCTCGCTTGATCAGTGATACCTACAAACTTTTGAAAATGCTAGCCATAACTTGGGCTTAGTGAAATAGCTCTCCAGAGCTCAGTAACATCCAAAGAGGGAGTGAAAAATGAAAAATGACTGTATTGGGAAAGTTTTTAAAGTTTCGATGACAACTCATGGCATAATCATGACTCATACATGCTTAAAATAGTAATAATGACTTCAGCCATGAACATTGTACCTTGATTTAACCCTAAATGACTCGAATGGCATCTACCCTAACCCTTTCAATCATTGACTCACACCTAGCACTTGTTTTGAAAAGATAGACATGAATACCTGTTTTCGTAGCATACTTAGTGTATTTCCTGGTAGTTTTGCTATGAAAGTTTTAGCAGTTTCATAGCGAAAACTGCATTTTTACTGTGCAATTTGCTACGAAAGTAGGAAATCTTGGCTAAAATGACCTTTTAGGATTTATAAACTTGAGAAATGTAATATTTCAGGAAATAATTACTGATGTGACATGAAAACACTTGAATGGGGGTGGGTTTGGACCTTAGGATAGGCTAATAAGAAAAAAATTAATTTTTCCTTTACCAACTAATGACAAATAAACTATATGACCATACCTTTGACACATGAACCTCTAAGACTATGTCAAATGATGTTTCACTTTTTCTGAGTGATAACAGTGGCTCCACTTGGGATGGTGTGCCCCTGTGGTACACTAAAGAACCTGTAGTTCTAGTGCTATCCATCTTCATGAAAACAAAAACTCTGAAATTTGACAAGATTTCCTTCAAACTCTAATGGCCTTCACCTCAGGCTCAAGCTTGATGATCAAATTGTATTTATTAGAAGAAAAACATACTAAAATGGAATATATACAATGGAATGAAAGATCAGAAAAAATTAAGATAAATAGTGCTTTAAAAACCTGCCATTGATAGGCCCTCTAGCACAAGGTTGTCCATTCATCTCTTGCAGTATGTAAGTGTTGCTTCCATGGAATGCAACTAATCTGAATGGACCTTTCCAAATGTTCTGAAACTTACCATGTTTCCCCTTTTCTTCAATCCTGGCCTCCCACTTCAAAACCACATCTTGAATTTGAAAATTTTCCTCTTTGACCTTCTTGTCAAATGTCTTCTTGATTATGTTTTGAGATTGTTGATTACTATTATAGACTTCCTCCCTTTTCTCCTGCAAGGCTATCAAATGATTAATCCTCCTCTGAATTGAATTTTTCTCCTCCTCTAATCCTTGCAGCAGCTTCATGACAGGCACTCCTAAGGATGTAGGAAAAATGGCTTCAGCCCAATACACCAACTCATAAGGTGAAGTTCCAATTGATCTCTTTGTGCACACTCTATCAGCCCACAGAGCATAATTCAGCTTCAACTTCCATGACTTCTTATTTTCCTGCAACACCTTCTTAATAATTCTCACAATTCTCTTGCTATAAGATTCAACAAGGCCATTACCTTGTGGATAATATGCATTATAATTCCCAAGTGTAATGTGATATTGATGACAAAAAATGAACAATTTCTTGGATTTGAATGCCTATGCATTGTCAGTGATGATATTCATAGGGCAGCCAAACCTAGACAATATATTATTTTCCAAAAAATGAAATGATAACTGAATCATTTGCTTGCCTAGTTGGGATTGCTTCAATCCACTTGGTGAAATAATCAGCTGTTGTCAAAATCCAACAATGCTGACCTGAAGATGATGGATGAATCTCACCAATAAAATCTAGCCCCCACTGCTGAAATGGTGCCTCAACATAGATAGGCATCAAGGGTAAAGGAAAAATCTTCTTCTTACCATAAAAAATATGGCATTCATGGTAGGCAACAATAGTTTTGTAGACATCTTTGAACATAGTAGGCCAATAGTACCCTGCTCTGAGAATCTTATATGTTATGGCCTTACAATAATGATGACCTCCACAATCCCCTTTGTGAAACTCCTCAATTACTTTTTCAGCCTCCTCTTCTAACAAACAATTCAAAATAATACCAACGGTATCTTTCTAATACAGTTTTTTATCAATGATGCAGTACCTCAAGGATTTTAACTTCACAAACCTTGCCTTAGAATTTGTCAATTCAGTAGGTGATTTTTATGAAGGTAAATCCTCTCTGTGGACAAAGAAGATCCCTCTAGCCCTAGGGTGGGTCTAGTAACAAAAGGAAGTGTTTCTTCCTAGTTAATGAATGAACAAAATACATGGCAGCTTGGCCTACCTTGAATCCAATGCTGTTGATGTTGCAGAAAGAGTAGTGGTCTCTCGCTCCTGCCTTGGAAAATCAGAATCCGTTCGTTGTCACACTCAGATACCTGCACATAGGACAAAGAACAAGAACAACATATAGAAGCGTAGTTTCACTCACAACTATTAGCCAGTCAAAGAGGGCTAAACATATCATATCAAATAAACATCATAACATAATAGTGGAACCAAACAGTAGTAATGTATATTAATGAGTAGAAGGAAGAGTACAACCGATGCTTTGACGTCGTGATCTCCTCTAGCGGGGTTCAGACGAAACACGTATCAACTATCGGTCAGGGAATTCGGACTCAAGCTCTCTTAGAAGTCATCGACTCGAGCTCTCTTAATACTATATTTCTTACTGTATCTCCTCTAGCAACTTAGCTATAGTATAATTCTCTTTTTCAGCTATTTAACCATTTTTCTATAATGTGTTCAACTAGCTTCTACTAAAGGAGATAGTTTCTTATATAGAGGAAAGAGAGGAGGTTTGGATCCCTACAAAGGTGGGAGAGAGTCCTATCCTTTAGGAGAGTTCCAAGGGAGGTGGAAAATACTAACTAAAGGAAGGAATCCGTGTTTGTTTCAGTTCAACCACTCCCAATGACTCATCCCCAAGGTGGTTGGAATGGAACCTCCACCTCTATTTTTAAAAAAAATTCCATAAACAGCTTGGCGCTGGTGTCTAACTGGCATAGAGCGCCAAGTGGCGTGGGCTTAGTGTTAAATTTCCAGGTCAGCGCGAGGATGTAACGGGCTACTCGCGCCAAGGCAAAAATAGGGATTTCCACAGCTCTGCTTAGGGAAATTTCAACAAGAAGAATGTTGATTTCATCAAAAGGGATGCAAGGATGGTTTTTGCAAAGCATGACATGATGTATTGGTCATAGAAATGACCCTCCAATGTGTGAGTTGGGGATTGCAAGGATAGTGAAAAAGTGCTGTGTAACAGATGCCCCCTAAAGTATGAAGTCCGAGAGAGAGGGAGGGGTGAAATGCTTTATGAGAATGCGTTCGAACCAAACACTGCTGTTGGAAGACCTGTGATTACAAATACAACTGCTATCTGTGATACATGAGTCATGTGGCATGGGCACAACCATCCATAATAGAGTATATAAAAACTGAGACCCAAGGTATGGACACAACCATCTAGTAGGAAGGATCAATAAATAGACTCAGGTATGGTCACAACCATCCAATCAAGAGAGTCATGAAATAAGTCATAATAAACCACAAAAATCCGTAGCCTGGAGTTTATTAGACAAAATCCAGAGTCTTGCGCTCCATCTTGACTCGAACAAGTACAATTTCGAGCATGCGAATGTATGAAGTTGAAGTTGAACATGCAGGAAAATCGCTTGATTACCAGCCAATGATGAAAGTTGTTAACATACACGAGAGAAACCACCAATGATGACGATGGCCCTCAAGGTACAAAAGGTACAATCTACAGAATGTGAAAACTTATTTGGCGTTGAACATCCGCAAAATCACTCGATCGAAGGCCAATGATGTGAACCTTGCTTCGAATGCGAAAAACCTGCCATTGATGCATGCAGGCTCCAAGGTACCAAAAGGGAGTCTCTAGATCACATTCCCGGATAACGAGCTGAAGTCGACAGGAAGTGACTTGGTCAAAGGAGGGCCATAATGTTTCCCACATCATCGACACGAGATAGAGGAACATGATGAAAGTGGATCATGACCAACAAGAAATTAGAGGAAGGTTGACAACTTGCAGAGGCAAACTTCTCTTGAACATATCAACAACACGACATGGGATTTGGCAGTATTTGACATCAAAGGATCTGAGGTCATGGAAAAGAGTAGAGGAGAGGTCAAAAGAGATTACCCAAAACCGTGGAGGCAAAAAATGACGAAATGAGATGTCCCCAATCCCGACACGAATGCAAACAAGTGCCATGTTCAAGAGCGACATACTGCCAACATAACTAAAACTTGATTACATTTTCCCCCACCATTTCTGGCGAGTACCCTAATTATTTTTTAAACAAGCTTGAAGGGGATAACATATGTTTGTACTATAAGTTTGTCCTTTGGAAAAATCCAACCTAGTACATTTTATGAGCCCTAGGAAGGAGGAACTCAAAATAACGTCACGGTGACGAAGTCCGATGTCATCAGGGTTTAACCAGTCTGACAAAGGGAGAACTCAACATCTTTTCATGCTTAGAGAGTTTGAAAAGAAGGCAGAAAAGAAAACTCCAACAGTCCCTTTTCGTGGGTAGTCACACAGATCCGAAAAGGTAGAAAACTATGTCTGAGAGAACATCTTAGTCGTGATAGGCTAAGGTATTCCTTTTTCACAAATAATCCATCCTATCTTGAAAAAGGGTTAAACGTATACTGGGTAGAAATCGTTTCGCAGCCATTTAACGAGTTCAAAACGACAAGAATCTCGACAATATTTTCAAATTTAGAGAGCCAGAAAAGAGCTGAAAGATGACTCCAGTAGTGAATTTTTCATGTTTTTACCGAGTCCGAAAAAGTATAAAATATAACTCGTTACTTCATCATTATCGCATGAAAAAACTTGTTGCTGCACAAGAGACATGTGTAAAACCTATTTTTCGAAAATAATACAATAAAATAATAAAAAACATGCCTTAACACCTAATTAGGGTTGTGAAAACGTTACAAAAGGCCAAAAATGGTAAAAATAATTACTTTTCACTTTTTACCTCTTGTGGAACAATAGTTACCCATTTTACTGTGCAATCTTGCGGCGACGATAACAGCCAATCCAGTAGATCAATTGCAAATCCGTCAACTCCAAGTAAGAGCTGAGATCCCTCTTGTCATTTTAAGCTATTTCTTGCTTCCTGCATTTTTCAATTTCAAATTTTGGGGGAGGAAATGTAAAAATTAGGGCTGTGTGGTTGGCGTGGGTTTCGAGCACGGAGTTGCGCCAACCAACCGATTTTTAACACTAGGGCACGCTCATTTGCGTGACTGTTTTGGAAACAGTCGCGCTAATGGTGCAAACCATTTCTAGCAAAAAATATGCATCGAATGTCCCAAGTGTTTACAAATTTAAGGGTTAAAATTGACTAATACCACTCATATGTGTGTGTTTGCAGGTAGAAAGAGGCAAAGTGGTCATTGAATAGAAAGAACAGGAACATAGTGAAGAATATGAGCTAGACATGGAAAATGAGGGAGTTATGGAAGCCCTCAGAAACTGTGGTTTGAAAAAATTCTTTCTAACACCATGTCTCCGAGCCCAACCAGAATTGCTACAGTATGTGATTAGTATATGGGACGAAAATCAAGAGAAGTTCATCCTACGGGATCAAGAACTTGAGATTGATGTCTCTAACGTGTACTTCATCACAGGATTATCATGGATTGGTGCAACACCACTGCTAACCAGCACCTGCCCTTGCATGGAAAACATGACCATAGATAGGGTATGTCGAGGAGTGCGAAAAGGATCTGGTAGTGGGAAAGTTGATATACAAACTTTCCCAGATTTTACACTACGTGTGGTATTGCATACCATCACACGAGCTGTGGGATCACAAGCATTGTACAAAGCAACAAAGACACAGTTGCTTCTTGCTGTATACTGCATGGCACCGACCATCTACAACTGCGCAGAGGCCGTGACGATAAACATGAAGCGTCAACTAACTAAATGCAAGAAGACCAAACTCAAACAATTTGGTTATGGATCTATTCTGGTATCATTCTTCTTGGAACACCTACCTATTTTTCATGACAAGAGGTTATTGTCCCATCACCACCAGCGAGAGAACCACGGATGGCTTGATGGAAAGCTCTGATGTCGAGGGCAGGGGGCGGCCAATAGATGTCCTAGAGGCTAGAATTCTTCGATTGGCTCCGTCGAAAATTGATTGTCGTGGAGGACTGGCCCTACTCTGGCATAGATTTCACTGATGATCCGAACCTCCCACTCCCGGAGGGAGAAGATTGGGATGAATATTTGGGTGAGACTCATTTTTAAAGTTATATGAGTATTATGTTTTTTTGTTTATTTATGTCTTGACATTAAATCCATGTAAATGTAGATGTTGGCCCAGAGAGACCTGCCGGTATGTCATCGATAACGAGGCGAATCCCTCGTGATTTTGACCCTCAAGGCGAGGGTGACGAGGAAGATGAGATAGTGCGCAAACTGTAGGGAATCACCTGAGGAGTTCTAGATTATGCACATTTTGATGATGTTCCTCGCACCTACCAGAGGCATACCGTAGGGGTCCCTAGCTGAATTTACCACTTGCTGAGGCGGCTAGTATGGGCCATGACATGTTATCATGGGCACCATGCTGATTAGACACCTAGGTTTATTTTATCTGCATATTTTGCGAGACATGATGTCTCAGGATGTAACATAAACATATATTTTTTGACATTATGATGCACACAGTTGTAAACATGTGATATATATATACATCTATTTCCTTACATGGATCTCTTACATATGATGATGCTTTTTTAAAATTACGCAAATGCCTAATACAATGTTAGCTAATGTATCAGTTAAATAGTCTGCATAATAAGTAACGACCCAAGAGTCAGGAAAATGTTCATAAGGCACATAAAGCCAAAAGATTTCATTTTTATGCAAGCTCGAAAACAAAAGTACACTATGCTTGATATTGATTTCATGTTTACACAAGATTGAAACAAAAGTAAACTATGCTTGAAAAACTGGCATGCCCCCCCAGCATGGTGACTCAATTCGAGGTGCACATGCCCCCCAAGATTTAGTCCATATGAAAGGCAGATGGAGTGAAGGTTCAAATTACAAGATCAAGAGAAAGACTTGACTGGAATTTTACGAGATCTTATCAAAGACTCGAATTGAACAGGAACATGTTTCATTGTTTTAACGAGGTTGACACATTAAAATAACTGTCCTCATGACACCTTGTTTCATTTTTTAAGTAGATTGACACAAGAAAATGAACTCTGCTCCGTAGACAATGCATCATGTCGAATAAGAAGTCAGGGATTCCAAGAGGTTAACAACATCTTGGAAATCAGGACCCAATGCCCCTAGTAAGCGATGTACAACGACACTATCACTGAATGTGAGTATAGGACTGGTAGCCACATAATTAACCTATGGCGGGGAAGGTACAACCAACGAATAAAGATCCAGAAGAGACAACGGTGGATCAGATTGCATGCCAGGACCACAAAATGAAAGCTGATCAATGGTCACGATCCGACCTTCATGTGGAAAACACGTCACACGAAAGAGGGAGGAGACAAGTGCACCTATGACATAAGCATAGTCGCGCCCCAAGAGTAAATTACAATCTAAGGGACCTTGGACCACCATCACATCTATATAGATTTTTTTTCCTCCCAAAGTAATAGGAAACTTCGGAAGGATCCCTAATAGTTGACTGGTTCCTCTATTAAAATCCAACAAATTCTGCGTAACAGGTACAAGCGGTGGAGAACCAAAATCTTGCCAAGTAGTCGAAGACAGAATACTAATAGACATGCCTTCATTAATAATTGTGCTAGGTACGACCATATTGAAGGCCTATACTGTGATCTCAAAAGGCACATAAGAAGGAAGGCAGTATCCTACAAATTGACTCCAATCAAAGGAAGCGACCAAACGACTTGGAGGGGGTACCATTGAACTGAGATGGTCATCCCCCGGTGTTACCAGGACAAGAGGAGCATCCTCTGGGACTTCCATCATGGGAGCAGGAGGAGAAAATTATTTAACTATAGGGACGGGAGGATCTTTATCCAAGTCCGAGGAATCTGAAGAAACAAGAAGAACATGAGAGTGATGAGATCCACTCTCAATGGAAAAGGCCTGATGAACCACAGGCGGGGTTAGATCAACCAATTCCATGACCAAAGGTTGATCAGGAATGGATTCATGATTGTGAATTTCCGGGGGAGCAGGATCGACATCGACCAAGGATGACTCTTGATCGATCGTTGAATGAACTAGCAGAGGACTCAAAGAAACCTTATGGTAACCAACTGGAAGGCAGGGTGCAGAAATAGTAGGGTTGTCCAACACTATCTTGGCTTCATCCATGTACGGACAAAGGTGAATGGGATGATGCCCTTCACACAACTTGTTAAACACCTATAAAGATTTGTCATATCAAATGGTGGCTAAATCATTTTTAGGCCTTCAAGAAACAATTCATGTCCAAATTGTGAATTCTTGAAGTCTTATGAAGATAACTAACCTTTGAATTAATCTTCATTGCTGTTTCACTATTAGTCCTAAAGTACCTGCTGTTTACCAAAGAAAAACTGCTTCTAAAAACTCCATTTTCATCATTTACCTCTTCCTTTCACTCCCAAACAATTCCATTTTCACCCTTATTCCCTTCATAAATTCCTTCTAAAAACCCTTCATTTAACCTCTAAATCATTTGAAAAACTCTTTTAAACCTTATATTCTCCTTTCATTTGGTTTAAAAAACTCCTATCTCACCTACCGAAACCTTGATTTAGCTTTCAAATCCTTGATTTAGCCTATCAGAACCCCCATTTAGACTTAAAAACCTTGTTTTTAAGCCTAAAAATAGTATTTTTACATTACAAAGGAATTAAGCCCCTGAGGGCTTATTACCTTAAGCATTTTCCTCCATGTGGCCGAAGCCCTGCAGCCAGGCACTTAAAAGGCCTAAAGACTCTTTCCGAAACCTTATTCCATTTTATTTTTGTTTCCCAAAGTTTCAAGTTTAAAATGAATGTGGACTGTTGATCTCTGCAGATCAATGACCATCGGGCCCTACCTTTCCTCCTATTCACCTAGCCTCACCTTTTTCTCCATCCATATATCTGCTCGTCCTTTCAATCCTAACCATCCATTTGAGAGATCAGACGATCGGGACTAAACTCGACGACCATTTTTCACCCATCCGCTACACGAAAAAGCCAATGACGCAATCGTCGGTCCCACCATCCCTCATTCGCGCATATTATCCCTCATCGCACGCTTTCCACACCATCAGATCTGGCGCCTCTGATCTGACAGCTTACGTTACATTTCGCAAAATTTTTGCGCCTAAACATTAACGCCAATTTTTTTTGAAAAATGGGCAGTATTTGGAGGGACGTGTGTCGACTAATGTATCGTATCGCATTCCATCCGCGCAAAACCAATTACCTCCCAAATGCAATGCGAAAACCGCTCCCGTTTTTCCACCATTCTGCTGCCCTCCTCAAACGTCATTTTCACTTTTAAATTTCAACCGTCAATCTCTGAGAATCGAACGGCTCTCATTATATCACAACCCCATTCATTTTCCCTTCATCTTTTCTCCCAAGCGACTTCATCGAAAGATCTCAACTGTTGATTGTTCTAATCAAATGGCTCTTATTCACCGTTGCGTCCAAACTCCATCTGCACCTGGTTAGATGTTCTGCCAAGGTTTTTTCTTCCTATCATTGCATTTGCCCATTTCGCACAGCTTCAAATCTCCTCCACCAAACCTCTGAATGCAATTAAACCATCTCTGCAAGATTTCTTAATGAAGTTTTTTGTGTTTTGCAAGGTTTAATGGTGGCTGTTCTGTGTTTTTTCCACAGTCACAGACAGGTGAAAAAAAGGCTCAGATTGACGATTCTGTGCCTTAATCCAATGAAGAAAGGAGCTGCAGGTTATGAAATTCACATTTATCAGGGATATCACGACCCCCGATCTCAGAAACCCTCCATCTGACAGAAAGCCACCTGTGCCACTGAAACAGAGCAAAAAAGTGTATCAGTAATGAAAAATCAACGATAAAGGGTGATTAAAGCCTAAACCATAAGATCAAGGTTTTTTATCCACCAAATAAAGAGATAAATATAGTCTTAAAGAATGAGGACCCAAAGATAAAGATCAAAGATAATTAAGCCTAAACACAGACCAAAAGCAGATTAAACGTGTTTTAAGAAAAAACAAAGAAAAATATTAGTAAAGGAGGCCTCCAATGCCACATCATAGGAGCTAATTGAATCCCCAGCTACCAAAGTGCCACCTGCAACCTCAATAAATCAAAGGAAGGCATAGTAATTGCCTTATTCAATGATATTTTTGCCTAAAGACAGCCAGAGTTATTGCCAACTTGCCTAAAGAATTTTAAAGTAAAAAAAATCTGCCAAGTGGCTAAAAAATTAATGAAAACCAATTAATACATGGAAAAGATAAGAAACCTTCTCTATTGAGCCTCTCAAAGGCAAAGAAGCATTAACTTGTATTAATTTAACTAGAGATCTTATTTTTCATCCCACCTCCTCTTTCTTCTATAAATACTTCTGAAGAAGATGAGATGTTGGTTGGTTGTTGGATTTATGATGTAATAGTTGCTGTATCGAATCATTGTTGAATGTAAATAAACTCTGAAGCTCTGAAGCTCTGTTAGGCTAAAAAGAGAAGTTGTTGTTGTGATTAAACACTGGACATGTAGTTTGTAACTGGATTGACAATCAATATACAAGCTGATTTTTGGAATCCTGGTCTATATCATTGGTGAAGTACCTCTTACTGTTATTATTTTCCTTTCATGTATGCCATTTTGTTCACTTTTCTCTGATAAAGAGCAGCAAGCATAGAGTTAGGATTTAGTGTTATAAGTACCCTACTCTCACTGATAAGCTTTATCTTTATGTTTTCCTCCAATTGTGTATTTAAGAATGACTTAAGTTAAGTGTAAACATTATCAAGGAATGTTGGTTAGTCCATGTCTTGATGTGAAAAACTTTAAAGGAAGTTCTTGAATGATATTTTCATTACATGCTAAGTCGAGTTGGACTAGGAAAGTTTATGGATTTCCCTGTCTTCTAGTTCTTTCTCCAAAATTGTTTGAAGGTTTCCCTAAGAGTATGCTGAAAGCAAGTCTAGATTTTAATGCATATGACCTAATCTTAAGTTGCACTTTGTTTTCTTATCTATTTTCATCCCTTCTGAAAGTAGTCTAGTGAGATCACTGGATCATTTTCTGATAAATTAGCTTTAATACAAGCTTTTCCAAAGAATTTTATGGTTAGCCCTGTCCTTTGGTTGGTTTCAAACAGTTGCTTAAAAAGGCTTTTCTTGTATGGAAAGTTGATAAATCCTTGTTGAAATTATTGTCTTTTTCCACTTTCTCAACACTTTTAATGTTCCACTCCATCATTTAATCTAAAGGATCTTTTGATATAGATGAATTTCCCCTTGGACCACTCTTGAAATTGTTGTACAATTAAACCCTTTTGTGACTCCATCGCCCAATGGTTTAAAGCTATTTCATACTAATACTATCTGCTGAACACTTCTCAATATACTTGCATCTTCACCTTTTGAACTCTTTCATTTTTTGATATTCCATCCAATTAAAGATCATACCCGACCAACCAAACCAAAAAAAAAAAAACCCTTGTTCTTAATAGCTAGCCTAATATCATACTAAAACCGTAAAAGATAAATCAGTCTTTGCATTCATAGAGAGATCCCTCTCTAGATTCAGGAGGGCTAGATCCTAGAATCCCAAAGTGGTTTTTGATGTAGTCTCTGTAGCATTTAGTCTTGCCACTCTACTAAATTACAGAGACCTAACAAAACTTACAGGGATTGGTAATCTTACCTTGTTTCTTATGAGTCTTATCAGAACTAGTCAAATATGTGCCACCAATATGATTTCCATAAGTCAAAAGCAACGACGAACGACCGTTGGACCATGCTTCGAGTACCTTGGGAATGCCAGGGTAGTCTTGAAGAATATGGTCACCTTTGCACAACATGCAAGGGAATTTGACTTTCCGTGGAAGGTTGGATGGTTTATCAATGGACGGTTTCTTAGGTACAATAGCTGCAGCATTAGCCTTTCACTTAGCTGACTTATTCTTCATCGTCTTCTTCTTCTTAGCCACCTGGTTACTAGAATCCAGACTTTCACCAAGAAAAGTAGAAGAGGAGGATGAAGAAACATGTGAAGAAGCAGAGAGTTCCATGTTAGAATCAACATGATGTTGTTCAGGTGGAGGGGATGGATGTAAAAAGGGCGGAATACTCGAGACCACAGAGGTGGAGAATAACCATACAGGCAAACCAACGGTTAACTCCGGAAGGGACAATGTTGCCATATAAGGAGCACCAACATTCCCAAAAGCGGGAAAAGGACCAGGATTCCCTTTACAGGAGATTCCTTGGTTGGTAAACTCCGGAAAAGTTTCCATTGGAAACAACCTTAAAACAAACACACTAAGGAAGATAACTTTAACTAGGAATATTTCGTGGGTAGTTAATAGTTTAAGAAATTGAAACAAAACTCTACCATTTTATATTTTAAGAGTCGAGAAATAGGTAAAAGGTGACTCTATCACTTTCAAGTTGAAACAAGCGTGAAAGGAAAAGTGCTCGATGATCTCTTATCATATTTAAAGAGTCACGAAAATATCAAAATGACTACTCAGGTATTCTAAGCAAGAGGGTATACCAGGTTTCCATGAACTACCATATACACCTTGGTGATCAAATGAAAGAGAAACGACCAAGGACTTGACGTACGTGCAGGTAGTCTCTCCGAATGCTGTGTTCAGTGTATCACAGTTACAAGGTGGAAGACTCAGCTTCCTATGGATAAAGGATTGCAACCTAGAGGGGTCTCCCTTTATATACACGACGGTACGGGGAGCACAAGTCTGTACTAGTGCTGTCTGAAGCCAAGAGGCGAGCGAAAACTACTAGGTTTTAAGACGCCAGAACACGTCTCTAGCCTAGACCACTAGAAAATTTTCATTAAGTTTCAAAGTCGCCTTAGGTTCATTGAGTAAACTTTAAAGTTAATCTTGAATTATGTTTCAATTTCAGGCCTTATCGAATGTATAGCTCAAATTCCTAGATGCAATCCATATGAAAATTAACATCATTTCAATTCGATTAACGCTAGTTATAAGAAGGATAGAAATCTTTCAAACAAACAAACAAAGAAAACATGCGAAGAAACTTCTAATGCCCTTAAATGAAATCAATCGAAAATGAATTTCCTTCCTAGATTTACAAATGATAGTTATGTAAAGGAACATTTCATTTTCAATACAACAACAAAATGCAGAGATATTTTTTGATTTTTTCAATGAAATGAAGCACACATTGTACTAATTCAATGGAAAACAAAATAAACACTAGTTTGAGTTTTGTGACTGTAAAGTTGTGAAATTGAATGAATCAACCAAAGGAAATAGACACAAAAACATGCAAGCTTATGTAGAAAACTTTCAAATGAGAAAGAGAGTTCTCAAAATGATCCAAACAAGCAAACAATCGATGCTCAAAGTGTTGAAGAAGAAAGACTAATCACAAAAATGAAAATACCATTAAATCAACAAAACAAAGGGATCAAGAAAACTCAGTCTAAAAACGTAAAATGAGACTGAAAACAATCAAAGAGACTCGTTCTTGAACAGAAGGCTCAATGTGCAAGAACACCTAGAAACCCTAAGGTATTAACTGACACTGATAAGAAAATTGACAAACAATTGAGGGGAACAAGTTTACAGTAGTCTACATAGTATCTAAAGGCTTAAACACATTAAAAAATAACTTAGAGGCAAGAATAAATGATCAAAAAATGCATTAGGGGGTTCAATCCAAAAACTACAGGGATGGACACAACTGTAAGGCTGTAATCTGCGCCATACAGAGGTTGGCGTGAGTGCTAAAAGAGAAACATGTGCCAATCGGCATGACTGTCCAAACAAAAAATGCACCAAGCTGGAAACCTATGGACAAAGAGGAAAAAACCCTAACCTAATGAGCAGAAGTCAACCTTCACTCTCTGGAGTTGAACAGAGAATCAAAACTCAACAAACAAACTAGAAAAAAGATAGATAACTAAACCAAGAATGGAAACCGACCCAACAGGATGACACGACAAACTCGCACTGATCCCCAGTGGAGTCGCTAATTTGTTATGAAGGTAAATCCTCTCTGCAGACAAAGATGATCCCTCTAGCCCTAGGGTGGGTCTAGTAACAAAAGGACACACTAAAGTGTTGCTTCCTAGTTAATGAATGAACAAAAGACATGCAATATTGGCCTACCTTGAATCCAACGTTGTTGATGTTGCAGAAAGAGTAGTGGTATCTTGCTTCTACCTTGGCAAATCACAATCCATTCACTATCACACTCAGATACCTGCACATAGGACAAAGAACAAGAATAGCATATAGCAGCATAGTTTCACTCACAACTGTTAGCCAGTCAAAAAGGGATAAACATATCATATCAAATAGACATAACACAATATTAATGAGTAGAAGGAAGAGTACAACCGATGCTTTGATGTCGTGATCTCCTCCAATGGGGTTTAGACGAAACACGTCTCAACTATCGGTCAGGGAATTCAGACTCAATCTCTCTTAGAAGTCATCGACTCAAGCTCTCTCAATACTATCTTTCTTACTCTATCTCCTCTAGCAGCTTAGCTATAGTATAATTCTCTTGTTCAACCATTCAACCATTTTTCTATAATGTGTTCAACTAGCTTCTACTAAAGGAGATAGTTTCTTATATAGAGGAAAGATAGGAGGTTGTGATCCCTACAAAGGTGGGAGGGAGTCCTATCCTTTAGGAGAGTTCCAAGGGAGGTGGAAACTACTAACTAAAGGAAGGAGTCCGTGGTTGTTTCAGTTCAACCACTCCCAATGACTCATCCTCGAGGTGGTTGGAATGGAATCTCTGCCACTATTTTTTTTTAAAATTCCATAAATAGCTTGGCATGGGTGTCTAATTGGCACAGAGCACCAAGTGGGGCGGGCTTAGTGTTAAATTTCCAGGTCAGCGCGAGGATGTAATGAGCTACACGTGCTAAGGAAAAAATAGGGATTTCCACAGCTCTGCTTAGGGAAATGTCAACAAGAAGAATGTTTCTTTCATCAAAAGGGATGAAAGGATGGTTTTTTCAAAGCATGACATGGTGTATTGGTCATAGAAATGACCCTCCAATGTGCGAGTTGGGGATTGCAGGGACTGTGAAAAAATGCTGTGTAACAGTGCTCTATGGTGATGTAAGACAAAAAAAATGTCTTTGTACCAGTCAGAAAGGATGTACTTCTCTTTAATGTGAATCAACTCTTCATCTTCATCTAATAATTCTAAAATTTATGCAATTAAATTCATATCAAGACAGCCAAAATTTGACCGTGTCATCAACTTTGCTAGCCCTTGACTTTTGACCAATTTTGTGGGTTTGATCTCTATATAATATTCCAGCAAGTTAGCTATCCACTTCCCTCTCTTACCATCAGGATCAAATTGAGTTAGAATGTCCTTCACAACATCATTAGGAACAAAAGCTATGACATGAGAATGCGGAATGTAAATTATGAAATATTTGATGACTTTAACCAAGGCATAGGCTTGCTTCTCTAAGATGTTGTACTTCAGCTCTGAATTATCTAATGTCCTGCTAAAAAATGAAACGGGTTGCTCAGTACCTTGTTGTCCTTTCTGCAACAGAACTCCAACAATTGTATTTTCTGATGCAAATGTAAAAACCATAAATTCTTTTGAAACATTCGAGCTGATCAACGTCGGTGCTTGAGTAAGTGCCTTCTTGATCTCCTCAAATGAGTGTTTTTCTACTTTCCACTTTATGTAAACCCCCTTCTTCAGCATCTTAGTTATGTCTTTTACCATCTCAACAAAATTAGGAATAAACCTCCTCACAAAATTCGCCCTTCCAAGGAAAGACTGTATTTCCTTTCTTCTTCTAGGAAGATCCACTTTCTGAATAGCATTGACCCTGCTTGGATCAATATTAATCCCATCTATAGAAATAATATGCCCAAGTAAATTTCCTGAAGTCAAAGAAAAAAATTCTTTTAGTGAGATTGAGAGAAATTCCAAACCTTCTACACTTCAGCAGAATCTTTTCTACAACCACCAACTTATCCTTTTCCTCAGAGAAGGCAATGTCCATTGCTCTTTGAAAGGTTTCTCCTGCACTCATCAGACCAAAGGGCATCTTGGCATACATGAATGTGCCCCATGGTGTGGTAAAGGCTGTTTTCTCTTGATCTTCTAGATGCACAAGTTTCTGATTGTATCCTGAAAAACTATCAAGCATAGAAATCCTTTGGGAACAAACAATGTTCTGCAGAATTTGGTCCATCTTTGGGAGAGGGTAATTGTGCTTTAGAGAGGCTTTGTTCAAATTTATGAAGTCAATGAAAATTATGATTTCTCCACTCTTTTTTCTGACTGGAACCATGTTTTCAATCCACTTTGAGAATATGATTGGAACAATAATTTTGGCATCAAAGAGCTTCTTGATTTCCTTCTCAATCAGAGAGGCATGAGAAGTGGATTCATCCTCCTCAGTTTCTACTAGAAAGGCTTTTCATTTTCCTTAATAGGAATGGTATGCTGAATCATAGTAGGATCATACTTCTTCAAATCAACATAACTCCATGCAAAAACATCTATGAATATTTTAATCATCTCAATATATTTCCGTTTCATGTCAACTGAAAGAAATTTTGAAAGCTTAATCATTTTTGGCATTGCTACTATACCAAGGTTACAAATCTCTACCTCTTCATCAGCAGCTTGTATCCTAGAGGATTTTAACACATAATTATGGTCAAAAAGCTTTCAAGGGGTATTAGACCTTTGGGTATAAAGTTATTCTTCAGCTGTAATACTTTAGAATTTCCCTTTGTTTCATTAAGCATGTTTTGCTGATCTAATTGTGTGCTTTCAAACTCCTCTTTCAGCTCTATAAAGTTTTTGATTTGTTGGTCATCCTTAAAAACTTGCCAATGGATAATTTTGACAGGGATAGCAGGTCTATGGTGAAATTAAACCTCATATCTTTCAGTGGAATGTGCAGGGATAATATACAGACTTGCAAAGGCAGCTAGGGAGTCAGCTACTGAGTTTTGGTCCCTAGTCTTCACAATAAATGAATATTATTGAAAATTATCTAACATCTCCATGATAAAATTTATGTATGCCCTCATGCTCACATCCTTAGTTTGATATACACCCTCAACTTGCTTAATAACTAATTCAGAATCTCCACAAATAGAAATATTTTGGGCAACCAGTATTTTTCAAAATTTCTAAACCCAAAAATAAAGATTCATACTCGCCATGTTATTTGTGCAATCAAAGTTTAGTTTGTAAGAAAAGAACTTACTTTCATCCTCTGGAGTTGTGATCCAAATTCCCATTCCTACCCCCTCTCTTCCTACTGATCCATCAAAGTTTAACAACCAACAAACTTCTACCTTCTCCTCACTAATTTGCTGATTTTCTGTCTGCTAATTTTCTATTTCCTAAATTACATTTTGCTGATTTTCTGTTTTCTTTTCATTTTCTACTTCATCATTCAATTCATTGAAAATTCAATATCAACAACATAAATTGGAAAATTCTGAGGTTTTTCCTTACTACTTACCATATAAGCCATCCTTGTTTCTCTGTATAGTCTTATTTGCTCACCAAAAACAATGGTGGCATAAGTTAGGTCCATCTGCATGGTGCATTTAATATTTGCTGCCGATGACCTTGATAACAACATGCAAAACTTAGGTGGAATATCTGCTACCACAATTTCCATTACCAATGTCTTGGCAGGGACTTGTGTAAGATGAACAACAACATCTTTTATTAAACCAATGCACTGAACTCTTTTTGAATCAAAAGAAGACAAGTCCTTATATCGTCTAGTAGTTTCCAATCCCATCCTTTCCATGGTCACTTTGGGCATAAGATTGTGAGAGGCCCTGAATCCAACATGGCATTATGCAATGTCATGTCATGAATGCTAAGGCTGACATAAAAAGGAGGCACCTTTTCATTCTGCTCATCCTCTAATATTGGTCCCAAGTATATGGTTGGATGATCTTCTTGAACACTTAGGATATCAATGGCTCCTGGTTGGAATTCAACATTTTAACAATCTTACTTCTATATTCATTCACCTTAAGAATTTCTCCAAAAGGGACTGGGATTTTGATCTTGGAGATCTCATTCTCCAAACTGAAAACATAAATATATTTTTCAATCTCTTTGACAGGAGGAGGAGGTGGTGGATATTTTTTAACTTCAACAACTTTAGGGGCATCTTTCTTGGGCTATGTTTTGTTTGTAATAATTGGAACATTTCTGTTTCTGAGGTTGTATTGCTGCTTCATCTCAAAGATTGCATGTTGATATCCTTTAAGATAATGAGATGGTTCCTCACCCTTGTTTGCATCAATATTTGACTCATCATGTTCCTTCTTAGTAAAAAATATTCCAAACATGTATTCATCTAGACAATGAATGGATTATTCTAGAATCTCAGGCTGATCATCTTCATCAGCTAATTTTTGCTGAAAAGGAGGTCTTACTTGAGGGTTAGGCTGATTTTTTTTTTCCCTTGGTGTCTGCTGATTTTGAGGTCTTCGGAACTGAGGATTTCTAAACTGAGGTTCATGTTGTGCAGGAGGAGAAGAGGCCTTCCCAAAGGCAAGCCTATCCATCATTTTTTCCATTGTCTTCATCATGGAGTCAAATTTATCCTCTGAGGTAGAAGGCTTATCTTCTTGTTTCAATTTAGTCTTTCCCATCTTGGACTTTTTAGCTACTATCCTATTAACCTCCAACTTCACAACATAATTTTTCATTTCAGCTAATGAAGGTGATTCTCTTTCTCTTAGTAGGATATAAAAATCATATTCAAAAGCCTCAACATATCTCAGTTGAGCTGCTTCTGGAGGAGGCTTTAGATGGGCAGGGATAGAGCCATAAACTTTATTAAATATTTTGGAAAAGTTTTGGATAGTTTCATCAACAGCTCTTTTCAAACTATTATACTCATTGAGGGCTTGTACATGATTGGTTATATTCCCGCACTTTCTCAAGAAGATATCTTCAAATTCATTCCAATTATGTAGGCTTCCTAGTGTAAGGGCTTTGAACCACTTCCTGACCTCACCAGTAAAGCTCTGAGAAAACAATCTCATCTTGACATCCTCATGGTCAACATCCTCCCTATTTATAAATTCATTGAACTGATCTACATGCTCTTCAGCTGTAATATCTTCATCACTTCCCCAAGTTTTGATTCTAGCAGAATATTTGCTAGGAAGGGCATTAAGGACAGTTGGAAGAACAAGGGGGGCATACCTAGTAGGTGCAGCAGCAGGTGGAGGTGGCACATTTCCTGCCATGATGATAGGGACTGTAGTAGTTTTAGGGACAACAAAAATAGAGGAAGAGGAACTGTTAAGAGGTGGGTTGTTTGGTATTTGTTGTCTAGTCACAATTGAACTCTAATGAGGTAGAGGGACACCAAATTTACTTCCTAACAATATTTCAAATGGGTCTAGTTCCGTCAACCTATCCAAATATTCTCTCTCTAACAGTAACTCTGAAGTGACTGCTTCCCAAAACTCTTCTTTATCTTTTCATGTCACTAAGGTTGAGGTATCAATACCTATTCTATGTAGGTCTAAGACAATTTTAGTCAATTCTTTTTCATTTTCAGACCTAAACAAGACTTCCTGAATTTTATCATCAAATTTTTTATCTTCAGCACTTCTTGAAACTTCAGAGAACAAGGCTTTTGTATGTAATGAAGTACTTGATATTGCAGAATTTCCTTGAATGCCTCTGGAAATTGTGTTTGGATTATCCACAGTTGTAGGTGGATCTGGGTCAGGATTACTCCTTGTGTATCTCCTTTTCGAAGCCACCTTTGAACATGAGAATTTTGAATGGATTCACCAAGGTAGATGCAGCCTCAAACATCTTCTGAGATCCTGCTACCTTTAAGAGTTCAGCTTCAAAATTTAAGGAAAAGTATATCTTCAGGCTCCCGATAGACACACCAAAATGTTATCCTAAAATTGCACTCGATTGGCTGCTAATCAGACAACTCTATGTAACTGTTTCAAACCCGCTTTTGACTGACGCTTAGCCTCTTCAGTCTGAGAGGGCTCTCTCAAAGGGGTTTATGATATTAGATAATGATATGATTAGATGACTAACTATATTTGAGAAGTAACTTGATTTTTATGTTTTTAGGTTTAAAATAATGTAGGCTTGCAACCATTGGGCTTATGGAGTCAACAAATCAGTAGATTCAGTGGCAAGGTTTCTTGACATGGAAGCTGAGGCAGATAAGAGTCTTTACCAAAGGAAAGTTACACATAGAACATATGGAAACACAATCATTTCATCAATAAAGGAAGTCATCACATACACATATGAATTATGAGTAATAAAGATGAAATATACTGCAAGTAGTACACATAAAGATATAGATCAGAAAGACATTAAAAACTCCATGAGAATCTCAGGTCTATCAAGAAGAAATCCTCTGTATTACTGATATCAGTCAAATTACATAAATTAGCATATGGTGCAAAAAATATCCAACCCTTTACAACTTCGATAATTTGCCTTTAAATAAACCTTCTTAGACCTCTTGGCTAGATTCATCAAAATCTTCATATGACACCTTACATAATAGAAAAACATGTCTTTTAATCAGAAAATGATAGCTATACACTAAAAAATACATTTTCGTAATATGACTCAAACTCCTATTTATTACATTAGTCTACCTTATCTTTAAAATAATTACATATCAGTGACAACTAAGCCTCACATGTTCGAATAGGCTATGACATAGCTCATCACTACTTGACATATTAAATTCCCTCCTAAACATATGGAACCAAACCCTATGTTTCAGGAAAATAGGACCCTACCTTCAACGAAAGCTTTAGATGATGAGTTGTCTCCATTGCATGATATTCAAGTCATAGATGTTTGGTGGCAAGGTAACATGGTAGTTTTGTAGCATGCTTTCATAGCGTCGAAAAAATGGCTTTTGCACTCAAAATTTCCGCTTCTTTGCTATTCCATAGTGTCCATCATGACATGACACATCATCACTACCATTTTGCCTCTTTGAAAGATGCAAAAAGTGGTTTTAGAAGCCAAAAGATAGCTACAGAAATTTTTGTAGCGTTTTCCTGGCTTCAAGCCTAGGAAACGCTATGAAACAGTGAAAAACTGTGAAATTTCCAGATTTTGACCCTGTCTCAAAAAAGTAACCTCCAGCTGTAGAAACATGGTTTCCAACATGCCATTAACCTATTAAAACATAATCAAACTCAACTTAAGATCCTTAAGGTGTTTCCTCTTCTTTAATGATAAGTTGAGCTATGGGCTCCTCAACTACAGTCATCTTTAAACCCTTCTTCTCCAACTCCTCATGGGTCAATTCTAACTGCCCTTGGTGGTCTTTGACTTGGTCCTTTAGTTTTCTGTTCCTATATTTCTTCTGCTATGATTCACCTCTCATCTCAATGGCTGAGTCCATTTGATTAATTGCTGTGTGTTATCTTAGGTCTTTGACACACTATTAGCCTGCTCTTCCCAAAATTATTTCATTTTCTCAAAATACACCTTTTGAGCATTATTTTTCCTTGCCTCTTTCTCCAAGACTGCTATTTCATGATTTTCTAACTTCAGTTGCTCCTTAAGGACCTCAATCTCTATTTTTTCAATGATTTTCTCCTTTCCTTTCTTTTGCTTGATGACTGGATCTTCTTTTGGAGGTGATGAGAGG